>LR738715.1:800684721-800733403 GCA_902687465.1 Secale cereale
CATTTTAGTTTTTCGCTAGGTGTCCTATATGCACTTTTAATTTTTTTTGTACGTGTGGATAACTTCTTGAAAGCTAAATCTGCCCATACTGTATGTGTTTTTCCGCGAGGTAAACTAAATTTGCATCTTGAGGATTCATGCTTCACAAAAAAAGGACTTTGGTTGTGGCTAACCGGGTTCTCTCTGCCTCTCACAAGTTTTCTTTATTACTATACTACTATTATTTAGTTAGATAACTTGGACTGTCTGATAGGAGTTCTTACTCACTGCTAGAGATGCTAACTGATTCTCTCCGTCTCTCACAAGTTTGTCCTTGTTTTATCTCTTATTCAGGGTAAAAATAATGCCCAGAACAAAGAAATTATGTATTGTACTGTACTCATTATTGTAGTTAAAGATTATCTTCAAAATTGATCATCACTTGGGATGCAACCAACTTGCATGGTTGATGAGACATTAAATTGCCATATTTCATTTCTCTCTTCTTCACATGTTACAAATATATCTTTAACAATAGAGTTTAATATTTGTGTTTTCACAGGTAGGAAGAGACAGGTAAGATCAGTCACGAGTGATGGAGTCATGAGGTTGTTGACGTCGTGCTAAATGTTGGTGTAGGGCCAAAGGAGAAGATATGGTGCAAAATTCTTGAGCTTGACATTATGGTACAATATAAATTTGAGTATTGTTGCCTATCATAGAAGTCTATAGCATATATCACATTACAAAATTCCATGAACAATTGGTCCACATTATTTCTCTGTTATATTGTTCATGCCCAAGCATGGATGCAGGTGGACGTGGGCGCCAGGGCTAATTTCGTTAGGACCAAATCCCATGAGTTGCCCCAAAATTGTAAATATGAATTTGGATGATTAATTATGATGCTAATGAGGTCATTGGTCCTCGGTAAAATAGCAGCATGAAATAACCTTGCATATATTTGTTGGATTTTAAATTGACACTTTCAACTCAACTGATTTTTTTATTTCTACAGTATTTACTGACTTTTACATCCTATTTTGCACGCTATAGGGAATGATTGTAGGTATTTATGAAGTAGTCCCCATTAGGTGGACTGGGTCAAAATCGAGAAGCATGATTATATTTAAGCTCTTAGCAATTTAGAATGTCAATATCTTCGGGCTGCCTTGCAATATTTTGGAAAATAGTATTTTGTAGGGACTTATATTGCCTCACCTTGAATTAGGCTTATTGTGCTACTGATGAGACTTGAAAGTTCTGACAATGTGCTAAGGACCACCCTCATTTCGGTTTATTCACCCTTAAATTTAAATTTCTATAATGAGAGCTTAAATGCATTATTTTCTTTGGTTTTACCATGAAAGGAAAAAAGAAAGAGAAAAGATAGTGCGCCCTGACGTGCCATGTTGTCCGAACATGTCCTGACCCAGTTCCCTCCCTACATATGGTCTAGGTTGGGGGTTTGCGAATAGCCTGGACATATGACGACAATTTCGGGATCCAATTAGGTGGTGTTATAGACTTCTCTTCTTAATCCAACTGTATATTTTTCAAGTTCGCTAACATGGAAAAAAATGTTGTAAACTTGTGACCACATATTCTTTGGGCAAGTTGTAGCCTTGTTATTCATAATTGATGTTGCTCGTGATTCACCCTTATATTTGAGATTAAAGTCTCCGCTTGGATTATGTTTGGCCCCTAAATACCCTTGTAAAACGATACAAACCTCTAGACGTCATTTTTCCTATAGGCGGAAGTCACGCTGCAGCAGGTATTATACATGTGTATATTGAATCCAGTATTATACAAGTGTATACTGGATCCGGACGAAAAATCTTACACCGATTCCAACCTGGCCCTGAGTGTCTGCTGAATTAGGCTTTTTCTTTAGTTGACAGTGGAATAGGAGGTTACTTTCTTCCCTTTTATGTCACAATTTATACTACAACACACATTTCCTTTTGAGTATTATGCGAGTTCCTTTTGAGCCGATACACCAAATCTGAAGAAAATCATCAATGCAAATTTTGTACCATCTTTGTTTTTGTGCATCAGACATGATGCATTTTTTGTACCACCTTCTTTGTTTTGTGCATCAGATATGATAAGTCTTTCTATGTGTATTATTGAATTATTATATTTATCAAATTACAATGCAAACGAAATGGATTTCAGTTATTTTTTAATTTGTGTTACCGACTACCTTTTCTATCCATATAAAATTTGCCATGCAACCAGTATAAAATTTAAAAAGCCCGTGGCAACGCACGGGCAGTCTACTAGTAATCCATAGCACAGTAGTGTGCGCAGAAGGTTTGACTGGGAGTCGGTGTTCGGTGTCCCTGGACAGGATTTCTCGTTTTACTGCTGACTCTTGAGTGGTAACTAGTTTCATCTGAAGAGAAGATTGTGCAATCCAGCGACAGTAAACCTATCGGATCATCAACCATAAACTACGTACGTGCCTGCGTTTACTCCCTGAGACTGACCAACATAAAACCAGCAGGTCAAGTGAGCAAGGTGAAAAGTTTTCTGTCAGCTCAGCAGGTCAGCAGGTGAGTGAAAAGCGCAATCTTAAAGCACTCTGCATTCCACAGGTAGAGCTTAGACAGTGGTTAATTTAGGCGCCTGTTTCAGGTCTGGCGATCTCTCGACCACGTGCGCTCTTGCATCGTGTGAAGTTTTCTACTCGAATTTTGTTTTGCGTGCACTCTGGACTTGGGGTCATGGGGATCGGGGCACTCTCTCGTGCCGTTGACCCGATGCGCCACGATCGTTTTTTTTTCGGGTGGGTGAGCTAGCGGCCAAGCACACGTGAAGGGAGATCGAGTGAATTCCAATCAAGGTCAGTGGCGTGTGTGTAAAGAACCAGAATATCAGTTTCAATGAAGTTGGAACCTCCCTGGAGTGGCACCCATGGGTCGTGACCTCCACAAATTCAGTCTCGACATGATTCAGAAAAGAAAAGATCCACCAAGTGGTGAAATGGATGGGCCAGCTTACAAGTGGAGAGCACATAAAACTGAAAAGACCGGTGATACACCGCCCTCCCCTCCCCTCGCGTCGCCCCTCTCGGGCGGCTCGGGGGCTGAAACCCTAGCCCCGCCGTCGGCCCCCTCCTCTCTCTCTCCCTCCCCTCGCCGCCGCCCGAAGCAGACGTTGGCCAAGCCCGGGGCGTTGCTGATGAAGGTGGCGGCGGGGCCTCTCGCTGCTGCCTTGTCTTGCTCGCGGGGAGCCTCGGGATCCGGGGCGGCGATCCCGGATGGTTGGGCGCCACCGGACCTCGGCGCATGGTGGCGCGGGCGCGGGCCGCATATCTCGGCCGTGCGGGCGGCGAGCTCTGTGGAGGTTGCGAGCCAGGGCTGGCGGCGGCCTCTGCTCCGTCGTCGCTAGATCTGGCCGCCTTCACCCTTCTGCTGCTGATTCGGCGGTCCCTCACCCCCAGCTCTGGCTTGCCTCGTCGCGGACGCCATGCCTTCGCTGGGTGGGTGCCGATGACGGGAACATTTGACCGGGAGAAATCCCAAGCCGCTCTGCCGGCTTCGATGACGGTGACGCCCGCGGGCGCCACTCACCTTCGTGGAGGCGCCGTCAGGTATATTGCCCCCCGTCCCCTTCCCCTTGGCTTCCCGGGTGAAAACCCCAACTTTGTTGGGCGGCGGCGCCATTGGCGCCGTATCCTTCATGAAGGCGCCGCTTAGGGAACAAGGATGGTTGTTGGACTTCGCTGAGATGTGTGTGATGGGTGTCGACGGCGACAGTGTTTCTCCAGCGGTGGCGGTTCCCTCCCTGGTGAGGGACCATGCCGGTTGGGTGCTCTTCGTGCTCCTGTAGTACCCCTGTCCGGTGCCCGTGGTTCCTGGACAGGAGGGGATAGGGATCCCTTCCATTGGTGTCACTTCAGCGAGCCAAAGAGCCAAAGCTTACAATTTTGATCTTGGTCCTGGCTGTTGCTCTTTGGTTCATCCTAGCGGCTTATCTTTTGTGTGCTCGGGTCTCTGGATTCGGCGATGTTCTGCTCTAGGTGAGAAGTTGGCGACAAGACGGGACTGCCTGGTTCCGTTCCTATGGTCTCCATCGATGCAGTACATCCAGGTTCTAGGGTGAACATGTCCATTTGTCGATGGTTCGGCGCCTTTCGAGCCAGGCGAGGAGGCAGGGGCCTTCTTCGACGATGGATCTGGATGGTAGTGTATTTCGCTGGGGTCCTGTTGTTTTGGCAATGGCTGGCCTGCTCGGCGGCGCCTGTCTTCCTCTTCTGCGCCGGCATTCTCCTATTCCTAGACTTCGTGTGTACAAGAGAGCCTTGTCATCCCCAAGCTAGGTGCTCATTGTCGATCTTCTTTAGCTTGTTGTATGCTAGGTCTGTGAGCTGCTCCCTAGCGTCTTGTATCTTGCCGGTTTTTTTTCCTTGGTGCGTTGTGTGGTTGTTATATTGAGACGTAATCCTGATCGGTTGATGGCTTTGTAATTCAAAACTGGACTCGTCGCGAGCCTTCGTTCTAAAAAAAAACTGAAAGAAAAAAGACCATGTTGCAAAAAGTTTTTGATACTCCCCACGATCCACGAACACGAATGATCACGGCCAAATGCGCATCAGGGCAGCAGCTCCATGACAATTGGCGAACTTGAGAAAGATAGAGAGAGGAGCCGCTCTACACTTTATTATGTCAGAGGATAAAGAACATTGCACGATCGATCTTCATTCTGCAACCGATGCAACTCTCCAATCTTCACGGATCCGCAATTGGGCATGTGTTATGCCTCCCGCACCAAGCTGTTCCCCTCTCGTCGTGTTGGATCAAAGCTTCGTGCGACACCGCTTTTGACCACGGGAAGCTAAAAAGGAAGGCGACAGAGAAAAGAATTAGCCCGTACGCACGTGCAAATCTAGTCAACGGCCGTCCTCACCGCGCCTCGTCGCCGTCCGACTTCTACATGCCTAGGCGCTTGTAGAAGTCGGTGTAGTCTCCGCCGCCGTCGTCCTCGTCCTCGTCCTCGTCCTCGTCGTCCCCCCCCCCCCCTGCCACCCGCCGCCGTCCCTGCTGCAGCCCTGTCCAGGGTCGCCAACGCGGGATGGCCCGGCCTCCTCCTCGTCGCTGTCGAGGTAGAGGACGCCGTCCACCTCGCGGACGGGGCGGCTGTGGCGCGCCTTGAGTTCCTCGAGGGCCCGGCGCTGGCGAGCCACCTGCCCGCGGACGTAGTCCTCCCTCACCCACCTCATGGCCGTCTCGTCGGCGGCGGCCATCGCAAGGTGTTAGAATAAATCTGAGGCATACCGTCGATCATCCGAGGACCAAGCAATCACACGAGCACGACACCGAGATTTGTTAACGAGGTTCACCGATATGGCTACATCCCCGGGGCTTGACTACGGGCGCTCCTCCCCGTGACACCGTCACAATACCGCACACCGGCCACCCGGGCGCCGGCACATGCCGCCGGCTCCCCCGCGTACCTGTGCTATTATGTTGGCATATGTTACATCGTGTGTCTACCCTCGCTATATAAGAGAGGCCTAGGATACAAGTGTCCTACTTGGACACGACTCCATATCCTATCTAAACACAATACTACTCAGAGTCCAACTGTAACCCTACCTTGTACATAATATTCGACACAACTCTAACAAACTCCACCTTGGCGAATATTCTCCACCACCTTGAATTCGTCAATGTGTCAAACTTCCATGTACATTGGACTTGAGCTTATCTCGTGAGTACCGCTGCTACTCCAAAGACTCCATATGACTCCACATGCAACTTGTAGTCCCTTCTTTTCTTGACCACAGTCAACACTCGAGCAAAATTAAGTTCCGCATTACTCTAGTTAGCGTTCCCAACTTCCAGGGTATCAGTCCAACGCCATCACACACTGATCACTGACCTGCGTGAAAGTGAACAACTCACATATTGGGTGTCACACATAAGAATTACCTGAACTCAACATCACCGCTCCTTTCTTGACCGCCTGTCTGAAACTTGAAGGAATTTCACCTTTGCTTATAGTCATCCCGAGTTAAATTCACAGTTGTCTCATCACATGTATGACCACCAGAGCCCTGGCTCGTCTCCATGTACGTGCATACCGCACGCCTCGCCGCTATTACCGCGTCGAGCCTCCGCTGTGCCGGTCGAGTCTCAAGGATCGCGAACCCACACCACTCAACCCCCACTACAGAGTACCACCGATCATCACCGACCGATGACGAGTTTTACGCTTCCATCAGACCACTGGGCTCTAGTCCGAATTACGTGTCCCTCGCTTTTTTCCCGCTGAATAGGCCTCGACTCTCTGTCGACTTACGCCGCAGCCCCTCAATCAGCACCGAGTGAAGTCCTCCAGACTCCAGCTCCACCTTCAACATGACTCCATGGTAGATGACCAGTCCACCCCCGCGCCCTGTCGACTTCAAGCTCCGTGTGTACACCACCTTGAATCAACCCCGCGCTATAGTCTTGTCGAAGTTACACAAGCCCTCGCGGCCTGCACCATGTGTTTCCACGCCCAGAAGTCAGTCACCATCAGCCTCACGCTCCTATGTCGCCATTGCCGATCCCAACACCGTCTTCTGTACCAACCGACTCACGTCGATCCGTCAGACTGCCTAGTCCGACCCAGCCGAACTAGTTCGACTGTACGACACGCTTCAAGGCTCCCAAATCATCTTCCGTGAATTTCCATCCATCACATGATAATTCCATCTTAGCTGACATGACTTCCCGCAACGCCTTCAAGCATCCTTGTCGTGCCAACAATGTTTTCACCCGTGTCTGCCATAACCCAAGGTTTCCAGTTCCGTTGAACTTCTCCACCTCAAACCAGGTATCCGTTGACGCCATAGTTCTTTGCACGGATAACACTATGAAAACATATCCAAGCTTGCAACACGTGCTCAAGTACAGAAGATACAACACCAGTAGCAAATTCCTACCAAAATCCTCTACTCACGTGAATTAGCTCCCAGGCACAATTTCCAATGCTAGCTTTGCTTTGCCATACCTCTACTTTCCGATGGATGCACACAAACCATGGATATGTTTATTTCCGACTCGATTCGCTGCTGCCTCTTCGTGTCATTGGGGACTCGGTCCCCTTTTGGTCCAAACAAATCTCGCGTATCTTGTGATTGCAGAGCAGATACGTACCCTCCAGTAGCACTCCAGATCGGAGTTAGCACACGCACAGCCAACTCGGCTAGCAGCTCTCCTGGACAGCAGCACCACGCGTATGTTTACTCAGATGTTGCATCGTCTGCGCCTGGCCAACGACCGACACGACACGCGCTTCCGAACGTTGCCGTGCAACGCGCTTGCCTCGCACCGAGTGGGCGCCGTACCCTAGCGCTCTGCCTGCAGCCTGCTTTTACACATCACGCCGCCGCCATCAAAAGTATCTCGCCGAGATCCCTTGCGTCCGATCCAATCTGTCTGCGCCGCCCACCAGCAATCACAACATGTACCCGTGCCGCCTGACACTCGCCCGATCGATCGCCTGATCGACCGCCGCACGTCTCGGCTCGTCTTTTCCTCTAGATCAACACAACCGGCTTCCGATCAACCTAGCTCATGATACCACTTGTTAGAATAAATCCAAGGCATACCGTCGATCATCCGAGGACCAAGAAATCACACGAGCACGACACCGAGATTTGTTAACGAGGTTCACCGATATGGCTACATCCCCGGGGCTTGACTACGGGCGCTCCTCCCCGTGACACCGTCACAATACCGCACACCGGCCACCCGGCACATGCCGCCGGCTCCCCCGCGTACCTGTGCTATTATGTTTGTCGGTGTACTAAGATAGGGGTACCTTAGTACCCCAACTTGTGCACGGGCAGTAGCAGCTTCCCGCGGCAGGGTCTACCACGTGCTTGCCGGAAACCTCTCTGGTCCTTATTAAGCCATTCAAAAACAAAGTATGCAAGACAGAAGATCAAGGCCCCGGCAAGTGGAGCTTGCCGGGAAGGCCGTCCCAGGCTCAAGATTACCTCATTAACTCAAGGCCCTGGCAAGAGGAGCTTGCCAGGAAGACCAGAAGATTGCCTCTTATGAGACACGCCTCGGCGCACCCTGCGCCCCGGCAAGACCCGGGGAGCGACAAGCTTCCCGGCCCGACAAGATCAAGACCCCAGCAAGGTGCTTGCCGGGGGAAGTCTGCACTGTGTGCCCGCACTCCAGCTCATCGGCCCACACGTCGCCCTGGGGCCATTCCAGGGACGCGTGGCGGATGGCTGTGCAGCCTGGGGGACACGGTGGCGCTCCACGGTGACGAAGCTACCACCGTGGCGAACGGAGACGCAAGGGCGGGCGCTTTTGGGGTCGACGGCGACGGGCATTTAATGCTCTTGTCCCCCACTGTCAAAGTAGGTGATGACCACTGTTCATCCATTGTTCGTCCACTGTTCCCGCACTGTTACAACTACCACCAAAGTTACATTTTTACCCCTTTCTCCTACGTTGACACCTGTCGGTGACCCCTTGAGCTATAAAAGGAGGCCCATGCACAATGTAGGAAGGGTTCGGAACCTAGATTGCTCATTCGCTCGGTGTAGCTAGTTCTTCAAGCTCCCGAGCTCCAACACTCAATACAATCTAAGCAGGAGTAGGGTTTTACGCGTCCGTCGCGGCCCGAACCTGGGTAAACTGCCCGCGTGTGTTCTACGATCTGCTCTTTGTGCTCCCTCCGCTCCCTTACCGCACGAACAAGGGGCTCCGGTCCCATAGGTGCTCGTGGTCGACAGTTTCCCCCGACATCTTTGGCGCGCCAGGTAGGGGGCGTCGAGGTAGTGCGAACCTGATCCGGCGTTCACGCGGGCGCATTCTTCATCAACTTCTCCAGCTACATCAATTTCATCAACAACAGCGACATGGCCCCGAAGAAGAAGGCTTCGGAGGTCGGAGGCCTGTCTGAAGGAAATATGCCCTAGAGGCAATAATAAAGTTGTTATTTATATTTCCTTATATCATGATAAATGTTTATTATTCATGCTAGAATTGTATTAACTGGAAACTTAGTACATGTGTGAATACATAGACAAAACAGAGTGTCCCTAGTATGCCTCTACTAGACTAGCTCATTGATCAAAGATGGTTATGTTTCCTAACCATAGACATGAGTTGTCATTTGATCAACGGGATCACATCATTAGGAGAATGATGTGATGGACAGGACCCATCCGTTAGCATAGCACTATGATCGTTTAGTTTTACTGCTATTGCTTTCTTCATGACTTATACATGTTCCTATGACTATGAGATTATGCAACTCCCGAATACCGTAGGAACACCTTGTGTGCTATCAAACGTCACAACGTAACTGGGTGATCATAAAGATGCTCTACAGGTGTCTCCGAAAGTATTCGTGGTGTTGGCATAGATCAAGATTAGGATTTGTCACTCCGAGTGTCGGAGAGGTATCTCTGGGCCCTCTCGGTAACACACATCACAATAAGCCTTGCAAGCAAAAGACTAATGAGTTAGTCACGAGATGATGTGTTACGAAACGAGTAAAGAGACTTGCCGGTAACGAGATTGAACTAGGTATAGAGATACCGACGATCGAATCTCGGGCAAGTAACATACCGCTTGACAAAAGGAACAACGTATGTAGTTATGCGGTTCTGACCGATAAAAGATCTTCGTAGAATATGTAGGAGCCAATATGAACATCCAGGTTCCGCTATTGGTTATTGACCGGAGATGAGTCTCGGTCATGTCTACATAGTTCTCGAACCCGTAGGGTCCGCACGCTTAACGTTTGATGACGATCGGTATTATGAGTTTATGAGTATTGATGTACCGAAGGTAGTTCGGAGTCCCGGATGAGATCACGGACATGACGAGGAGTCTCGGAATGTCCGAGACATAAAGATTGATATATTGGACGACTATATTCGGACACCAGAAGTGTTCCGGAAAAGTTTCGGATTTAACGGGATTGCCGGAGGGGGTTACCGGAACCCCCTACGAGGGGGGATGGTACATAGTGGGCCTTGTGGAAAAGAGAGAGGCAGCCCATAGGGGCTGGCCGGCGCCCCACCTAGGGTTCCTAGTTGGACTAGGATTGGGGGGCGCCACCTCTCCTTTTCCTTTCCCTCTCTTCCTTCTTTGGTAGTTCCTACTAGGAATAGGATTGCAATCCTATTCCTAGTAGGATTGCACCCCTAGCCGCACCATAGGAGGGCCGGCCGGCCTCCCCCTTGCTCCTTTATATACGGGGGCAGGGGGGCACCCAAAGACACACAAGTTGAATTGTTTTAGCCGTGTGCGGTGCCCCCCTCCACAGAAACACACCTCGGTCATACCGTTGCAGTGCTTAGGCGAAGCCCTGCGCCGGTGAACACATCATATCCGTCACCACACCGTCGTGCTGATGAAACTCTCCCGTGAAGCTCAACTGGATCAAGAGCTCGTGGGACGTCATCAAGCTGAACGTGTGCTGAACGCTGAGGTGCCGTACGTTCGGTGCTTGATCGGTTGGATCGCGAAGAAGTTCGACAACATCAACCGTGTCACTTGACGCTTCTGCTCCCGGTCTACGAGGGTACGTAGACACACTCTCCCCTCTCGTTGCTATGCATCTGGTAGATAGATCTTGCGTTATCGTAGGAAAATTTTTAAAATACTACGTTCCCCAACAGCGGTATCAGAGCCAGGTCTATGCGTAGATGATATGCACGAGTAGAACACAATGAGTTGTGGGCGATACTAGTCATACTGCTTACCAGCATGTCATATTTTGCTTCGGCGGTATTGTGAGATGAAGCGGCCCGGACCGACATTACGCGTACGCTTACGCGAGACTGGTTTCACCGTTACGAGCACTCGTTGCTTAAAGGTGACTGGCGGGTGTCTGTCTCTCTCACTTTAGCTGAATCAAGTATGGCTACGCCCGGTCCTTGTGAAGGTTAAAACAGCACATACTTGACGAAACATCGTTGTGGTTTTGTATGCGTAGGTAAGAACGGTTCTTGCTAAGCCCGTAGCAGCCACGTAAAACTTGCAACAACAAAGTAGAGGACGTCTAACTTGTTTTTGCAGGGCATGTTGTGATGTCATATGGTCAAGACATGATGATTTATACGGTTTTGTATGAGATGATCATGTTTTGTAATGTTATCGGCAACTGGCAGGAGCCATATGGTTGTCGCTTTATTGTATGAAATGCAATCGCCATGTAATTGCTTTACTTTATCACTAAGCGGTAGCGATAGTCGTAGAAGCAATAGTTGGCGAGACGACAACGATGCTACGATGGAGATCAAGGTGTCGCGTCGGTGATGAAGGTGATCATGAAGGTGCTTTGGAGATGGAGATCAAAAGCACAAGATGATGATGGCCATATCATGTCACATATTTTGATTGCATGTGATGTTTATCTTATTATGCTTCTTATTTTGCTTAGAACGACGGTAGCATTATAAGATGATCCCTTACTAAATTTCAAGGTATAAGTGTTCTCCCTGAGTATGCACCGTTGCGAAAGTTCGTCGTGCCGAGACACCACGTGATGATCGGGTGTGATAAGATCTACGTTCAAATACAACGGGTGTAAGCCAGTTTTGCACACGCAGAATACTCGGGTTAAACTTGACGAGCCTAGCATATACAGATATGGCCTCGGAACACTGGAGACCGAAAGGTCGAGCGTGAATCATATAGTAGATATGATCAACATAAGATGTTCACCATTGAGACTACTCCATCTCACGTGATGATCGGACATGGTTTAGTTGATTTGGATCACGTGATCATTTAGATGACCGGAGGGATGTCTATCTAAGTGGGAGTTCTTAAGTAATATGATTAAATTGAACTTTAATTTATCATGAACTTAGTCCTGGTAGTATTAGCATATCTATGTTGTAGATCAATAGCTCGCGATATTGCTCCCCGTTTATTTTTCATATGTTCCTAGAGAAAACCAAGTTGAAAGATGTTAGTAGCAATAATGCGGAATTGTTCCGTGATCTGAGGATTATCCTCATTGCTGCACAGAAGAATTATGTCCTTGATGCACCACTAGGTGACAGACCTATTGCAGGAGCAGATGTAGACGTTATGAACGTTTTGACAAAAGCTCGATATGATGACTACTTGATAGTTTAGTGCACCATGCTTTACGGCTTATAACCGGGACTTCAAAAACGTTTTGAAACGCCACGGAGCATATGAGATGTTCCAAGAGTTGAAATTAGTATTTCATACTCATGCCCGTGTCGAGAGGTATAAGACCTCTGACAGTACTTTGCCTACAAGATGGAGGAGAATAGCTCAACCAGTGAGCATGTGCTCAGATTGTCTGGGTAGTACAATTGCTTGAATCAAGTGGGAGTTAATCTTCCAGATAAAATAGTAATTGACAAAGTTCTCTGGACACTATCACCAAGTTAGTAGAACTTCGTGATGAACTATAATATGCAAGGGATGACGAAAGTAATTCCCGAGCTCTTCACGATGCTGAAATCGGCGAAGGTAGAAATCAAGAAAGAGCATCAAATGTTGATGGTTAACCAGACCACTTGTTTCAAGTAAAGGGCAAAGGGATAGAAGGGGAACTTCAAGAAGAATGACAAGCAAGTTGTCACTCCCGTGAAGAAACCCAAAGCTAAACTCAAGCCTGAAACTAAGTGCTTCTACTGCAAAGGAAATGATCACTAGAAGTGGAACTGCCCTAGATATTTGGCGGATAAGAAGGATGGCAAAGTGAACAAAGGTATATTTGATATACAGATTATTGATGTGTATTTTACTAGTGTTCATAGCAACCCCTCGGTATATGATATTGGTTCAGTTGCAAATGAGTAGTAACTCGAAGTGGGAATTGCATAATGAACATAAATTAGTTAAAGGATGAAGTGACGATGTGTATTGGAAGCAGTTCCAAGATTGATATGATCATCATCGCACACTCCCTATACTTTCGGGATTAGTGTTGAACCTAAATAACTGTTATTTGGTGTTTGTGTTGAGCATGAATGTGATTTGATCATGTTTATTGCAATACGGTTATTCATGTAAGTTAGAGAATAATTGTTGTTCTGTTTACATGAATAAAACCTTCTATGGTCATACACCCAATGAAGATAGTTTGTTGGATCTCGATCGTGTGATACACATATTCATAATATTGAAGCCAAAAGATGCAAGGTTAATAATGATAGTGCAACTTATTTGTGGCACCGCCGTTTAAGTCATATTGGTGTAAAACGCATGAAGAAACTCCATAATGATGGAATTTTGGAATCACTTGATTATGAATCACTTGGTGCTTGCGAACCATGCCTCATGGGCAAGATGACTAAAAACTCCGTTCTCCGGAACTATGGAGCGAGCAACATATTTGTTGGAAATCATACATACTGATGTATGCGGACCAATGAGTGTTGAAGCTCGCGGCGGGTATCGTTATTTTCTAACCTTCACTGATGATTTGAGCAGATATGGGTATATCTACTTAATAAAGCACAAGTCTGAAACATTTGAAAAGTTCAAAGAATTTCAGAGTGAAGTAGAGAATCATCGTAACAAGAAAATAAAGTTTCTACGATCTGATCGTGGAAGAGAATATTTGAGTTACGAGTTTGGTCTTCATTTGAAACAATATGAAATAGTTTCACAGCTCACGCCACCCGGAACACCACAGCATAATGGTGTGTCCGAACGTCGTAACCGTACTTTATTGGATATGGTGCGATCTATGATGTCTCTTACCGATTTACCACTATCGTTTTGGGTCATGCATTAGAGACAGCTGCATTCACGTTAAATAAGGGCCTCATCTAAATCCGTTGATACGACACCTTATGAACTATGGTTTGGCAAGAAACCAAAGTTGTCGTTTCTTAAAATTTGGGGCTGCGATGCTTATGTGAAAACACTTCAACCTGATAAGCTCGAACCCAAGTCGGAAAAATGTGTCTTCATAGGATACCCAAAAGAGACTGTTGGGTACACCTTCTATCACAGATCCGAAGGCAAAATATTCGTTGCTAAGAACGGATCCTTTCTAGAAAAAGAGTTTCTCTCGAAAGAAGTGAGTGGGAGGAAAGTAGAACTTGATGAGGTAATTGTACCTTCTCCCGGATTGGAAAGGTAGTACATCACAAAAACTTGTTCCAATGATTCCTACACCAATTAGTGAGGAAGCTAATGATGATGATCATGAAACTTCAGATCAAGTTTCTGCTGAACTTCGTAGATCGACCAGAGTTCGTTCCGCACCAGAGTGGTACGGCAACCCAGTTCTCGAAGTCATGTTACTAGACCATGATGAACCTGCAAACTATGAGGAAGCGATGATGAGCCCAGATTCCGCAAAATGGCTTGAAGCCATGAAATCTGAGATGGGATCCATGTATGAGAACAAAGTATGGACTTTGGTTGACTTGCCCGATGATCGACAGGCCATCGAAAATAAATGGATCTTCAAGAGGAAGACCGACGCAGACGGTAATGTTACTGTTTACAAAGCTCGACTTGTTGCGAAAGGGTTTCGACAAGTTCAAGGAGTTGACTACGATGAGACTTTCTCACCTGTAGCGATGCTTAAGTCTGTCCGAATCATGTTAGCAATTGCCGCATTTTATGATTATGAAATCTGGCAAATGGATGTCAAAACTGCATTCCTGAATGGATATCTCAAAGAAGAGTTGTATATGATGCAACCAGAAGGTTTTGTCGATCCAAAAGGTGCTAACAAAGTATGCAAGCTCCAGCGATCCATCTATGGACTGGTGCAAGCATCTCGGAGTTGGAATATACGCTTTGATGAGGTGATCAAAGCATATGGTTTTATACAAACTTTTGGAGAAGCCTGTATTTACAAGAAAGTGAGTGGGAGCTCTGTAGCATTTCTAATATTATATGTCGATGACATATTGTTGATTGGAAATGATATAGAATTTTTGGATAGCATAAAGGAGTGTTTGAAAGGAGTTTTTCAAAGAAAGACCTTGGTGAAGCTGCTTACATATTGGGCATCAAGATCTATAGAGATAGATCAAGACGCTTGATAAGACTTTCGATGAGTACATACCTTGATAAGATTTTGAAGTAGTTCAAAATGGATCAGTCAAAGAAGGAGTTCTTGCCTGACTTGTAAGGTGTGAAGTTGAGTAAGACTCAAAGCCAGACCACGGCAGAAAAATATAGAGAGAATGAAAGTCATTCCCTATGCCTCAGCCATAGGTTCTATAAAGTATGCCATGCTGTGTACAAAACACGTTGTGTACCTTGCCATGAGTTTGACAGGGAGGTACAATAGTGATCCAGGAGTAGATCACTGTACAGCGGTCAAAATTATCCTTAGTAATTGGATGACTAAGGAAATGTTTCTCGATTATGGAGGTGATAAAGAGTTCGTCGTAAAGGGTTACGCCAATGCAAGCTTTGACACTAAATCCAGATGACTCTAAGTATCAATCTGGATGCGTATTGAAAGTGGGAGCAATTAGCTAGAGTAGCTCCATGCAGAGCATTGTAGACATAGAAATTTGCGAAATACATACGGATCTGAATGTGACAGACCCGTTGACTAAACTTCTCTCACAAGCAAAACATGATCACACCTTATTACTCTTGGGTATTAATCACATAGCGATGTGAACTAGATTATTGACTCTAGTAAACCCTTTGGGTGTTGGTCACATGGCGATGTGAACTATGGGTGTTATTCACATAACGATGTGAACTATCGGTATTAAATCACATGGCGATGTGAGCTAGATTATTGACTCTAGTGCAAGTGGGAGACTGAAGGAAATATGCCCTAGAGGCAATAATAAAGTTGTTATTTATATTTCCTTATATCATGATAAATGTTTATGATTCATGCTAGAATTGTATTAACTGGAAACTTAGTACATGTGTGAATACATAGACAAAACAGAGTGTCCCTAGTATGCCTCTACTAGACTAGCTCATTGATCAAAGATGGTTATGTTTCCTAACCATAGACATGAGTTGTCATTTGATCAACGGGATCACATCATTAGGAGAATGATGTGATGGACAAGACCCATCCGTTAGCATAGCACTATGATCGTTTAGTTTTACTGCTATTGCTTTCTTCATGACTTATACATGTTCCTATGACTATGAGATTATGCAACTCCCGAATACCGTAGGAACACCTTGTGTGCTATCAAACGTCACAACGTAACTGGGTGATCATAAAGATGCTCTACAGGTGTCTCCGAAAGTATTCGTGGTGTTGGCATAGATCAAGATTAGGATTTGTCACTCCGAGTGTCGGAGAGGTATCTTTGGGCCCTCTCGGTAACACACATCACAATAAGCCTTGCAAGCAAAAGACTAATGAGTTAGTCACGGGATGATGTGTTACGGAACGAGTAAAGAGACTTGCCGGTAACGAGATTGAACTAGGTATAGAGATACCGACGATCGAATCTCGGGCAAGTAACATACCGCTTGACAAAAGGAACAACGTATGTAGTTATGCGGTTCTGACCGATAAAAGATCTTCGTAGAATATGTAGGAGCCAATATGAACATCCAGGTTCCGCTATTGGTTATTGACCGGAGATGAGTCTAGGTCATGTCTACATAGTTCTCGAACCCGTAGGGTCCGCACGCTTAACGTTTGATGACGATCGGTATAATGAGTTTATGAGTATTGATGTACCGAAGGTAGTTCGGAGTCCCGGATGAGATCACGGACATGACGAGGAGTCTTGGAATGTCCGAGACATAAAGATTGATATATTGGACGACTATATTCGGACACCAGAAGTGTTCCGGAAAAGTTTCGGATTTAACGGGATTGCCGGAGGGGGTTACCGGAACCCCCTACGAGGGGGGATGGTACATAGTGGGCCTTGTGGAAAAGAGAGAGGCAGCCCATAGGGGCTGGCCGGCGCCCCACCTAGGGTTCCTAGTTGGACTAGGATTGGGGGGCGCCACCTCTCCTTTTCCTTTCCCTCTCTTCCTTCTTTGGTAGTTCCTACTAGGAATAGGATTGCAATCCTATTCCTAGTAGGATTGCACCCCTAGCCGCACCATAGGAGGGCCGGCCGGCCTCCCCCTTGCTCCTTTATATACGGGGGCAGGGGGGCACCCAAAGACACACAAGTTGAATTGTTTTAGCCGTGTGCGGTGCCCCCCTCCACAGAAACACACCTCGGTCATACCGTTGCAGTGCTTAGGCGAAGCCCTGCGCCGGTGAACACATCATATCCGTTACCACGCCGTCGTGCTGACGAAACTCTCCCGTGAAGCTCAACTGGATCAAGAGCTCGTGGGACGTCATCAAGCTGAACGTGTGCTGAACACGGAGGTGCCGTACGTTCGGTGCTTGATCGGTTGGATCGCGAAGAAGTTCGACGACATCAACCGCGTCACTTGACGCTTCCGCTCCCGGTCTACGAGGGTACGTAGACACACTCTCCCCTCTCGTTGCTATGCATCTGGTAGATAGATCTTGCGTGATCGTAGGAAATTTTTTAAAATACTACGTTCCCCAACACCGTCTGCGTCTGTTCCACCGCCACCAGAACCAACGGTGGGTGGAGGAGACGCCGTCGGAAGAGTGGTCGCCGGCGAGGAAACTCGCGGCACCACCAAATCCAAGGACAAGGCGGACGACCGAGCCTCGGTGTCCGTAGATGCGCCACGTCCATCTCAGCAGACGACAACCCAGCAGCGCCGTGGTACAAGAGGTACCATCCGCTTGCTGGGGCAAGGGCAAGCCGGGGGTTCGCGGGATGCTCCGGACCACCGTCCGGGCACGAGCAAGGTGCGGTCACCGGGGCAGGAAACTTCTCCTTCTAACCCTGTTAGGAGTCCGAGCATATCCCGCTCCTCGCGCCGCTCGCCCCCGCTCCCCTCCTCTCCAGCAGAAGCGCTCGCAAGAGCGCAACTGCTCCTCGACTTCCCTTCAGCGGCAGATAAAGCCGAAGACTGGAGGGCAACAATCCAAAGCCTCATCGCCTTCGCCAACAACGACACGCCGCAGCAGCCGGCGACATCACGGCCGCGGCAAGTCGAGAAGACGAAGGCCGATGGCGACAAGACCGCTGGGGGTGCAACCACCGTGCACTCCCCGCCGCGGAAGCAGAAGACGCCTCCCCGCCGGATCAACGTCGACGACGATTCCACGGCGTCGTCGGATCCGCGGGCTCGTCGGGACCAGCGCCAGGTCCTTGACGATCGGCGACAAGAAGACGCTCGGACGACGATCGAGCGCCGCCGAGAAGCCCGGCGACAATCAGATCAGCGCGCTGGGACCACTGTCGATACGCACGCGCCCGGTGAGCCAGGCGACTTGCCGTACGCGGCAGGTTGTCCTGCGTTCACCCGTGAGCTGCGGCGCGTCCAGTGGCCCAGCATGAAGAACTTCAAGCCCGACGTACCGGAGAAGTACGACGGCAAGACGCACCCCTCGGAATTCCTCAGCATTTACACCATCGCGGTGCAGGCTGCCGGGGGGCGCGACGAGAAGATACTGGCGAACTACTTCCCGCTAGTGCTTAAGCCAAATGTCCGTTCTTGGCTTATGCACTTGCCGGAAGGCTCCATTTCTTCTTGGGCAGATCTTTGCCACCAGTTTGTTGGCGCCTTCACGGGCGGCCACAAACCCCACGGACAGGAGAGCAATCTCCACATATTGGACCAGAAGGAAGGAGAACCTCTGCGCAAGTACATCCAGCGATTCAGCCGCGTGCAGCACAACATCCCCGACGTCCACCCTGCTGCGGTTATCAGCGCGTTCCACCAGAACGTGCGTAACCGCCGCATGCGGGAAGAAATGGCCATGACCAAGATACGGGATGTCAGCGAGCTCTATGCTCTGGCTGACAAGTGCGCGCGCACCGAAGAGGGGAGGAGACTCCCCGAGGAGGATGCTGGCGCAGGGGGGAGCGACAGCGAGGATGCTGCCCCAGCAAAGAAGAGCCGGCGGCGGAACAATAGGAAAAAGAAGAACAAGGAAGTGCTTGCCGTCGAGAAGTCCGGCAAGGAGGCTCCCGCCAAGCAAGCACAGGCTGGCGGCTCCGGCAAGGAGCCTGCCCCTGTAGCGGCAGCCGACAAGCAGGACGGCTCCGACAAGCAATACTGCAAGATCCACCGCACCAAGGGCCACGACCTCTCCAACTGCAAACGCGTCGAGTACCTCGTCGAGCAGCAGAAAGCTGAGTACGAGCGGCGCGACAAGGAGAAGGCCCAAGGTGGCGGAGGAGAGCCCAGCAAGAAGCGGCCATTTAATGGCCGGGGAGGATGCCGCGGCAAGGCCAAGCAGCGGCAAGGTGATCGACCTCCCCGGGGCCGCGACAAGGACGAAGAAGACGACGACGATGACATGGAGGAAGATGATAACAGCGAGCAGGAGTTCCAGAAGGCCACGGAAGTCCTGTGCATCGACGGCGGCGCCTCTCTGCATACTTCCCACCGCCAACTCAAGCAGTGGGTGCGGGAAGTAAATGCAGCTGAGCCGCCCGTGGAGTCGCGCAGGCTCCTCAAATGGTCCAGCACGCCCATCATTTTTGATCTTGAGGATCACCCTGACCGCACCACAGTGGTCGGATGCTTGCCGATGTTGGTCTCACCAACCATCCGCAACCTCAAGGTCACCAAAATGTCGGTTGACGGCGGGGCCGGCCTAAACTTGATCTCCTCTGCTGTGATCAAGAAACTCCAAATCCCAGATGGCGAGCTCGAAGAGACCGGTTCGTTCCAAGGAATAAACCCGGGGAGGAGCAAGCCCAAGGGGAAGATAACTCTGCCAGTGACCTTTGGCGGGGAGCTCAACTTCAGGACGGAGAGGATAACCTTCGATGTTGCCGATATCCCATTGCCATACAATGGGATACTTGGACGTCCTGCCCTCGCCAAGTTCATGGCAGCTTCCCACTACGCCTACAACGTACTCAAGATGCCGGGGCCGATAAGCGTCATCACTGTCCATGGCGACAAGAAGGACGCGCTTATCTGCGCCGACAAGATCTACCGGGATGCAGCAGCCGCGGCGGAGAACAGTACACTTGCCGCTGAAGCTCCCGGGGGGAAGAAGACCAAGACCAAGTCCGGCAAGTGCTCTGGGACCCACTCCGGCAACCGCACCTCTTCGGAGTGCTGCGCTGCCGTCGAGGACGTTCCATCGAGCTCCACCGGCAAGTGCAAGAAGGGGATGGCCGCTCCACCGGCAACCAAGAAGGTGTCCGCCAAGGAGGACGGCACTGGTGGTACCTTCACCATCAGTGCTACACTTGACAGCAAATAGGAAAGCGCGCTCGTTGCCTTCCTGCGGGCGAATGTCGATGTGTTTGCTTGGCAACCATCTGACATCCCCGGTGTTCCCAAGAAGGTAATTGAGCACAAGCTTGCTGTTTGTCCTCATGCGCGGCCCGTCAAGCAGAAGGTCAGAAAGCAAGCCATGGAGCGCCAAGAATTCATTGCCGAAGAGATCAAAAAGCTAGAAGCAGCAGGCCTAGTTAGAGGCGTGATCCATCCGACGTGGTTAGCAAACCCAGTTGTCGTGCGTAAGGCCAACGGGAAGTGGAGACTGTGTATAGACTTCACCGATGTGAATAAAGCATGTCCCAAGGATCCATTTCCCTTGCCGCGCATTGACCAGATTGTTGACTCCACTGCTGGATGTGAGCTGCTTTCCTTCCTTGATGCATATTCATGCTATCACCAAATTTTCATGGCCAAGGAAGATGAAGAGAAGACTGCATTTATCACTCCATGTGGCACATATTGCTTCATACGCATGCTCTTCGGATTGAAGAATGCAGGCTCCACATTTGCAAGAGTAGTCTACACTGCTTTTGAGCCACAGATCCACAGAAACGTAGAAGCCTACATGGATGACATAGTGGTCAAGAGCAAGAGCAAAGATACACTAATCCAAGATTTGGAAGAGACATTTGAGAATATGCGCAAGATCCAGCTTAAGTTGAACCCCGAAAAGTGCGTCTTTGGAGTCCCCTCCGGCAAGCTTCTCGGGTTCTTTGTGTCACAGAGGGGAATTGAAGCCAACCCCGACAAGATTAAAGCCATCGAGCAGATCGAAGCCCCGAAGCGCGTCAAGGATGTAAGAAGACTTGCAGGTTGTGTGGCTGCCCTCAGTAGGTTCATTTCAAAGTCTGCAGAACGCGCCCTTCCTTTCTTCAAAATCTTGAAGAAGGCAGGTCCTATGAAATGGACTCCGGAAGCGGAGGCAGCGCTGCAAGACTTGAAAGGATACCTATCCTCCACTCCAATACTTGTCGCACCTAGGCCACAAGAGAAGTTGCTGCTATACCTAGCAGCAACCAATCAAGTGGTTAGTGCTGCGTTAGTAGCGGAGAGGGAGGCCGACGAGGAGCCCGCACCACCGACAAGCGAATCCAGCGACAAGCAGGGGCCTCCTCCGACAAGCTCTGGCCCCGACAAGGACAACTTTGCGCAAGAACAAGGAGAAGTGCGGAAGAAGATGGTGCAGCGCCCGGTGTATTTTGTAAGCTCCCTTTTACAAGGGGCTAGATCAAGATACTCTGGGGTGCAAAAGTTGCTTTTCGGCCTCCTCATGGCCTCGAGAAAGCTGCGCCATTACTTCCAAGCACACGAGATAACAGTGGTCACTCGTTTTCCGCTGAAGAGGATATTGCACAATCCAGAAGCAACAGGCAGGATCGTCGAGTGGGCACTGGAGCTGTCAAGCTTTGGTCTCAAATTTGAAAGTACTTCAACTATACAGAGCAGAGCTTTGGCAGAATTCATAGCTGAATGGACCCCAACGCCCGATGAAGAAGTTCCAGAGACAAGTGTTCCTGTACAAGAAGCGGCAAGTGAATGGGTAATGTACTTTGATGGTGCCTTCTCGCTGCAAGGCGCCGATGCCGGCGTGGTACTCATAGCGCCCACCGGAGAACACCTCAAGTATGTTATCCAGATGCACTTTCCCAGGGAGCAAGCGACAAACAATACTGCTGAGTATGAGGGCTTGCTTGCCGGCCTCAGGATTGCGGCCGAACTTGGGATCAAGAAGCTGATTGTGCGGGGAGATTCTCAGTTGGTGGTCCGGCAAGTCAACAAAAGTTACCAGAGCCCTTTGATGGAAGCTTATGTTGATGAAGTGAGGAAGCTTGAAGAGCACTTTGAAGGTCTGCAAATGGAGCACGTCCCGAGAGCTCAGAATGATATTGCAGATGGCCTTTCAAAGTGTGCTGCAATGAAGTTACCTGTGGAACTAGGAACCTTCTTGCTCAAGTTGACTCAGCCATCCGTTACACCATCAATTGGGCAGCCCAAGAAGAGAAAGTTGGTCTCCGGCGACTACTTGCCGGCGGATCTTCCCGAAGCCGCCGCCAAGGTTCCCAAGATCAACGACCAGAACGCTGAGGAACAGTTTGCTCCTGCGGATCCTAGGGTCTGTACAGTTGAAGCAAGCGTTCCCGACAAGCCTCGCCCCGGCGAGCTTGCCGGGGGACCATCAGCTCCGGCAGAACCAGAGGTTCTTGCCGTAGAAGCTGGGGTTCCCGCAGCGGCCCTCACGCCTTTAGTCCTTGCCGTTGAGCCTCAGGCTCCGGCATGGGCGCAGCAGATCGTCCGTTTTCTGCAAACTGGAGAACTTCCCGACGACCCAGAAGAGATAGAGAAGATAACCAGGCAGTCAAGTATGTACCAGTTCGTGGACAACGAGTTGTACAGAAGAAGGCTCAATGGTGTCAGGTTGAAGTGCATTTCCAGAGAAGATGGACAGAAGCTGTTGGCAGAGATACATGGAGGCATATGTGGCCACCACATTGGCGCAAGGGCACTTGCCGGGAAGGCGTTCCGGCAAGGGTTCTTCTGGCCAGAAGCCCTCCAAGATGCAACTGCACAAGTAACCAAGTGTGAAGCGTGCCAGTTCCATGCTAAGCAAGTTCATCAGCCAGATCAAGCTCTCCAGACGATCCCTTTGTCCTGGCCCTTCTCGGTCTGGGGGCTCGATATCCTCGGCCCTTTCCCCCGTGCTATCGGGGGCTTTGAGTACTTGTACGTTGCAATCGACAAGTTCACAAAGTGGCCAGAAGTGGAACCGGTGAGAAAGGTGACAGCACAGTCAACGGTCAGGTTCTTCAGATCGATTGTTTGCCATTTCGGGATCCCTAACAGGATCATCACCGACAACGGCACGCAATTCACTAGTCGCACCTTCATGCAGTACGTCCAAGACCTTGGCGCCAAGGTCTGCTTCGCTTCTGTTGCTCACCCGAAGAGCAACGGTCAAGCGGAGAGGGCAAATGCTGAAGTGCTGCGCGGACTCAAGACAAGGACCTTTGACAGGCTGCGCAAGTGCGGAAGAAACTTGATAGAGGAGTTGCCGGCGGCTCTTTGGTCAATCAGAACGACACCAAGTCGAGCCACCGGACAGACACCCTTTGCCCTAGTCTATGGGGCAGAGGCAGTTCTCCCCACGGAACTCGTATACGGATCTCCTCGGGTGCTCTCTTATGATGAGCTCGAGCAAGAGCAACTGCGACAAGATGACGCATTGCTCCTCGAGGAGGAACGTCTCCAGGCTGCTGTACGAGCTGCTCGATACCAGCAAGCCTTGCGTCGCTATCATAGCCGCAAGGTTAAGGCCAGGAGTCTCGAGGAAGGCGACCTTGTTCTTTGGCGTGTTCAGTCCGCCAAGAATTCCAACAAGTTGACACCGAAGTGGGAAGGCCCTTATCGGGTGAGACAAGTAACAAGGCCCGGCGATGTCCGCCTTGAGACCGAAGAAGGCTTACCGGTGAGCAACTCCTGGAACATAGAGCATCTTCGCAAGTTTCACCCATAAGGCGCGGTTGCCGTGATCCGCTCCGGCAACCACCTTTTGTACAAGTCTTGCCGCTGTCGCATGTAATCCTTTGTACAAAGCCGGGCGCAGATCCCGTGCATCAGTAAAGTTTTTGTGTTTTGCACTATTTGCCTTTTCCATGTTTTTCTTCGCTATTTGCATGCATTGTTTGGCATCATGTGCAACACACGTACCCGGTAAGCATTAGCACGCCGAAAGGCCCTATACTTGCTTTCCCTCCTCTTTTTCTTTCCCTCTTAAGCAGAAGGAATGTTCCTCGCGCACAAGTTTGCCGGGGGGGAAGGAGATGGAGGATGAACCAAGTGATGTTCAAGAAAGAGAAGCCTTGTCGGGGAAGCAAGCAATATACGAAAGCTAAGTTACCAGAATTTGAGCAGTTCAAATTTTTAAATTTTAAGTTATCTTCCTTGAACAACCACACTTTGTATGGAAAACCTGTGCGCGGAGGAACCTACCCGTGGCTAGCCGCACCCTTATCTTGTTTTCGAGTACGCTCAACGACTTAAGTGAGCTGCGACAAGTGTCGCGCCCTTGCTTCGTTTTCGAGTTCGCTCAGCAAGCTAAGTGCGTTGCGACTAGCTGCGGCAAGGTTACTTGCCGGTAAGACCTTGGCCAGCAGGCTGCTCAGAGTCCAGCACTCAGCGCTCGCGGCAAAGGCCCCTTGCCGGCAAGTCCCCTAGAAGCGTAGGGTTAAAAGCATACAAAGTAAAGGATCAAAGCAAGGGAAATAACATTGCATCAATTGCTCAGAAATAAGATAATATATTACAAGAGATAACTTGTCGCAATAACTGATAAATTCATGTTCATGACGCACTTTGCAGCAGCAAAGGAAACAGAAAGAAAAAGGCCTAGTCTACGCGATCGCCTTCACGCCTGGAGATCTTGTTCACCTTGGCGATGATGTGGGCGACCTGCGCCTTCAAGGCCTCCTGATCCGCGTCGGCCGACAAGCTGCGGAGGACGTTGACGAGATTAATACCAGGATTGCGGTAAACAATCTTGGTCAAGACGCGCTCCAAGGTCCCCGCGCAGAGCTGGCGCGACTCCTCGGCCAGCTGCGCGGAGAGCTTCTGCTGCAGACGTGCGAGCGCCGGCGCGATCCCCCTGAAGAAAAGACTGAGCTTGGCGCTGTGGGGGAGATTTGGATCCGGAGAGTATATGAGATGCTCAACCCTCAGCGCCATCAGCTCCTTGTCGATGTTGCTAGCAGAAGCCACCAGATCTTCAGTCCATATTTCGACGGTCCGGCGGAAGTTATCAGCTGAAGTGGCGGCGCTCTCCACCAGGCCTCGCTCCTTGCGGAGCTCATCCTTCAGCTTGGTTTCGCGGTCCCGGACGGCGTCGAGTGAATCTTTCAGCGTAGAGACTTTCAGCTCCAGATCTGCAATCGAGTCTTTGGCGGCCTTGAGCTCGTCGCCCTGCTTGGAGAGGCGTACCTGGAGTTCTGAGTTGGTATGGGCGTCCTTCTCGCGCTCTATGTTGAGCGCGGTGACCCTCTCCGTGCTCGCCTTCAGGAACTCCTCCAGCTGCGCCACCTTAGCCTCAAGGTCCTTCTTGGCGGTCTCCGCGGTGGCTGCGGCGGCCTTTGCTTCCTTCAGTTCTCCGCCAAGGGCCTGCTCCCGGGCGGTAAGGTCGTCCTCGTGGGCGTCGAGGTCGACCTTCCGCTGGTTGAGCGCTCCTTCTCGCTGGGACAGCGCTTCTCCGACGAGTCGCTGCTGCTCCTCGGCCTCAGCCTTCTCCAGGAGGAACTCTTGGTACTCCCCAGCAAGCCTCTCGCGCTCCTCCGCCAGGTCGCGGAGGGCCGCCTGGTTGGCGGCGCGGAGCTCCGCAGCGCGTTTCTCCGTATCTGCTGCGGCCTTGGCGGTGAGGGCTTCCCGAGACTCAAGTTTCGCCTGCCTGGCCCGGTAAAGGACCAGGAGCCGGTGAAGCAGTTTCTCCTCCTCGGGCTCGTCGCTCCCGCCAGGCGCTTCGACGATCTTCAACCCCGCGGAGGTGAGGACCTCTCCATCAAAGGTCTCTCCCTCCTCGGGGGCTCGCGACGAGGATCCCCACGGCACCTGTATGAAGACGCCGTTGGGAGCCTCAAGATAGAAGGCGGACTGCTCCTTCTCGGTGGAGGGGTCGGCGGCCGGCGCAACGCTTGACGCTCCTGCCGCCTCCGGGCCGGCAGTGTGGCCGCCGTCCCCCTCCCCGGCCGCGGCGTCTGCGGTCGGGGCAGTCTCCTCCGCGGCAGGCTCGTCGGCTCCTGCCATGTCTTCAACGACAGTGGCGTCGCCGGCGTCGCCTTGCGCGCCCTCCTCCTCGACGATGACCTCCGTCTCCATCTGCTCTGGGGGAGGAGGATCTAGAAGAAGAAGAAAAGAAAAAGTTAAAGCAAATATCCAAAAAAGACAAGTCCAAGAAGACGAGGTTGCAAGACTTACCTTCGCGGGCTTCGTCGACGACAGGCTCCCTCGCCGGGGAGCTCTCCCTTGGCGGGGTGGCCGCCCTCGCCGGGCTGCTCGCCCTTGGCGGGGTACTCGCCCTTGGCGGAGTACCCGCCCTTGGCGGAGCGCTCTCCCTCGCCGGGGAGTTCGCCCTTGGCGGGGATGGCGGGGCCTGCGGCTCCTCGGGAGTAGTCTCCGGGCGCTCCTGTGGCTGCGGCTCCACCTCTGCACAAGACAATCAAGACAAAACAGAGCAACAAGATGTTAGTATCAAGCAAAGACCTCAAGCGCGCCCAACGAGCGGAAAGGTCAAGCCCAGACTTACGCTGGGGGCTGCGCTGGGGGCTGCTCCTTGGAGCAGCGCTTGGGTCCGGCAAGTTCGTCGCCGGCGCATCCCCTGTCGCCGCGACGGGCGAGTCGTCCTCAACCTCGACCACGGGGACCTTGGCCCTCTTCGCCATCCGCTGGGTCAGGGTCCTGCAGGCAAATCAAGAAACAAGATCAGAATCATCAACGAAAGAATCAAGACAGAATTGAAGAAGCTACGAAATACAAATGCTTACTCCTGTTCCTCGTCGTCGTCGTCGCTCAGGGCGGAGAAGTCGAACTCCACCTGAGGCGCCCCCGCGCGAGGAGCAGGAGGAGAAGGCTCCCTCGGGCGCTTGGCGGTCTCCGGGGCTGGGGGCTGCGAAGACCCAGCCTCCGTTGGCGCTGAGGCCCGGGGAGCAAGCGGAGCAGCTGCTCCACTCTGAGAGGATCCCCCTCCGCTTGGCGCTGGCACGCGGGGCGCCTCCGCTGCAGCTGTTGCGCGGGGCGCCTCCGTCACGGCTGATGTGCGGGGCGCCTCTGTCTCAGCCTGGCTCCCCCCGGTGGCTCGCGTCGCCCGGCGAGCAGGTTGTTGTCGGGGCGCCTGCGTCCTTGTCGCTGTAGGCGCCTTGCGGAGGCGCTTCAACGGAGATCGCCTGGGACTTACCCGGGGCGGAGAGCTCTCCGAGGACGAGGAGACGTCGTCCAACCCCAGAGATCCGCCAGTATCCTCGTCGGCTCCGGCGTCCTCCTCCTCCTCCTCCTCGGTGGGCTCACTGGGCCCAGCACCCTGCCCCGCGGCCCTGCTCCCTCCGGTGGCCCCGCTCCCTCCGGCACCTCTGCTTCCTCCGGCGACCTCGCCTCTTGCCGCGGCCTCGCTCACGACCCCGGGGATCCCGGCATGCCTCAGAGAAGGGACCCCGGCGAGCTCGTCGGGCGGAAGTTTGAGAAGTCTCCGGATCTCTGCCTCCTCGGCCTGGCACGACGCGTCCTCGGCCTCTGCCTCGTCGACGGTGAACCCAAATTCTCCTACCGCTGCGGCTGCGGCGGCCTCTTCCACCCGGGTAGCAATATAAGCAATCTCTCGATCCGTGGTGGCCCGGGTGAGACCCTTGATCTCATCGGTGTTCTTCGGCACCTCGACCAAGTTATCGAAGAAACTCATGATGGCATCCGGCGTGGGCACTATCCATGTTGGGTCGACGCCATGAGAGTCACACGCGGGCATCATCGCCCGCAAGGCATCCCGGGCGGTGCTGTTGCACAGCGGCACCACTCCCCGGGGAGGTCTAAACCACTCCGGATGGGCCGGGTCGTGCTTAAAAAGCTCCCGGACCATCCCCTTCAGCTCCAGCGCCGTGAAGTTGAAATTCAGCCCCGGGCGCAACCTCATTATGTCCGCCGCATTGCCAAACTCCCATGCTGGCCTTTTCCTTTCCTGTAAAGGAGCAATGCGGCGGCGGAGGAAGTCTGCTCCTACCTCTCCGATGGTCAACTTGGCTACCCGGAGACGAAGAATCCTGACGAGGGCGGCGTTGAGCTTGATATCATCTGGGGCCAGATCGCTCCAATCCCTGCCGCGCACTATAGCTGTTGTGCGCGGCGCAGTGAAAGGCTGCGGCTCGTCCTCAACTATCCAGCACCAATCCGCGCGCCACTCCTCCCACTTGCCGCGGAGCTCCCCTTTCAGATAAGATTCCTTCTTGTTCAAGCGGAAGACCCAAGAGATACCCCCGGAGAGGGGAGCGCCGGCCTCTACTCTAGGCGTAAAGAAATGCCTAAAGAGTGCTACGTTTGGATAGATCCCTATGTAGTTTTCGCACAGATGTGCGAAAATCGCCATCGTGAGGATGGCGTTGGGGGTGAAGTCTAAGAGATGGAGGTTGTATGTATTCATGATATCACAGAAAAATTCAGAGAATGGAGGACACAGGCCGCAGTGGAAGAAGGCAGCAAAGAAGAAATACCCGCTGGGGTACAGATCTCTGGCGGCGGCCGGGTAGACTCGGGTGCGGGGATGCGCCTTGGTCTTCTTGGCCCAGAACAGATAGTACTTGTTCCAGAGTTCCCGCGCGCTGAGCCTTGGCGCGAAGACGACATTCCTCTTCCGCAGGAGAGCAAGCTTCGCCGCCTGCTCGGATTTCTCTTTCTTGGCCTTCTCCGCCTTCGCCTTCTCGGTCTTCGGGGCCATGGCGGAGGCGGCGAGGGAAGGAGACGAGGAGTCCGGCGGCGCCGCAGATGCGAGAGATGGCGGAGGAGGTGTGGAGGCGGAGCGCAGAGGGGGATTTCTGGAGATGGAAGAAGCAATGAAGACGAAGTAAGGTAACGGCCCCTGCTTCCTCTGCTTTTAAGAGGGAAGTGGGGGACGCTCCGCATTTCTCATTAAAGAACGTGGCCACGATCTCTCCCACGACGCCGCAATTGACGCGTGCCGTTAGGGAGGGACGCGGCGGATGCGGAGGGGGAATTACGGCTCGCCGTGGGCCGCGCGTGCCCGTGCACTGTTTTGGGCCTGGCCCAACAGCGCTCGGCACCGTGTGTGGCCCAGGCCCTGGGGCTCCTGTCGGTGTACTAAGATAGGGGTACCTTAGTACCCCAACTTGTGCACGGGCAGTAGCAGCTTCCCGCGGCAGGGTCTACCACGTGCTTGCCGGAAACCTCTCTGGTCCTTATTAAGCCATTCAAAAACAAAGTATGCAAGACAGAAGATCAAGGCCCCGGCAAGTGGAGCTTGCCAGGAAGGCCGTCCCAGGCTCAAGATTACCTCATTAACTCAAGGCCCTGGCAAGAGGAGCTTGCCAGGAAGACCAGAAGATTGCCTCTTATAAGACACGCCTCGGCGCACCCTGCGCCCCGGCAAGACCCGGGGAGCGACAAGCTTCCCGGCCCGACAAGATCAAGACCCCGGCAAGGTGCTTGCCGGGGGAAGTCTGCACTGTGTGCCCGCGCTCCAGCTCATCGGCCCACGCGTCGCCCTGGGGCCATTCCAGGGACGCGTGGCGGATGGCTGTGCAGCCTGGGGGACACGGTGGCGCTCCACGGTGACGAAGCTACCACCGTGGCGAACGGAGACGCAAGGGCGGGCGCTTTTGGGGTCGACGGCGACGGGCATTTAATGCTCTTGTCCCCCACTGTCAAAGTAGGTGATGACCACTGTTCATCCATTGTTCGTCCATTGTTCCCGCACTGTTACAACTACCACCAAAGTTACATTTTTACCCCTTTCTCCTACGTTGACACCTGTCGGTGACCCCTTGAGCTATAAAAGGAGGCCCATGCACAACGTAGGAAGGGTTCGGAACCTAGATTGCTCATTCGCTCGGTGTAGCTAGTTCTTCAAGCTCCCGAGCTCCAACACTCAATACAATCTAAGCAGGAGTAGGGTTTTACGCGTCCGTCGCGGCCCGAACCTGGGTAAACTGCCCGCGTGTGTTCTACGATCTTCTCTTTGTGCTCCCTCCGCTCCCTTACCGCACGAACAAGGGGCTCCGGTCTCATAGGTGCTCGTGGTGGACAGTTTCCCCCGACAATGTTGGCATAGGTTACATCGTGTGTCTACCCTCGCTATATAAGAGAGGCCTAGGATACAAGTGTCCTACTTGGACACGACTCCATATCCTATCTAAACACAATACTACTCAGAGTCCAACTGTAACCCTACCTTGTACATAATATTCGACACAACTCTAACACAAGGTGCTCCGGCTTCACCGGGAGCAGGGGAGGCTCCAGCTCGGTTTTCGGCCGGACGAGGCGCGCTGCATCGCGGCAGGCGCGGCATCAATGGAGGCGACGGCGCGGCAGCTTTGGCATTGATTCCCGCGGGAAATGTGGCGATGTGGACGACGAAGCGGCGCGTCGCTGACGGGGCGGGCCCATCACAGTTTGCACCAAAAACGGTCCGTCCGGCGCCCCCAGGCGACCCCCAGTGCGCAGGGTTCGAGTTGGGTACGCTGTCATCAATTTCGGCCCAATCCGACGGAAAACGGGCTCCCGGGAACGCGACTGGGACATTTTTTCAGCGCCGGCGCCGACAAAGTGACCTGGGAGGGCCTGTTGGGGACGCGGCTGGAGATGCTCTTAGGAACAGAGGGAGTAGTAGAAAGGGACTCTCGTGGTGCGCATGAGGTATCGATGAGCTGATCACCCGTGTACATTGGCCGAGCCCACCCGCCGGTATATGGGGGAAAACATTGAGTCCAACATGGGCCCAAACGAACGAGTCCCTCTACTGAGAGAGCAATAAAGGAGATGACGACGGCGCATCTTCGGCTCGCTTCAGTGTTTGTAATCGTCATTAGGTGGTCTACGGATCTGGATGTATTTTTTTTTATGTTCATTCTACTGCCACGATTCAAGATGAACAGGTCGAAAATTTTCTCGCAAAAAAATAGCGGAGAGGTAACAAACTGCTCGCTTCAGCGACAAAGCAACTTTGCAGCCCTCCCGCACAGCCACAGCGCCAATAGAGAGCAGTAGTCAACAACGTCGTCCAGGCATCAAGCACACGGATAATTCCCCACGCCGCATGTAATCCGAAATGTGAGAGTACACAAAGTCCTACACGCATGCCACACGAGGTTTGATGGACAAAAGCTTAGAAATGGGAAGTAGGATCCACTATCTATCGAAAAGTGACACGACAAGCACACCCTATCAGGGGGGCGATGTCCTTGCTCCGTGGTTGGAAAGGCCGGCGTGCAAATTGGGCTCACAAGGTTCACCAAGTCAAGGATCAAGATGTCCGACACTAAGCTCATGGGTGAGAAGCAAAAGAAGTGGTTCCACATGATGTGGAACAACATCTCGGAACGTCATGGAAATGGCGGGAGTCTTTGATGGATTAGCGAACTACTCCCTCCGTTTCTAAATATAAGTCCTTATAGCATTTCAAATGGGCTACAACATACGGATGTATGTAGACATATTTTAGAGTGTAGATTCACTCATTTTGCTTCGTATGTAGTCATTTATTAAAATATCTAGAAAAACTTATATTTAGGAACGGAGGGAGTAATAGACAACAATTTTGGGCCATGGCTTGGTTTTCTGTAATTCTTTTTTGAGGCAATAATTGGTTTGTTGCCAACCTGCTTTGTCTAGGGATGGCCCAGCCCACTGCAAAAAATTAGACAAGAGAGTTCTAGGGGCGCTCCTTTGTCTCGCTTATAGCGAGACATAGCACTCCCTCGACTAAGTGTGGCCCTAAATTCTTCCGCAAATGGGTAAGCATATAATCACATATGTACCATAGGCATGTAAGTAGGCGCATGCATTAGTTTTATTCATATTTTGTTTATATTTTCTGAAATATTCTAAATGTATATATTCCAAAAAACTTAAGTTACATTCTTAAAAAAAACAATGTTCACCGTGAATTTCGAAAGTAGGAATGCAGTACAATTTTTATGTTAGCTTCACTGAAAAAATATATTTATATCAATTAATTTTTTGGTAACATTTAAATCACGCATTTCAAAAAATGCATGTAACATTTTTGGAAAACGGTATACAATGTAAACACTGTTTTCTACCATTAAACAAGGGGGAGTGTTACGCGTCGGTCGGCGGATTAAAAGATTCGCCACCTCGCGAGCCATTCAATTTTGTGACCCATGTTGTCAGGTCCTCTTCTCTAATATTTTGCAACAATACGCTTTGCAAAACATTTTCTTCTCTAGTTTCTTGCAACAAGATCTTTGTTGCGAAACTCATTCTTCTCTAATTTCCTGCAACACGTCCCCTGTTGCAAAACCTCTTTTTTCTCTAATTGTCTGCAACAAAACCTTTGTTGCAAAAATTGCAAACACATCTTCCGATGCGTCTAATTTTATGCAACGAGACCCTTGTTGCAAAAATTGCAACAACATCTCCGGCCGCATCATGTACTAACACAGTCGTCTTTCGATGCAATTGAAACTTGGAGTGGACATGAAAGTACGGCGTGGTGATGTGGCTGTTGTTAGCGCTGGAGGTGCCGGAACAACGATTGTTGGTGCTCTACGCCCGCGTGGCGGATCTCGCTGGATCCGGTCGACGGGAGGCGTTTGGCGGCAGAGATCTGGCATGGATGCGCTCAGGGTGATGACCTACAGGCAAGGCCGCTCGGCTTGGCTGCTGATCATGAGTGCTCGGTCTGCAACAGACCATTTTATTTCAGTGAGGCCAACTGAAACAGGGATCGAATTGTACTAGAATAAAGAATGGTTCTAAGTCGTTCGATCCAAATCAAATCCGGCGGCTGCGGAGAAGGTGGACGCACACACAAACATCTGCCGGTTGAGTCATAGCGTTTTCCTTAAACAAGTGCATGTGACATTTTTTAGAAATGTTTACGTGTTCGAGAAAATTGTTATTGACGCTTTGAAAATTGTTATACAACATTGAAATTGAGAATTTTTTAAACGAATATTTGATTTTTTTAGCTTGTAATTGAGAATTTTTTCAAAAACATATATTAGCAAAACTGTAAATCGCGTAGATCAAAAATGTTCAATGTGCATCTAATTAATATTGCGTGTGCATGTACAATGTTTACTAAAACATAGAAATGTGGTAAGAAAGGGAAAAAGGAAATAAAAAAAAGAAAATAAAACAGGTGAAAACAAAAGAAAGAAAAAAAAATACTATAAAACAAAATGAAAAACTAAATGAAGAAACCCCCAACAGAAACACAGAAAACTGAAAAAATCTCTATCTATCTATCTATCTATCTACTATTAAACAATCAAACAAGAATTTTCTTAGATGCACCCCGCAATTATCTACTACTATTAAACAATCAAACAAGAATTTTCTTAGATGCACCCCGCAATTAGTCCCGCAACGCCGCACGAATCAATCAGCACCACACGATTAGGCCCACAATTTCTAATCTAACAGTCATCATTTAGCTAACGCCTTTATCATTTGCACTTAGCAATTTCCCATGACTGACCGCACTCCACCACGAAGGAAATTTCACATCTCGCGTCTGCAAACGCCTCCCCATAATCACGCGAGGCTCACACAAAAAAGAAACGAAATCACCCACCCTCAAATAATCACATAACCATCTCCTATAATCACGCACCCTGAGATAAACTTCCAAAATTAAATCACTATCCCCGCAGTCCCTCCCTGCCGCCGTCGTGCAATCCAAGGTGCAGGAGCCGCCGCGCCCCCGACCTCGTGCCGCCCGCGGCATGCCGCGCCGCCGCGCCACGAGGGAGCAGGAGCCGCCGTGACCTTGGCATCCTGTCATGCCGTTCGCATCATGCCTCGCTCCGCCGAGGGAGCAGGATCCGCCGCCGCCCTTCACCGCGTCCTCCGCCTCCCTTACTCCGTCGTTGCGACCTGCCTCACCGGTCGGATCCACTCGATCTGGACAAGCCACAACCACATCTCTCATGGGAACTGGACTGCGTGTAATCCGCCTCCGCCACGCCCCAATCCTCGCATGGCATTCACTGCCTGGATGCGACCATCGCCGGCTCACTCCACGCGCGGACGCGCCAACCTTGACACCATTTCCATGCACTTGACGACATACTCATTGCATGGACGCGCGCGGATCTGGATGTAGCACTGCCTCAGGTTATTATGTTCATCAAGGTAGGCTACTTTAGGTACTCACTGAAATAGGGAGTTGTTGTTTTCCCCGTTTAGGCTAATGATATTCATAGAAGACGCAACTCCAAATAGTTTTGCTTTATGTATCACTACAATACAAGATTTATTTGATTGTCTCGATTTGATCTGGAGGTGTGCTGAGTTTAATCTTCCCATGACTGATCGCACTCCACCACGAAGGAAATTTCACATCTCGCGTCTGCAAACGCCTCCCCATAATCACGTGAGGCACACACAAAAAAGAAACGAAATCACCCACCCTCAAAAAATCACATAACCATCTCCTATAATCACGCACCCTGAGATAAACTTCCAAAAATAAATCACTATCCCCGCAGTCCCTCCCTGCCGCCGTCGTGCAATCCAAGGTGCAGGAGCCGCCGCGCCCCCGACCTCGTGCCGCCCGCGGCATGCCGCGCCACCGCGCCGCCGCGCCACGAGGGAGCAGGAGCCGCCGTGACCTCGGCATCCTGTCATGTCGTCCGCATCATGTCTCGCTCCGCCGAGGGAGCAGGATCCGCCGCCGCCCTTCACTGCGTCCTCCGCCTCCCTTACTCCGTCGCTGCGACCTGCCTCACCGATCGGATCCACTCGATCTGGACAAGCCATAACCACATCTCTCATGGGAACTGGACTGCGTGTAATCCGCCTCCACCACGCCCCAATCCTCGCATGGCATTCACTGCCTAGATGCGACCATCACCGGTTCACTCCACGCGCGGACGCGCCAACCTTGACACCATTTCCATGCACTTGACGACATACTCATTGCATGGACGCACGCCGATCTGGATGTAGCACTGCCTCAGGTTATTATGTTCATCAAGGTAGGCTACTTTAGGTACTCACTGAAATAGGGAGTTGTTGTTTTCCCCGTTTAGGCTAATGATATTCATAGAAGACGCAACTCCAAATAGTTTTGCTTTATGTATCACTACAATACAAGATTTATTTGATTGTCTCGATTTGATCTGGAGGTGTGTTGAGTTTAATCTTCCCATGACTGATCGCACTCCACCACGAAGGAAATTTCACATCTCGCGTCTGCAAACGCCTCCCCATAATCACGCGAGGCACACACAAAAAAGAAACGAAATCACCCACCCTCAAATAATCACATAACCATCTCCTATAATCACGCACCCTGAGATAAACTTCCAAAAGTAAATCACTATCCCCGCAGTCCCTCCCTGCCGCCGTCGTGCAATCCAAGGTGCAGGAGCCGCCGCGCCCCCGACCTCGTGCCGCCCGCGGCATGCCGCGCCGCCGCGCCACGAGGGAGCAGGAGCCGCCGTGACCTCGGCATCCTGTCATGCCGTCCGCATCATGCCTCGCTCCGCCGAGGGAGCAGGATCCGCCGCCGCCCTTCACCGGTCCTCCGCCTCCCTTACTTCGTCGCTGCGACCTGCCTCACCGGTCGGATCCACTCGATCTGGACAAGCCACAACCACATCTCTCATGGGAACTGGACTGCGTGTAATCCACCTCCGCCACGCCCCAATCCTCGCATGGCATTCACTGCCTGGATGCGACCATCGCCGGTTCACTCCACGCGCGGACGCGCCAACCTTGACACCATTTCCATGCACTTGACGACATACTCATTGCATGGACGCGCGCGGATCTGGATGTAGCACTCCCTCAGGTTATTATGTTCATCAAGGTAGGCTACTTTAGGTACTCACTGAAATAGGGAGTTGTTGTTTTCCCCGTTTAGGCTAATGATATTCATAGAAGACGCAACTCCAAATAGTTTTGCTTTATGTATCACTACAATACAAGATTTATTTGATTGTCTCGATTTGATGTGGAGGTGTGTTGAGTTTAATCTTCCCATGACTGATCGCACTCCACCACGAAGGAAATTTCACATCTCGCTTCTGCAAACGCCTCCCCATAATCACGCGAGGCACACACAAAAAAGAAACGAAATCACCCACCCTAAAATAATCACATAACCATCTCCTATAATCACGCACCCTGAGATAAACTTCCAAAAATAAATCACTATCCCCGCAGTCCCTCCCTGCCGCCGTCGTGCAATCCAAGGTGCAGGAGCCGCCGCGCCCCCGACCTCGTGCCGCCCGCGGCATGCCGCGCCACCGCGCCGCCGCGCCACGAGGGAGCAGGAGCCGCCGTGACCTCGGCATCCTGTCATGCCGTCCGCATCATGCCTCGCTCCGCCGAGGGAGCAGGATCCGCCGCCGCCCTTCACTGCGTCCTCCGCCTCCCTTACTCCGTCGCTGCGACCTGCCTCACCGGTCGGATCCACTCGATCTGGACAAGCCACAACCACATCTCTCATGGGAACTGGACTGCGTGTAATCCGCCTCCACCACGCCCCAATCCTCGCATGGCATTCACTGCCTGGATGCGACCATCACCGGTTCACTCCACGCGCGGACGCGCCAACCTTGACACCATTTCCATGCACTTGACGACATACTCATTGCATGGACGCACGCCGATCTGGATGTAGCACTGCCTCAGGTTATTATGTTCATCAAGGTAGGCTACTTTAGGTACTCACTGAAATAGGGAGTTGTTGTTTTCCCCGTTTAGGCTAATGATATTCATAGAAGACGCAACTCCAAATAGTTTTGCTTTATGTATCACTACAATACAAGATTTATTTGATTGTCTCGATTTGATCTGGAGGTGTGTTGAGTTTAATCTTCCCATGACTGATCGCACTCCACCACGAAGGAAATTTCACATCTCGCGTCTGCAAACGCCTCCCCATAATCACGCGAGGCACACACAAAAAAGAAACGAAATCACCCACCCTCAAATAATCACATAACCATCTCCTATAATCACGCACCCTGAGATAAACTTCCAAAAGTAAATCACTATCCCCGCAGTCCCTCCCTGCCGCCGTCGTGCAATCCAAGGTGCAGGAGCCGCCACGCCCCCGACCTCGTGCCGCCCGCGGCATGCCGCGCTGCCGCGCCACGAGGGAGCAGGAGCCGCCGTGACCTCGGCATGCTGTCATGCCGTCCGCATCATGCCTCGCTCCGCCGAGGGAGCAGGATCCGCCGCCGCCCTTCACCGCGTCCTCCGCCTCCCTTACTCCGTCGCTGCGACCTGCCTCACCGGTCGGATCCACTCGATCTGGACAAGCCACAACCACATCTCTCATGGGAACTGGACTGCGTGTAATCCGCCTCCGCCACGCCCCAATCCTCGCATGGCATTCACTGCCTGGATGCGACCATCGCCGGTTCACTCCACGCACGGACGCGCCAACCTTGACACCATTTCCATGCACTTGACGACATACTCATTGCATGGATGCGCGCCGATCTGGATGTAGCACTGCCTCAGGTTATTATGTTCATCAAGGTAGGCTACTTTAGGTACTCACTGAAATAGGGAGTTGTTGTTTTCCCCGTTTAGGCTAATGATATTCATAGAAAACGCAACTCCAAATAGTTTTGCTTTATGTATCACTACAATACAAGATTTATTTGATTGTCTCGATTTGATCTGGAGGTGTGTTGAGTTTAATCTTAGCAATTTAGCATTTTCAGGTTTGATCTGAGCGTATCTGGAGGTGTGCCAAAGACTGAAGTATCGTCGCTGTTGTTTCTTTGTGCACCGCAGATGCTCATCGACATGCAATGTTTTTTTTTCGTGTTGGGGACCCAGAGTGTGGAGATCACGTGTATGTTATTTTTCTCAATGAGAACCATGTTGAATTAGATTACTTGAAATCTTGATTTTGGCCATGCACGTGCAGTTCCACTGGTTGTTTATAAACAAAAAACTAAGGTGGGTTGTGATTTCTGAACCTAGGGAGGGAATTAGCAAAACTTCAGAGGAAGTAGGAGACTGTGTTTAAGTATACTGCCATCAACCTGATCGATATGTTCCTCCTTGCATTTTGAGTTGAACATTTTCTAGCACTCTAAGAAGAAATAATTATTTGATACAAAATGTTCATTATACATAAATTATTATATGATATTTTAACCTTAGTATTAGGGCATTCCATTGCAGAGAAACATACACACATTTTTCCAGAGTACAAGCTTTATCTTGCAAATACCTAAATACAATCAATTTACCCCTGTAATTGCATCCAACTTGATGCTCTTGTCAGTTGTATTATTTAGAGGACGCGGGTTTCTAGAACCAATATAATTCCTTATATAGTGATCTATCTTTCCGTCTTGTGACCCCCCAGTTGATAAGCAATGTCAAGAACCACCACTGTTTTACTGTGTCAAATTACCATTTTGTAGGCCGTATATAGAAGAACTAGAGTTGAAGCTTTCTGAGTGTACCAGTAGATGTCAAATCAACAGCAGATGGTTCAGGAGGTAGCCTCAAAGGTATTCAGCAATGGATCCTACTTCCATATTCGTACACTTCTATCTAAAATTCCCATGAATATCATGTTATTTAGTTTGTTCACTGTACACTGCAGTATACTATTTGCGAGTTTGTGTTGACAGTGTAGTCTCTGGATCCCAATATTTTTCGATAAAGGGAATATATTAATATCGTGAAGATACCAATTACACCCGGCCTTTGTACCAACAAGATGCCCAAAAACATCAAGGATACACATAGCCAAAAAATAAAAATAAAAGACCAGAAAAAGGAAAAAGAAAAAGAAAAAGAAAAAAAAGACCCCGCCACGGTGAACAGTCACTAGCAGCAACAGCACTCTAACTACCACGAAAGACAACACTCGGAATACAAAAGAGGTTCTCCACAAGCAACGCCTCCAAGGAGGAAACAATGCACAAGCGTTGTCGTTGCCCGATCGAAGATCTTGGGCTTTCACCCGGAGAAAGTCTGAATTCAACCAAAAACAATGGATTCAACAAGGCCATTGCCAGGTACAACCAATAAAGACCAGACCTTGGGTTTCACCCTGGGAATCGAGACTCGATACTCGAAGAGCACCACCAAAAATGCAATCCTCCAGAGCTGCAGCCTCCGCCTGCCGAGTTCGCTGAAACAAGTCACCATACATCTGGCACACAAACTTCATCGCATCCGGTCTACGCTTCCACCGAAACTTCAAGACCTCCATTCAAAGCCGCCATTACTTTCCCTACCTCTATCAATACCATGGGAATCTTGATGTAGACATGTCCCATGACACTTATAAGAGAGCGAAGCTTCGCGTCGCGCCCTCGTAAGGCCTTGCTTGGCTGATAATAAGAGCGCACGCGACCGCATCTTTTCCGATCTAGATATCCAGGGGCGACATTCGCCAATCCATATAGAACTCCGATAGGGAAGACCGGAACTCGTTAGCTGCCATATCCAAGAGGTCAACATCGGCCGAAAGATGACTTGGCGGAAGAAGAATGCTAGGGCCAAGATCCGGCAGAACCAAATCGGGGCAAGCCACTACCAAGAACGGGAGCTCCACCACGACCTAGCCCACCATCGGACGGACCCTCGCCTGAGACGCATGCGCCGACAAGAGAAGGTCGGGTCACCGGCCAGCAGGAGCCCCGCCAGCCGGCCGCGCGCCTCGTGTGCCTGCCATGGCCCAGATCCGGTGAAGAGCTGGAACCATACACGGCCGCCACGCCTGGTGTCACCCTCCGCGGCCTGTCACACGGCCAACCCGCTGACACCATGAATGCCTATACTAAAAGTGAGAATTCGATCCTCCATTAATCATGAATGCACTTACTAAAATTGTATGCATATATTTTTGGCTTGGTGGAGGCATGGATTGTCTGCATCGTTGCACCACACTCGAATTAGGGGTCGACCACAATGAGATGGCCAAAATGGAGGCGTTAATTCGTTAGGTTTGGCTCAGCTTCTTCGTTGGGAATGACTTGAGTGATCCGGAACCTTTTTTTGGCCTGACAAATATCGCAACTGTTCTCCAGTTAGCCACCTCACTCGCCTTTGATTCCCTGCAATCGAGACCCCAAGACACCGGTATCGCTGTCCCCATAACTTGATCCACCCACTTCTTCCCCCTGATAGATTAACCTACCATCTCGTCATTTCGGTTCTCTATTCTGAGCATATGTGACATGTTCTGCAGGGCACTCAATTTTGATTTTTATTCTCAAGGATTCAGTTTTTTATTTTAGTTTGTGGGGTTAATTTCCTGTTGTGAAAAACTGATATTCTTGTGTGGGGGATTCAGCTCTTGGCTTGCAAGGACTCAGTTTATGTACTTCTGCTTCTAGAGAGGGCGCATCAAACCTTGGAATGCTGCATGTAGAGACCTTGAAAATTTCTTTTGTACTTATTATTTTCTCTGAGATAGGACGTTGAATCTACATATGTTCATGACACTGTTTTCTTAGATAAAGGAAAGTTAAGTATACTAAAGAAGATGCAATATTTGAATATAAATGTGACCTTAATTTGTTTTTAAATTATAACCTCTGATCAGTTGATTGAAATACAGGGTGCAGGTGGGCATGTCCGCGGGCATGACAATAGTTGAAAAAGGAAGATTCAGGGTTGAGCATTAGCTACGCTGCAATCAAGTTAATGCTCCTCTAGCGTTGGCTTCTGGATATTGCAAGAAGCACGTTCAAGATTAGATAGTAATTTGCATGGTATCTCATATTTTTGTCAGGAAATATGTTATTGTTAACACAACCGCGCCAGTATCAAGGTGATGCACCTGATGTGTCAAATGCTTTTATGTGTCCGGTATGTATCGGACAAAATTCTACCAAGATGAAGGCATTGCCTTTAGGAGCACTATGTCCAATGCATATATGTGTAAAAGTGAACCGATTGTGATCAGTATAGATTGGTGAATTGTTCCATGGCACCACAAGGTTATAATTGGCATTGGTCTACGTGTTAAGATTGATGCTGATTCGTGAATCGGGCGTTATTCTCATGCATGTATGACATGAACTTGTTCTAAAATCATATACCCCCTCTGACCTATATTACTTGTTGCTTAAATGGATGTTTGAGCGACAAGTAATATGGATCGGAGGGAGTACTGTATGATACCTTTTCCCATGTTTATTTCTGGAAACATTTGTGGTTCATCATGTAAGAACCATGAACAATCATATTATTATTTTACTTTTTTGTTGTTTTAAATGACATTGCTTGTGCCTTGCGATAGTGTATGTCCCTTTATCAATTATAACTCTGATAAAGTTTACCTTTGGCACTCATTTAGTATTTTCTTATTTTTCCTTTTTGTACCTTTTCTGTCTCTATCATGTTCATTTGTACAATGCGTAACCGCATCATAAGTCCTATGGAGTTTGCATTGGATAACAGAAACATTATGGAACATTTGGTTCCATTTTTACTATACGCACAATAAATATCCCATATGTTCTCTATGGAAAAGTTCACACCGTTGATTGCTTCAATGTGTGAATTTTGCTAATTATGTATAGGGAAATTCCTGTGTATTATTCGTGCGTTGCACGTGAACGCTTACTAGTGTTAGAGAAAAAACAATAGAAACCAGCAAAGGAACACGCAGGAAAAAAACCGCGGCCAGAAAACCGCTCCGGCCGAACCCGAATATGGCTTGCCCATCACGTTATAGGCGAGAAATAGCTCACGCGGCAGCCCACCGGCCTCCGTCGGCCTAGCAGGCCAGCAGCCCACCAGCCTCCGTCGGCCCACCAAACCGAGCAAATCAATGTAACCTAGCCGCCACACTTCCTGAAAAAAACCCTAGCTGCCGACCCGCGCGACCTGCTGCCGGCCGCCGTCTTTCCCCCCGACGCCGCATCCCGCCCAACCGTTGGATCGGAATATTCCGCCTCCCGCGAGGGACGCGCCCCCTTGCCCCGCCCCGCCCCACCGCACCTCAGATCACACAAAAACACGCCAGCTAGGGTTCGCTCTCCCCCTCCCCCGCCTCCGCGCCGCCGACGCCGATGGCGCAGCGCTGGCGCTCGAAGGCGCGGCGCGACCCGGACCTGGACGACGCCGGCACCCCCTCTCCCGCGCGGCCCCGTGCGCCCCCCAGCGACGACGAGGACGACGCGGGCAACGAGGACCTCACCCTCGAGATCGTCGCGCGGGCGCGGCGGCGCCGCGAGGCCGCGGGAGGCCGGCCCGGGCTCGCCGAGGCGCTCTCCCTGTCCTCCGACGAGGAGGTGGACGAAGACGCCGTCGTGGAGCTCGGCGAGGCCGACCCCAGCAGGAGGAAGGACAAGAAGAAGAAGAAGCAGCGCCGCAAGGAGAGGAGGAAGAAGCAGCGCAAGGAGGACGCCGCAGCCGCCGACGACAAGGAGGAGGTAATTGCTCCTGGCCTACGCTCAGCTCGTGATTACGCAGTAGTATCATGTGTTTACTTTAGGAATCGAATTATCGAACGCACACAGGATTTTGGTAGAGGCTTCAGTAGCAATGTCGTGTAGAATCACCTTGAATTGGAAGCTTTGTATGTGGTTCAACTGCCTCAAGTATGAGCTCACTGGAAGCTTGCCTTTCCAACGGTTGGGTCTAGAGGAGCATTCTTCTTTGCTAATGCTGCCTTATTGCTACGATCATTTGGTTAACTATATGCTTTACCAGGAGTCAATGCTCGGCACTACCCAATTTCCTTCTTTGGAAATGGTATAAAAGGCAGTATGCTCTTTCCTACACAGAAGGCACATACTTTTGGTTTCTTACAAATCAAAGATGCTGCGCTTTTGTTTTTATCTGTTAAAAATAAGTAAAACATGGGCGCGCTAAAACATTCATGAACTGAATAGTGTATTGAAAACCTTGGCTTGTGTGGAACAACTGATTTTATCTTATTATTAGTGGATCGACATCTGTATTTGATGTTCCTTTGTTGGGTACAAATATGATAGTCTTCCTGGAGCTGCAGTTGATGAATGTATTTCTCCCTTTCAGCCTCAGGTTGCTGGCGCCCAGGAGGGACAAACTGGGACAGTGGAATCAGTGCCCACCGAAGATGGTGTTGATGCCCCTGCATCCGACAACACAGTCCTGCGGAAGCTTCTTGTAAGTGCCAAGTGAATTTTTCTTGCAGTGAATTTCCCTGTACATGGATAACTGTGGTAAGCTGATCGTTATGTTGCTTCTGCTCATGACCAGCGTATACCAAGATACTTTGATCCTGGGGAAACTATATTGGAGACTTGCTTTAACTGTGGTGAGGAAGGTCATGTAGCTGTGAACTGCCCAATGGAGAAGCGGAAGAAGCCTTGCTTCGTTTGTGGATTGTTCGGACACAATGCAAAGCAGTGCACGCAGGTTGGTCTCTCTAGCTCGGACGAATTATCGCTCCGTGACTTGGGTATGTCCACTCATACCCTTGATGAGCTTACTGAATATGGTTTCCTTTGCCAGAGTTTGTTTCCTTGATTTTTATTTGTCTGTCTTTTAGAGTGCCATCATCTCATTTAGGTTGCCACCGTGCAAATATTATTTCTAAGACCTTTATTAACTTGTCATTCAATATAATTAAGTCGACAAATTGTAGGGCACTTGGTCGTACTCATTTGCTGTATTGTGACTTCAACATTGAATGCAAAACGCCAAAAAACATTAGCAGAATGTGTTCTGTTTAAATCCAGTCTCAGTTAATCCTAATTTAAACAGCTCATTTCTACCCATCATGCAAGTTCATATTTTGCTTAAGTAGTGTGTGTTTTCCAGATCTATATTTGTTAGCTGCTGTTCTTGTGTCATACTCGTCATACCATTTAAAAGGGAGTAATACCCGTGTTTTATGTCGAGTGATTTCTTCTGAGAGATCTTCCTTTCAAACTGATCCATGCAGACATATTCATAGTTTAAGATTTCATTTTTTGGGGTTAAATCTGAGTACTTGATGTATTTTTTTGGCATGCAGATATTCCAGTAGTAGTGTCTGTATTGCCTGTGTCTGCACGTGTAAATTATTTTGGGATCATATCCTAAATAGCCTTTATCTGCAAATGCTTCTTGCCAGTGGTTGTCATTGTCAGGAATCAAATATTTCTTAATTCTTTTTGCAGGGTCAAGAGTGTTTCATATGCAAAAAAGGAGGTCATATGGCAAAAGATTGCCCTGACAAGCACACAAAGAATACTCAGCAATTCAGCACATTGTGTTTGAGATGCGGAGAAACAGGCCATGATATGTTTGGATGTTCCAATGATTATCCAGCGGATGATGTCAAGGTGAGTTCTTTTTTGCCGTGATTGTCTTCTCAAATTTTCATCTTGCTGCCTCAGATGAGTGTTCATATGTTGGTTACTTGCCTCTATCCAAGAAACAAAGTGCTGTTTTGTGTTTTCTGAATATGCTTATTATGAAAGCCTGAAAGATGCTCTTTCTCCAAAACTTTGTTCTAAAGAAAAAGGCATATAAATGTATTGTGCCCTGAGCTGGTTGATTATGTTGGTAGGATACACTTGTTAACCCTGTTTCCTGTGCGGCTTATAAATTATGTTAAATTTGTAATTTGTTGAATCAGATCATTTTTATGTTAGGCATTTCCTGCCATTCTATGCTAATCCAGTCCCTGGATCTGCATATATATAAAAAATCGACTTAGTAACACACAATACAAGATGAATTATTCTGGATGTGGTTGAACCAGTCTCAGTCAAGCTGCAACTTTGAAGTCGCTGAATTCTAGTCATGGAAATTGCAAATTTGTTCCCTCCCTCACTATCCATCTTTGTTGACTATGCAGGAAATAAAGTGCTATGTGTGTAAGCAGAATGGTCACCTCTGTTGTACCGACTTCTCTGATAGTTGTTCAAAAGAAGTTACTTGTTATAACTGTGCCCAATCTGGTCATACTGGTTTGGTAAGTTTAATCCTTCTATCCTCTTTTGTCTCTGTCTGTTTCTTTTCATACCAGTCGATTAGTAACCAACATTTGATCATAGGGATGTGCCAAGCAACGTAGGGAAACGAGTGTTTCGACAACTCCGACCTTGTGCTACAAATGTGGTGAAGATGGTCATTTCGCACGTGGCTGCACAAATAGTGCTAAGGTAAGCATCTCATGATTTCCTCTGCTGATAAAGAACGGCTTGGGTATTTATCTTGTGTGCACTATTATTTTTTGCAGCCCGGTCGGTTCAAAGGCGAGTTGTCGTCACATAGTCGTCGAAAGGACAAATGGAAAAATGACTCTGGCCCTAGATCAGCTCCTCATGGTTCTCACAAAAGAAAAAGCCCCCTATTCGAGGATAGATGGGAGTCACCCCGTGGTAAATCCAGAGCTAGGGGTGGTTGGATTCCTGAGGACCATGACGATCTGCCATCAAAGAAGTACAAAGGCAATGGGTGGGACTCCCAGTCTACTCCCAAGAAGCCCTACAATCATCACCACCAGCGCTCCTCTGGCGGTGACTATTCATCTCCTCAAGGGCAAGATTTTTCATGGCACAACTCGCAGTACTCACCAAGTGCGAGGAGACATGGCTCTTCGTCAAGATTCGCCGGCAACACCCATCATCGCTTTGAAAGAAGTTAGGCTGGAGCTTAGTTTTGGTTTTGTTGTTCGTTTGACAGTAGGTCTCTTAGGGATGTACTCTGTCTGTAATACCGGTTCCCTGAAAGAGCTGTTTTCTGTATCTTCAGAGTTGTATACGTTGTGTCCATTCCTGGTCTGGGCATGTTTTGTGTTGCACTTCAATGTCTGCCTACCTCGAACAGGAGGATGTCACTCGGCAGCGCTATGCAGCATCAAGTTTCCATACACTAATACAAGAGCGCAATATTATTTTTGACAGCCCAATGGTTTGTGCCACTCTATCTGGTCATTTTGCAGTGTTCTATGAAGTCGGAGCAATTGCCGTGGTACTCATAAAATGCATACAACGTGAGTTGAAAAATAAGATGTTACTTTTGCACGGAGTTGAAAAATAAGATGATGTTACTTACCCGGTAGGATGTTTCATCTCACTGTGTATGAGATCATCAAATAAGATGATGTTACTTACCCGGTAGGCAGTTTCATCTCACTGTGTATGAGATCCATCCAAGCGTAAGGAGTAAAATGCAACAGTGGTAACTGAACTTGCGGCGAAAACTCACTTACGTCATGATACTCAAGAATACTAAAATGCAGTAAAATGCATCTGTGGTAAGTGGTAACTGAACTTACTACCGAAACTCACTTTGGTCATCGTACTCAAGAATATGATAATAATCACTATATCATAGAGACCGTACACAGGAATGCGATCAAGAGTCACTATATATGACGGGACGTGATGGTACGGTCGCTGTGTAGCATAAAATGCTCGTAGTCGGCTCTATTGACCACACATTGACCGGTTCGCGGCGCCGGCCGGCGAAAAGCGCAGGGGAGCATGGTGTGTTATGGAAAATATAAAATTGTGTCATGAAAATAAATTAAACTATCCATGCATCTTTGTCTTTCACCAAACCAAGAGAGGGTACGGCGTGGCACTACGCAGGACAGACCGAGGCGATCATCGGCGATACCTGCTGGTCGCCGGTGAAATCGCACGGGCGGGTCAAGACTTGCTGCCGCAATGCGCTCATCTGCTTTGACGTAATGGCCCCTGTTCGTCGTCCTGACGTCGTTCCTCCCCCAAGCTATTGTAAATTGCGAAATCTTGGTGAAATATGAAATTATTCGGCTTTGAATCGACAATCATCTTTGTTTGGGCATTATGCATCTTGAGTTACTTTCATAGGTTTGCCCGCATTGGTGCAATGATTTTGCTAGGGTTTTGCGCTTGATTTGGGGGTTTCTTGATGGGGTTTTAGCCTTTTAGGGGAGACAACTTGTATACGATTATGATGCACGTATATATGTTTTGATCATGCAAGGACCACAATGCAACAAGTTTTCAGTGCAGTTTAACGATGACATTTATTTTCTTAGCCAATGTAGTGACCATTCTCATGAATGGGCATGTGGTGTGGTGACACGGTCTACAATTATGATTGAACATTTAGTGAAGGAGATTGGTTGGGAGATGACAATCATACTGAAGGTGTATTATTGTATTCCTACACTATGAATTAATAGGAATTGCACGAGAGATGTTATAAGTGATGAAGACATTGATCAAATGCTCACATTTCTGTCATTTGGTCGCCATTCATTCAGTATGTACTTGGACCGTGATGACAACTTAGTACGAACCTCAATGAGGGTGATGCGGTGCATCTCCCAAGAGCCCAACTTCCTTCAATTTCCCATCCTTCAAAGACAATAAACAATCATGCAGAAAGTAGTGAAGCAGTACATGTGATGCACAACATGCCGAGGAACATCCTATTCCTATACAAGTTATTTATCCATACAATTCAGAGGCGGAAGCCAATAACTATGTATTTGCAAGAAAAACGTGCTCATTTGCTAACCAATAGTCGTGTGAGAAGGAACCATGTAATGCAGAGGCTATTGTGGCCAGCAAGAGCCTAGTATGGAAGAGCATATTCAACAGAGTGCCGGTCAGCAAGAGACCACTATCAGAACATGAGTGTGCAACAGGAGAACCAGACAAAAGCAAGTGTTCCCATGACATGGGAGCATTAGATGCGACAACAAACAATGATTTTCAACATTCAGAGTTTGATTGTGGTTCCATAGTGGACAATGACCATGACATAAGGGTGTGCTTGGTTTGAGAACAAAGTGGAATGAAATGTCATGGTTAAATTCCATCGGAATGGGGTAGTTCCGTTCATGTGTTTTCTTTAGAACATTATGTGGAATGGAACGGTTATGTTTTAGTGTTTGGTTGAAGAGATGAAATAGAATGGATTTGATTCTTCACTTCTTGTAAGATTATTTTCAACAACCATGATTTATCATGAGCATATAGCCCTCTCTTTATGTAACATTTGTAGTCACAACAATTTTTCTAAAAGTAGACAATAAAAGGACCGCACTTTATATTTGTGGGCTTCTTATGACAGCAAGACCAAATGCTTCATGGTTAATAAGTATGTTCATGAACACACATGCACCAACAAGTGGAAGGTCAAGGCTTTCACTGCTCCTATCCTTGCACATAAGCGATGTGGAACGTAGTATTTCAAAAAATTCCTACGATCACGCAAGATCTATCTAGGAGAAGCATAGAAACGAGTGGGGAGAGTGTGCCCACGTACCATCGTAGACCGAAAGCGGAGGTGTTTAGTAACGTGGTTGATGTAGTCGAACGTCTTCACGATCCAACCAATCCAAGTACCGAACGTACGACACCTCCGTGTTCAGCACACGTTCAGCACGATGACATCCCTCAAGCTCTTGATCCAGTTGAGGACGAGGGAGAGTTCCGTCAGCATGACGGCGTGGTGACGGTGATGATGAAGTTACCGGCGTAGGGCTTCGCCTAAGCACTACGACAATATGACCGAGGTGCGTAACTGTGGAGGGGGGCACCGCACACGGCTAAGAGATTGACTTGTGTGTCTTTGGGGTGCCCCCTGCCCACGTACATAAAGGAGGGAGGGAGAGAGGCCGGCCTCCTAGGGTGCGCCAAGAGTAGGGAGTCCTACTAGGACTTCCAAGTCCTAGCAGGAAACCCTTTCCTATTCAGAGTAAGAGAGAAGGAAAGAGGGAAAGAGAGAGGGAGTAGGAAAGGGCAAGGGGGGCGCCGCCCTCTTCCCCTAGTCCAATTCAGACCCATGGG
>LR738715.1:800733476-800766157 GCA_902687465.1 Secale cereale
GGGGGGCGCCACCTCCCCTTGGCCTGCATCCTCCTCTTCCCGTATGGCCCAATAAGGCCCATTACTTCTCCCGGTGAATTCCCGTAACTCCCAGGTACTCCAAAAAAATACCCGAATCACTCGGAACCTTTCCGATGTTCGAATATAGCCTTCCAATATATGAATCTTTACCTCTCGACCATTTCGAGATTCCTCGTCATGTATGTGATATCATACGGGACTCCGAACAAACTTCGGTCATCAAATCACATAACTCATAATACAAATAGTCATCGAACGTTAAGCGCGCGGACCCTACGGGTTCGAGAACTATGTAGACATGAGAAAGAAACATCTCCGGTCAATAACCAATAGCAGAACCTGGATGCTCATATTGGCTCCTACATATTCTACGAAGATCTTTATCGGTCAAACCGCATAACAACATACGTTGTTCCCTTTGTCATCGGTATGTTACTTGCCCGAGATTCGATCGTCAGTATCTTCATACGTAGTTCAATCTCGTTACCAGCAAGTCTCTTTACTCGTTCTGTAATACATCATCTTGTGACTAACTCATTAGTCATTTGCTTGCAAGGCTTATTATGATGTTCATTATCGAGAGGGCCCAGAGATACCTCTCCGACACTCAGAGTGACAAATCCTATTCTCGATCTATGCCAACACCACAAACACCTTCGGAGACACCTATAGAGCATCTTTATAATCACCCAGTTACGTTGTGACGTTTGATAGCACACAAGGTGTTTCTCCGGTATTCGGGAGTTGCATAATCTCATAGTCAGAGGAACATGTATAAGTCGTGAAGAAAGCAATAGCAATAAAACTAAACGATCATAGTGCTAAGATAATAGATGGATCTTCTCCATCACATCATTCTCCTAATGATGTGATCCCGTTCATCAAATGACAACACATGTCTATGTTTAGGAAACTTAACCATCTTTGATTAACGAGCTAGTCTAGTAGAGGCTTACTAGGGACACGATGTTTTGTCTATGTATCCACACATGTATCAAGTTTTCGATTAATACAATTCTAGCATGAATAATAAACATTTATCATGATATAAGGAAATATAAAATAACAACTTTATTATTGCCTCTAGGGCATATTTCCTTCAGTTTCCCACTTGCACTAGAGTCAATAATCTAGTTCACATCGCCATGTGATTTAACACCGATAGTTCACATCGTGATGTGATTAACACCCATAGTTCACATTGCCATGTGACCAGCACCCAATGGGTTTACTAGAGTTAATAATCTAGTTCACATCGCCATGTGATCAACACCCAAAGAGTACTAAGGTGTGATCATGTTTTGCTTTGTGAGAGAAGTTTAGTCAACGGGTTTGTCACATTCAGATCCGTATGTATTTCGCAAATTTCTATGTCTACAATGCTCTGCATGGAGCTACTCTAGCTAATTGATCCCACTTTCAATACGCATCCAGATTGATACTTAGAGTCATCCGGATTAGTGTCAAAGCTTGCATCGGCGTAACCCTTTACGACGAACTCTTTATCACCTCCATAATCGAGAAACATTTCCTTAGTCCTCCAGTTACTATGGATAATTTTGGCCGCTGTCCAGTGATCTACTCCTGGATCACTATTGTACCTCCTTGCCAAACTCATGGCAAGATACACAACAGGTTTGGTACACATCATGGCATACTTTATAGAACCTATGGCTGAGGCATAGGGAATGACTTTCATTCTCTCTCTATTTTTCTGCTGTGGTCGGGCTTTGAGTCTTACTCAACTTCATACCTTACAACTCAGGCAATAACTCCTTCTTTGACTGATCCATTTTGAACTACTTCAAAATCTTATCAAGGTATGTACTCATTGAAAGTCTTATCAAGCATCTTGATTATCTCTATAGATCTTGATGCCCAATATGTAAGCAGCTTCACCGAGGTCTTTTATTGAAAAAACTCCTTTTAAACAATCCTTTATGCTTTCCAGAAAATTTTACATCATTTCCGATCAACAATATGTCATTCACATATAACTATCAGAAATGTTGTAGTGCTCCCACTCACTTTCTTGAAAATACAGGCTTCTCCAAAAGTCTGTATAAAACCATATGCTTTGATCACCTCATCAAAGCGTATATTCCAACTCCGAGATTCTTGCACCAGTCCATAGATGGATCGCTGGAGCTTGCACACTTTGTTAGCACCTTTAGGATCGACAAAACCTTCTGGTTGCATCATATACAACTCTTCTTTGAGATATCCATTAAGGAATGTAGTTTTGACATCCATTTGCCAGATTTCATAATCATAAAATGCGGCAATTGCTAACATGATTTGGACAGACTTAAGCACCGCTACGGGTGAGAAGGTCTCATCGTAGTCAACTCCTTTAACTTGTCGAAAACCTTCCGCAACAAGCCGAGCTTTGTAGACAGTAACATTACCATCGGCGTCATTCTTCTTCTTAAAGCTCCATTTATTTTCAATGGCTTGCCGATCATCGGGCAAGTCAACCAAAGTCCACACTTTGTTCTCATACATGGATCCCATCTCAGATTTCATGGCCTCAAGCTATTTTGCGGAATCTGGGCTCATCATCGCTTCGATGGGATTACTCACGCACGGCGGTGAGCATCATGCAATTGGTGATGGAGGAAGGTTGATGATGATGACAGTGACGATCTCCACTCTCCGGAGCCCCGAACGGACTCCAGATCATCCCTCCCGAGAGAGTTTAGGGCTTGGCGGCGGCTCCGTATCGTAAAACACGATGAATCATTCTCTCTGATTTTTTTCTCCCCGAACATTAATATATGGAGTCGAAGCTGAGGTCGGTGGAGCGTCAGGGGGCCCATGAGGCAGGGGCGTGCCCCCACCCTCGCGGACAGGGTGTGGGCCCCCTAGTCTGGTTTCTTCCGTCGGTATTTTTTTATATATTCCAAAATATTTCTCCGTTGATTTTCAGGTCATTTCGAGAACTTTTATTTCTACACAAAAATAACACCATGGCAATTCTGCTGAAAATAGCGTCAGACCGGGTTAGTTCCATTCAAATCATGCAAGTTAGAGTCCAAAACAAGGGCAAAAGTGTTTGGAAAAGTAGATACGTTGGAGACTTATCAACTCCCCAAGCTTAAACCTTTTCTTGTCCTCAAGCAATTCAGTTGATAAACTGAAAGTGATAAAGAAAAACTTTGACAATCTCTGTTTTCTCTTGTTGTTGCAAATATGTAAAGCCAGCATTCAAGTTTTTAGCCAAGATTATGAACTAACCACATTCACAATAACTTTTAGGTCTCATGTTTACTCATATCAATGACATAATCAACTAGCGAGCAATAATAATAAACCTCGGATGACAACACTTTCTCAAAACAATCATAATATGATATGAGAAGATGGTATCTCGTTAGCCCTTTCTGAGACCGCAAAACATAAATGCAGAGCACCTTTGAAGATCAAGGACTGACTAGACATTGTAATTCATGGTAAAAGAGATCCAGTCACAATCATACTCAATGTAAATTAATAGCAATACATGCAAATGACAGCGGTGCTCTCCAACTGGTGCTTTTTAATAAGAGGATGATGACTCAACATAAAAGTAAATAGATAGGCCCTTCGTAGAGGGAAGCAGGGATTTGTAGAGGTGCTAGAGCTCGAGTTTTGAAATAGAGATAAATAATATTTTGAGTGGTATACTTTCATTGTCAACATAACAACCAAGAGTTGAAAGTGCAACTAATCCCCGGGTGGTTTTGGCAATTAATAACAACATATATATCATTGAACTAATAGTTACTTGAGAATCATTTCAGAAAAGTTCAGTGATATGGGTATGGCAATGACTGAAGAAGTGGACCCCTCAAAATGCTAAGGCAAGCATTGGCAAAAGCTCAAGACTCCATTTTTGGTTTAGTGATCCCAGATCACATTGAGTCCATAGGAAAAGCCAATACTATTAAAAGGGGATGAGGTTATGTTGATGATCTGGTTGCTCAAGTGCTTAGTGATATATCTCCTTAAACTATCAGCAACTTTCACTACAATATACACTCATAAGTAATCTCGGTCCCACCGATTATCCAAACTCAGTCACACCGAGATGAACCACCTCAGCCATAAGCCAAACCCTAGCAAAATCGGATATTCCGATTTTGAAATCGGTTTCACCGAAACATGGGCTGCCAAGCTTCTGTAACCTTCTGTCATTAAATCGGTGTCACCGAGATGATGAAGTCGGTCCCACCAAAACTGGCATGCTCTTGTCTTTGCTCAAATCGGTCTAACCGAGATGGTATTTTCGGTCCCACCAAAAACCCCAACATTCACATTATTTGAACTTTCGGTCTCATCGAGTTGTCCACTTCGGTCCCACCGAGATTGCTCAAATATGTGTGTAACGGTTGGATTTTTGTGTGGAGGCTATATATACCCCTCCACCCCCTCTTCATTCGTGGAGAGAGCCATCAGAAAGAACTACCACTCCTACCTTACATTTCTGAGAAGAGAACTACCTACCCTTGTGTTGAGATCAAGTTGCTCCACTCCCACCATATGAAACTTGATCTCTAACCTTCCCAAGTTGCTTTCCACTCAATCCTTTCTTCCACCACAGCCAAATCAGTGAGGAGAGTTGAGTGTTGGGGAGATTATCATTTGAAGCACAAGAGCAAGGAGTTCATCATCATCTACAACATCTATTACCTTTTGGAGGGTGGTGCCTCCTAGATTGGTTAGGTGTCACTTGGGAGCCTCCGTCATCGAGATGTGGAGTTGAACCAAGAAGTTTGTAAGGGCAAGGAGATCGCGTACTTCGTGAAGATCTACCCCGAGTAAGGCTAGCCCTCCGTGGGCGTAGGCCATGATGGAATAGACAAGGTTGCTTCTTCGTGGACCCTTCGTGGGTGGAGCCCTCCGTGGACTGGCGCAGCCGTTACCCTCCGTGGGTTGAAGTCTCCATCAACGTGGATGTACGATAGCACCACCTATCGGAACCATGGGAAAAATCACCGCGTCTCCAAATTGCGTTTGCTCTTCTCCACCTCTCTTTACTACATGTGCAATTTACTTTCCGCTGCCTATACTCTAGAATTGCATGTGTAGGGTGATGCTTAACTTGATCATAATTGTGAATCTGCCAAAAACTGTTCTTTATCAAAAGGCAGAATTTTTATATTTACAAGTAGTCTAATCACCCCCCCTCTAGACATACTTTCGATCCTACAAGTGGTATCAGAGCTTTGGTCTCCATTGTATTGGTTTCCATTGCATTGGACTCCATAAGCTTGGTTTCACAACCTAGGAGAGTATGGCGTCTAGTGAGGGTAATTTTCGTAGAGGTCCTTACTTTGATGGTACAAATTTTGCTAGTTGGAAGCATAAAATGAAAATGCATATTCTTGGTCATAACCCAGCCGCATGGGGCATTATTTGTGTTGGTATGCAAGGTGAATTCTTCGAGGAAGGAAAAGTTCCGGATCGCGAAGCTACACCGGAAGAATTGCGGATGTTGCAAAACAATGCTCAAGCTTGTGACATTCTCTTCAATGCTTTGTGTCCCGAGGAGTTCAACAAAATCAGCCGTCTTGAAAATGCAAAAGAGATTTGGGATACTTTGGTTGAAATGCACGAAGGTACCGAGTCTGTGAAGGAATCAAAGCTAGATATTCTTCAAGGTCAACTTGACAAGTTCAAGATGAAGGATGGTGAAGGAGTCGCCGAAATGTACTCTAGGCTTGCTCTCATCACAAATGAGATTGCCGGCTTAGGAAGCGAAGAAATGACCGACCGATTCATCATCAAGAAGATTCTAAGAGCTTTGGATGGAAAGTATGACACCGTGTGCACTTTGATCCAAATGATGCCAAACTACAAGACTCTCAAGCCAACTGAAGTCATTGGAAGAATTGTTGCTCATGAGATGACACTTAAGGATAAGGAAGAGCTTCACAACAAGTCGAGTGGTGCTTACAAAGCTACAAGTGATGCTCCCACAACCTCAAGTGACAAGTTAGTTTCCAATGAAGAGATAAGCCTAATGGTTAAGAATTTCAACAAATTCTACAAGAATAGAGGCAAAGAGAGAAGCTCAAAGTCTAGATCATATGATGAAAAGAGATCGTCTAGTCGTGATCGAAACTGCTACAATTGTGGAAGACCCGGACACTACTCAAATGAGTGTACGGCTCCCCACAAGAGAAGAGAAGAATCTCCAAGAAGAAAAAGTTCAAGAGATGAGTCACCTCGGAAAGAGAGAAGGAGTAGAGATGATCGTTATGAACGAAGACCCTCTCGGAGAAGCAAGGATTCGGAGAGGAAAGACAAGTCATCAAGGAGCTACACAAGAAGAAGACATCAAGCTCATGTAGGTGAATGGGTCTCCGGCTCCGACTCCGACAATCAATCCGATGGAAGCTATCACTCCGACTCCGACTACAGTCAAGATGAAGGTGTTGCCGGTCTTGCTCTCGTATCCTCCAACTCCAACTCCTACGACTTATTTGATTCACCAAATGAGGGAATTGGAAGATGCTTCATGGCTAAAGGCCCCAACGTATCACACCCTGAATTCATTGACTTCAATAGTGATGAGGATGACTTGCTTGGTGAAGATGAGCTCTTGCATGATAAATCTAGTGAGCCTAGTAACGATGAAAATGCTAGTAGTCTTTATAGTCGAGAAGAGTCGAATGACAATGCTATGAAGGAGATTGAGCGTCTAACTAAAGAACTAAACATTCTTAAGTTAGCTCATGAAACAACTCAAGAAGATCATAGAGAGCTCCTAAGATCTCATGAGAAGCTACGCTTCGAGAAGCTCACTCTAGAGCAAGAACATGAGTTTCTAAAAGCGATCAATGACGATCTTCGAAAGAAGAGTTCTTCATATCTTGCCAAACGACTTCTCTTGTCTAATTTCTTGCCACCCATTAAGACTAAGCATGACAAGCATAAGAAAAATTCTTCCTCTAGTAGTAACAATAACCACGCTAAATCCAATATTGTTGCTTCTAGTAGCTCTCTTGATTCCACTAACAATGTTTCAAGCCAAGTTACACTTGAGCAAGAGAATAGTTTATTGAAGGGGATCATAGAGAAAGGTGTCTACAAGAGCCTTGCCGGAAGCAAGAACTTTGAGGAAATTATTCGCAAGCAAGGAAGGCACCGGAAGAATCAAGGAATTGGTTTTGAGCGAAAGTTCAACGCCGAAGGTGTTGAGTGGGAAGAAGGTCAATATCCTACTCCACAGTTTGTTTCTCAAAAGGAGAAGTATGATCCTACTTCTTCCAATGTGGAACAAGCGCAAGATGACCTTCCACCATAAGACCACAAGCTAAAAGCCAAGGACAAGCTTCAAGAGGAGATTGATGCATTCATTGAAGCACCTCAAGCCATGGTCAAGTGGGTTCCCAAGGAAACATCAAGTTCGACTTCGTCAAGCTCAACTACAACCCCAAGGATTCCCATCAAGATGATGTGGATCCCGAAGAAGAAGAACTAGAAAGTTCTTGAGGGTGACTCCGCCAACATACTTCACTCACATTCATTTTGGCAAGAACTTGTGCAATCAACTTCCACATCATGCACTAGTTCACGGAGTCACAAACCCTCTTGTTGGTAAGTCAAGGGGCAAGGTAATCATTGCTTTCATGGACATCATCTATTGTGAACTTCAATCTATGTCCATGGATATCCTTGTTTGTTCCTTGTGGGACTAACCCATGTAGGTATTGAAAGTGCCCTAATCCAAAGGATAGCTCCCAACTCTTGATGATCTCCATCAACATTGAGCATCCACATCTTCAACATCTACATGAAGTCTTCTACGACAACCCAAGGTTAGTTTGGCCCTTTAAAGGGGTTCTCACATCTAGGGGGAGCTTTGCTCTAAAAATTGAGCTAAAGCATCTTCAAATGATGTGAACACATCAATGCTTTATGTAAAAGTGGTAACCTCACTTGTGCTTAAATGATGAGTATGACCTATGATCAAATGTTCTCATTTGGCTCCTAAGTCAGAATACTCATATAAAGATGACCTAGTCATCGACAAATTGTGTGTTAAGTGCTAGAGTTTTGGTTGTGCATGTTTGACACATATTTCATTTGCTATCTTATTGTGTGAGCATGTTGGATGCATGATTTTATCCATTCGAGGACATCCATTTGTTGTTTTGGTTGTTTTGATTTTTCTGACCAAATGGATGGACAAGAATGCCTAAGTACCTCCCCTAGCTATCTATGCTTTCTTGTCTCAAATTCTATTCATGCTTAAATCACAAACTTTGAACAAGTCATTTTCGGACCCTCCGAGTGAGGAGCACTCGGAGCCACCGATCCGTCTAGGGCTAACCTCCAAAACCTTCTAAGTGATTTCGGTCAGACCAACTCACTCAAACTCGGTCTAACCGAAAGCTTTAGTTGTAATTTTCGGCGTGACCGAAATGCATAACTGCCTGGCAGTTATCCATCTCGGTGCCACCGAGTTTTTCAACTCCGTCCCACCGACAGCAAAGGGATATATATACCAAGGGTCGCGCGCGTTGATTCCTCCTTCAAACGTTTTCGCCCCCTCATCCCTTGCTGCCGTCGCCTTGATCTCCGGATCGTCGCCGTCGTCGCCTGTGCGCCCTCGCCGCAGGTCTCCGTCGCCGTCAACGGCCTTCTCCTCCGCGCCGTTGCCGCCGTAGAGAAACTCCACCAAGTTAGGGTGAGTTTTGATCCCACTCGTGCTCCCATCTCCGATTCAATGCACGTTTGGTTTGCCCAATATCTTGCCACGATTGAAATCTTCCTTTACACCAGATTGGTTCGTTTGAACTAGATTCGAGTAAAATTCTTAGGGTTAGGTTTCCACGGAACACATCTCGGTAAAACCGATTTTAGAATTTCGGTGTGACCGATTTGGCCTCTGGCCATTGCACTGCACCCTTCGGTCCAACCGAGTTGTGCAAATCGGTGTGACCGAAATGTAATTTCTGTGAAACCCTAGTGTTATCGGCAGGACCGAAACCCACTTCGGTCAAACCGAAAGTGGTGTGTAAAGCTTCTGTTTAACACTTCGGATTCACCGAAACTCAAAACTCGGTTTGACCGAAATGTCTTCTGTGAAAACTTAAAACTAAAATTTGAACTCATTTTTTTTTGCAAAAACTTCTGTAGTTTGTGATAACTCTTCTTCTCTGCCTATACCTTATCTATTCACAGGTTGTCAGCCATGTCAGATGCCAGTGATAGTCAGAACAGGTCAGAGTCACCTATTGCAGACATTCCTGAGGCAGACACTAGTCCTGAGACTAGTAGCCCAATTGATGATGGTGAGAGGAGTACACCAAGTGGCATGCCTCCTGCAGCCACCAGAGCAAGAAAGGAGAAGAATTCCGATGATGAGGATTCTGATTTCGTTGTTGAGGAAGAGGTGACCTCAAAGCCTAAGAGGAAGGTTGTTGCCAAAGAGCAACAAGGTCAGTAGTCTAAGAAGGGCACCAGCAAAGTCAAGTAATCAACTGTTGCCAAGAAGCTAAATTTGGGAGAGCCAGCTCCAAGCAAAGTGAAGAAAACCTCCAAGAGAAAGAGGGTAGTGTATACTGATTCTCATGCAGATGCAGCAGTCGAGGATGAAGATGAGGAAGCACCCCAGCCTGCTCCTCAGAAGCAGAAGCTCATGGGTGATGCCATTAAGGCCGGAGCCACTTCAAAGCCCAAGAAATCTGCTCAAGCTAAGGCAGCACCAGCAAAGCCTACTGCCAAGCCCAAGAGGACTACCAGAAATATTCCAGCATCTGAGAAGAACAAGGATGATGTGCCACCAGCTGAGTCTGATGAGGAAGGACAAGTGTTGCTGAAACTCCGTCCAAAACTGCCACTTCACAATGATGCTCATCCTCAAGCCGAGGATATGAAGGCAAGGAAAGATAGAGGTCTCAGGCTATGGAGACAAGCTGACCCATATGCCGTGAGGAGAAGAACTGCTGTAGACCCCAGATTTCACACCAGAGAACAGCAGGACTTCTATGAGACCGTGCTGATGGACAAGAAGCCCATAGTCGCAGACACCAGATATGTTGACTGGGAATACATTGACAGCGAAGAGCACAGAGATTTCTTTCCACATGTGCATGAAAGCTTCACTGCATGTGGCGTTGCAGAATTTGTGGGTCAGAAATTGACCAGTTGGAATGATGAGATGATTATGCAATTCTATGCCACAGCTCACTTCTATCCTGATGGAAAGATCACGTGGATGACTGAAGGTCAAAGGTATTCTTCTTCTGTTGAAGAATGGGCTGAAATTCTGAATGCTCCAGTGCAGCGAGAAGATGATATTGATGTCTATGTGATTCCAAAGAAGAATCATGATTCCATGAAGAACATGTACAAGGAGATCCCAGCAGCGGATTTGGAAGTATGGAAGCTCGGCTCAGTCTACCATCTCCAGGCAGGTTTACCTACCACTAATACTATTCTGAGGCATACCTTGATGCCCAAGTCTGGAGATCATCGCATGATCAGAGGATATTCTATCAACATGCTGCATATACTTGATGAGAAGGCACCTTTCAAGGTGATGGACTTAATGGTAGAAACCATTAAGAGGACTGTAGCTGACCAGAAAAGGTAATGTGGATTTGCCCCACAGATTCAGATGCTTATCAATGCCAAGTTTGGCACGGGCAAATTCTTGTTGGATAGGAAACACTTACCGCTGCAGCCAGAGCATGAAGACAATGTTGTTGTGATGGATGAGGAGGATCCGACATCTGTTGAAGGTCAAGCCAAGATCGAAGCTGCTAAGAAAGCCAAAGCTGACAAAGAAGCAGCAGCAGCAGCAGCTAAACCAAAGAGTTTCGGAGAGCAGATTCTTGAAGCTACCCAAAGGATTGAACAACGCCTGGCCAACATTGAACAGTCTCAGGAGAGCTTAGAGAGGATTGTTGACGAGAAGATCCACGCTCTGGACGTGAAGCTGACTGAAATTCAAGTGACCGTCAACAAACTTGAGGCAGACTTTGAGGAAGCAAAGCAGGACAAGGCAGAGCTTGTGCAGGATGACTTAGTCCAGGATTCTCAGCGACAGACTGCTCCGGTTCCCAAAGGATCCCGATCAGCTGCTATTCCAGTGACTGACACCAGGACTACAACTTCAGCACCTCCCACAGCTCCAGCAGTCACTCCAGCTACAGCTCCAGTGTCCACTCCTCTAGCACAGACATCAGCTGAAGTCTTCGCCGATGCCGTCATATCTACTCCGACATCAACCCAGACGGGAGCCGCCAGCAGAGTCCCCAGTGACGTTTAGCTCTATGCTTTTTCGAACTTTTTGGTAACTTGTTGCCAAAGGGGGAGAAATTGTATAGATCATAGGGCTTCGAGAGAGAGAGAGTGCTGTTATCTTTGCGCTTTTGCTCTTTCGTTCTTTTGCGATTTCTTTGAGATACTTTTGGTTTTCGAGACTTTCAGTGTGCTTGATACTCCGTTTGATGCTACCTTAATGAGTGCTTGGTCGTACTATGCTTTAATGTGTGCTTAATGCTTATCATATGCTATTCCTATCTTGTATGGCTATTTACTCTTGTCTTGGTGATTGGGTGCATGCTGTTCATTCTTATCATTTTGTGCGCTCCACCAAGATGTATGTGACATGGAAGAGTGACCCATGATCCTAATCGATTGTGCATTTGCATTCAAACGCAAATCTTAAATAATGCACAAATTTAGGGGGAGCTCTTGCTTATCACATACTTCTCAAAGCGACAATATTATTCATTGATTATATCCTTTGTCGAAGCTTTGATCTATATGTTGTCATCAATTACCAAAAAGGGGGAGATTGAAAGTGCAACTAATCCCCGGGTGGTTTTGGCAATTAATAACAACATATATATCATTGAACTAATAGTTACTTGAGAATCATTTCAGAAAAGTTCAGTGATATGGGTATGGCAATGACTGAAGAAGTGGACCCCTCAAAATGCTAAGGCAAGCATTGGCAAAAGCTCAAGACTCCATTTTTGGTTTAGTGATCCAAGATCACATTGAGTCCATAGGAAAAGCCAATACTATTAAAAGGGGATGAGGTTATGTTGATGATCTGGTTGCTCAAGTGCTTAGTGATATATCTCCTTAAACTATCAACAACTTTCACTACAATATACACTCATAAGTAATCTCGGTCCCACCGATTATCCAAACTCAGTCACACCGAGATGAACCACCTCAGCCATAAGCCAAACCCTAGCAAAATCGGATATTCCGATTTTGAAATCGGTTTCACCGAAACATGGGCTGCCAAGCTTCTGTAACCTTCTGTCATTAAATCGGTGTCACCGAGATGATGAAGTCGGTCCCACCGAAACTGGCATGCTCTTGTCTTTGCTCAAATCGGTCTAACCGAGATGGTATTTTCGGTCCCACCGAAAACCCCAACGTTCACATTATTTGAACTTTCGGTCTCACCGAGTTGTCCACTTCGGTCCCACCGAGATTGCTCAAATATGTGTGTAACGGTTGGATTTTTGTGTGGAGGCTATATATACCCCTCCACCCCCTCTTCATTCGTGGAGAGAGCCATCAGAAAGAACTACCACTCCTACCTTACATTTCTGAGAAGAGAACTACCTACCCTTGTGTTGAGATCAAGTTGCTCCACTCCCACCATATGAAACTTGATCTCTAACCTTCCCAAGTTGCTTTCCACTCAATCCTTTCTTCCACCACAGCCAAATCAGTGAGGAGAGTTGAGTGTTGGGGAGATTATCTTTGAAGCACAAGAGCAAGGAGTTCATCATCATCTACAACATCTATTACCTTTTGGAGGGTGGTGCCTCCTAGATTGGTTAGGTGTCACTTGGGAGCCTCCGTCATCGAGATGTGGAGTTGAACCAAGAAGTTTGTAAGGGCAAGGAGATCGCCTACTTCGTGAAGATCTACCCCGAGTAAGGCTAGCCCTCCGTGGGCGTAGGCCATGATGGAATAGACAAGGTTGCTTCTTCGTGGAACCTTCGTGGGTGGAGCCCTCCGTGGACTCACGCAGCCGTTACCCTCCGTGGGTTGAAGTCTCCATCAACGTGGATGTACGATAGCACCACCTATCGGAACCACGGGAAAAATCACCGCGTCTCCAAATTGCGTTTGCTCTTCTCCACCTCTCTTTACTACATGTGCAATTTACTTTCCGCTGCCTATACTCTAGAATTGCATGTGTAGGGTGATGCTTAACTTGATCATAATTGTGAATCTGCCAAAAACTGTTCTTTATCAAAAGGCAGAATTTTTATATTTACAAGTAGTCTAATCACCCCCCCTCTAGACATACTTTCGATCCTACAAGAGTTCTCGATACCTTCCATGCTACACACATTATAGGTGGTTCCCAAACAAAATGGTAAAGTTTATACTCCCCCAACCACCAACAAGCACACTCCACGGCCATCCGAATCCATGGGGTACCGTCCATACCAACAACAGCCCTGGGGGAGTTTTGTTTAATTATTTTGATTTGATTTGTGCATGGGACTGGGCATCCTGGTTACCGGCCATTTTCTCGTGAATGATGAGCGGAGTCCACTAATCGTGAGAATAAACCATCTAGCACGGAAGATATAGACAACCCTAGTTGATACATGAGCTGTTCGAGCATACAAAACAAAATTTCATTTGAAGGTTTAGAGTTTGGCACATACAAATTTACTTGGAACTGCAGGTATATACCGCATATAGGAAGGTATGGTGGACTCATATGGAATAACTTTGGGGTTTATGGAACTGGATGCACAAGCCTTATTCCCGCTTAGTACAAGTGAAGGCTAGAAAGAGACTGGGAAGCGACCAGCTAGAGAGCGACAACAGTCATGAACATGCATTAAAATTAATCAACAATGAGTGCAAGCATGAGTAGGATATAAATCACCATGAACATAAATGTCGTGGAGGCTATGTTGATTTTGTTTCAACTACATGCGTGAACATGTGCCAAGTCAAAGCACTTGAATCGTTCAAAGGAGGATACCACCCCATCATACCACATCACAACCATTTTAATATCATGTTGGCACGCAAGGTAGACCATTATAAACTCCTAGCTATTTAGGCATGGCATGAGCAGCTATGATCTCTAATTGTCATTGCAAGCATGTTTCATTCATAATAGGCTGAATCAGGAACGATGAACTATCATATTTACAAAAACAAGATAGGTCGAGTTCATACCAACTTTTCTCATCTCAATCAATTGATCACATATCGTCATTATTGCCTTTCACTCGCACGACCGAGCGGTGTGGATAATAATAATAGTGCACGTGCATTGGACTAAGCTGGAATCTGCAAGCATTTAATACAAGGGAGAAGACAAGGTAATACGACTCTTGGTTAAATCAACAGTAATGCATATGAGAGCCACTAAACATTTTCATCATGATCTTCTCCTCTTGTCCCCCCAAAGGAAAGAAAAGAAACTATTTACATGGGAAAGCTCCCAACAAGCAAAAGAAGAACAAGAAATATTTTTGGGTTTTCTTTTAATTACTACTACTACAGGCATAGAAAGTAAACTAGCTAATAGCTACAACTAATATTTTTTTTGTTTTTCTTAAGGTTTTTCTAACACACAAGAAAAAGACTTGGAAAAGAAAATAAACTAGCATGGATAGTACAAAGAAAAAGTATGAGCACCGACAACTAGAATGAGTGTGTGAACATGAATGTAATGTCAGTGAGAAATACGTACTCCCCCAAGCTTAGGCTTTTTGGCCTAAGTTGGTCTATGGCCAATACTGGCCTGACGGATATCCAAAGTCGTAGTTGGGGTTGTACTGAGATGCAGCGGCTACTGCCTGACGAGCTGCATCCTGAAGACGAGTCGCCTTCGTCCTCTCCTCATACTCATTCGCCTCCTCCCTGGTTATAACATATCTCCTTTTCGCCTTAAAGTCAAAGAAAGTAGGAGCAATGAGAGAAATATGGACAGTGTGACGTCTGTCAAAGATTAGTCGGTACTGGAGGAATTGTTCGTCCCTTTCAACGAACTGATGGCAAATCATGGCATTATAATCAAGAAAAGCAGGCGGCAACTTCACATCGTTCTCGTGTATGGGTATGTGCAGATAATTAGCCAAGCGAGTTGCATAAATTCCACCAAACAAATCTCCATTTAAACCATTAAGATGTAACCTTCGTGCAACAATGGCCCCCAAATTATATTGTCTATCACCTAATACCGCACTTTTGAGGACACTAAGATCTGGGACGCACATGTGGCAAGCCTAATTTTTACCGTTAATGCATCTACCAATGAAGAGAGCAAAAATAATGTACAGCAGGGAAATGAATGCTCCCTATGGTAGCTTGTGTGATTTCTCTAGATTCTCCCACAGTGATACTAGCTAGAAAGTCCTTATACTCAGATTTGCGAGGTTCACCAACATTACCCCACTGTGGGAGTTTACAAGCATCATTAAAATCTTCTAAGTCCATAGTATAAGATTTTTCATAAAGATCAAATAAGATAGTGTGAGAATTACGTGAAGATGTAAATTTAAACCTTCTCACAAAGGAATCAGTTAAGTAGTGGTATTGTGGGAACTTATCTGACACGAAGTCCTCAATATCAGCATTACACACATATGTGTAAACTTCTTCCTTGATACCTGCCAGGATCATAAACTCCTCTGACGGCCATTCACAAGGCCGCACTTGAGCTTCCCTTGGTAGTTCATCGTCCGGCTCACGTATCGCGAGCCTTGGTCCTTGATTCCTTGAGGAACCACCTTGGTAGATTTTCCTATGCATTTTTCTGGAACAATTCTGAAATTTTTAGTGACTCAAAATAAAAGTGAACCAAACTCAACAAGATTGATAGAAACTACTCCCACAAGTGCCTAGAGACTATATCATGCATTAGAACTACTTGGGACCATATAAATTTGACATGCAAGCTCAAGAACAGGGCCACCTTAGCAACAAAAATTTGCAATAAATAAAGCACTAGAACAAAAACTAATTGGACCATTGGAGGAGTCACATACTGAAGAACAATCTCCCCAAACAGTTTTGTGAATGGAGCTTTGAGCAAGGAGATTGAAAATGGCAGCAAGATGACCCAGAACTCGTGCTTGAGCTGGTTGGTGATTTTTTTTGGGAGGAAGAAGGAGTGTGTAGGTGCTGGAGTAAGTGGAGGGGGGCCATGTGGGGCCCACAAGGCAGGGGGGCACGCCGTGTACCCTCGTGGCCAGGTGCTGGCTCCCCCTGCTGTGTTCTCAGTGCTAAATATTCTTAAATATTCTAGAAAAAAATCATATTGCATTTTCGGGGCATTTGGAAAACTTTTATTTTCGTGGTATTTTTTATTGCATAGTTAACTCAGAAAACAAAAATAAAATATTTTTTTTGCTTTATTTAATCTAATTAACAGAAAGTAAAATGAGGGTACAAAAAGTTGTGCTTTCTATATTCAACCATCTCATGCTCATCAAAAGGAATCCATTAACAAGGTTGATCAGGTCTTGTTAATAAACTCTTTCCGAATAACATGAAACCGGAGAATTTTCTTATAACACTAGGTTACCTCAATGGGGATATGTATGTACACAACAATAAGAATATCATATTTCTTCTTGATAGTAGGAAGAGGAAATTCAAAACCTCCAATAGTAATTGTTGAAATTTTCCAATAGAATTGATACTGTGGACCTGGGGTTGTTTCCTCGGAAAGTGTACTGTATGCTCATTACCATTGACATGAAAAGTGACATTGCCTTTGTTGCAATCAATAATAGCCCCTGCAGTATTCAAAAAGGGTCTACCAAGGATAATAGACATACTATCGTCCTCGGGAATATCAAGGATAACAAAGTCCGTTAAAATAGTAACATTTGCAACCACAACAGGCACATCCTCACAAATACCGACAGGTATAGCAGTTGATTTATTGGCCATTTGCAAAGATATTTCAGTAGGTGTCAACTTATTCAAATCTACTCTACGATATAAAGAGAGAGGCATAACACTAACACCGGCTCCAAGATCACATAAAGCAGCTTTAACATAGTTTCTTTTAATGGAGCCAGGTATAGTTGGTACTCCCGGATCTCCTAGTTTCTTTGGTATTCCACCTTTAAAAGTATAATAGGCAAGCATGATGGAAATTTCAACTTCGGGTATCTTTCTTTTATTTGTAATAATATCTTTCATATACTTAGCATAAGGATTTGTTTTAAGCATATCAGTCAAACGCATACGCAAAAAGATAGGTCTAATCATTTCAGCAAAGCGCTCAAAATCCTCATCATCCTTTTTCTTGGATGGTTTAGGAGGAAAAGGCATGGGTTTCTGAACCCATGGTTCTCTTTCCTTACCGTGCTTCCTAGCGACAAAGTCTCTCTTATCATAACGTCGATTCTTTGATTGTGGGTTATCAAGATCAACATCAGGTTCAATCTCTACATCATCGTTATTGCTAGGTTGAGCCTCGTCATGAACATCATCATTAATATTATCACTAGGTTCATGTTCATTACCAGATTGTGTTTCAGCATCAGAGATGGAGATATCATTGGGATTCTCAGGTGTGTCAGCAACATGTTCACTAGAAGCATGCAAACTCCTATCATTTTTCTTTTTCTTCTTCTTAGAAGAACTAGGTGCATCTATATTAGTTCTCTGAGAATCTTGCTCAATTCTCTTAGGGTGGCCCTCAGGATACAGAGTTTCCTGAGTCATTCTTCCACCTCTAGTCACAACTCTAATAGCATTATCATTTTTCTTACTATTTAATTCATTGAGCAAATCATTTTGTGCTTTAAGTACTTGTTCTACTTGAGTGGTAACCATAGAAGCATGTTTACTAATGAGTTTCAGTTCACCTTTCACTCTAGAAATATAATCACTCAAGTATTCAATCATATAAGCATTACGTTGCAATTGTCTACCAACATAAGCATTGAAGTTTTCTTGTTTAACAATAAAGTTGTCAAACTCATCTAAACATTGGCTAGCAGACTTATAACGAGGAATATCACCTTCATCAAATCTATAAAGAGAATTTACCTTTACTACCTGTGTCGGGTTATCAAGACCATGTATTTCTTCAATAGGTGGTAAATTCTTAACATCTTCAGCTTTAATACCCTTTTCTTTCATAGATTTCTTTGCCTCTTGCATATCTTCCAGACTGAGAAACAGAACACCCCTTTTGTTCGGAGTTGGCTTAGGAGCTGGTTCAGGAAGTGTCCAATTGTTTTCATTGGCCAACATATTATTCAACAACAATTCAGCTTGATCGACAGTTCTTTCCCTGAAAACACAACCATCACAACTATCGAGGTGGTCTCTGGAAGCATCAGTTAGTCCATTATAAAAGATATCAAGTATTTCATTTTTCTTAAGAGGATGATCAGGCAAAGCATTAAGTAATTGAAGAAGCCTCGCCCAAGGTTGTGGGAGACTCTCTTCTTCAATTTGCACAAAATTATATATTTCCCGTAAGGCAGGTTGTTTCTTATGAGCGGGAAAATATTTAGCAGAGAAGTAATAAATCATATCCTGGGGACTACGCACACAACCACGATCAAGAGAATTAAACCATGTTTTAGCATCACCCTTCAACAAGAACGGAAATAACTTAAGGATATAGTAGTAACGAATTTTTTCCTCGTTGGTGAATAGGGTGGCTATATCATTCGGTTTAGTAAGATGTGCCACAACAGTTTCAGATTCATAGCCATGGAAAGGATCAGATTCAATGAAAGTAATTAACTCAGGATCGACGGAGAAATCATAATTCTTATTAGGCACATAGATAGGTGAAGTAGCAAAAGCAGGGTCATATTTCATTCTAGCATTCAAAGACTTTTCTTTCAGCTTAGCTAATAATTTCTTAAGATCATATCTATCATTGCAAGCAAGAAAGTCTGTGGCAGTTTCTTCATCCATAACATAACCCTCAGGCACAACAGTCAATTCATATCTAGGGGGAGAATCTTCATCATCACTTTCATCAATATTATCAGTTTCAATATTTGCATTCTCTCTAACCCTAGCAATTTGTTTATCAAGAAATTCACCTAATGGCATAGTTTTTTCAAGCATAGAAGTAGTTTCATCATAAGTATCATGCATAGCAGAAGTGCATTCATCAAGAACATGCGACATATCAGATTCAATAGGAGATGTAGGTGTCGCAAATTTACTCATAACAGAGGGTGAATCAAGTGCAGAGCTAGAGGGCAGTTCCTTCCCTCCCCTCGTAGTTGAGGGATAAATTTTGGTTTTCGCGTCTTTCAAGTTCTTTATAGTGATCAACAGATATAAATCCCAAGTGACTCAAAGAATATAGCTATGCTCCCCGGCAACGACACTAGAAAATAGTCTTGATAACCCACAAGTGTAGGGGATCACAACAGTTTTCAGGGGTACAATATTCAACCCAAATTTATTGATTCGACACAAGGGGAGCCAAAGAATACTCTCAAGTATTAGCAGTTGAGTTGTCAATTCAACCACACTTGGAAGAATTAATATATGCAGCAAAGTATTTAGTAGCAAAGTAATATGGAAGTAACGGTAATAGTGGCAAAGTAATGATAGCAGTTTTTGTAGTGATTGTAACAGTAGCAGCGGTAAAGTAACTAAGCAACAAGCAATATGTGAAAAGCTTGTAGGCATTGGATTAGTGATGGATAATTATGTCGGATGCGATTCCTCATGTAATAGTTATAACCTAGGGTGACACAGAACTAGCTCCAGTTCATCAATGTAATGTAGGCATGTATTCCGAATATAGTCATACATGCTTATAGGAAAGAACTTGCATGACATCTTTTGTCCTACCCTCCTGTGGCAGCGGGGTTGATGTCTACTACACAACCTTCTTCTTGTAGACGTTGTTGGTCCTCCAAGTGCAGAGGTTTGTAGGACATTAGCAAATTTCCCTCAAGTGGATGACCTAAGGTTTATCAATCCGTGGGAGCCGTAGGATGAAGATGGTCTCTCTCAAACAACCCTGCAACCAAATAACAAAGAGTCTCTTGTGTCCCCAACACACCCAATGTCGGGGGAAACTGTCCGCCACGAACACCTATGGGACCGGAGCCCCTTGTCTATGCGGTACGAGGGCGGAGGGAGCACAAAGAGCAGATCGAAGCAGACACGCGGGCAGTTTTACCCAGGTTCGGGCCGCACGGATGCGTAAAACCCTACTCCTGCTTAGTTGTGTATTGAGTTGAGCGCTCGGGAGCTTGAAGAAGCAGCTACACCGTGCGTGAGAGTGATCTAGGTTCCGAACCCCCTCCACGTTGTGCATGGGCCTCCTTTTATAGTGCAAGGGGTCACCGACAGGTGTCAACGTAGGAGAAAGGGGTAAAAATGTAAAAGAGGTAGTAGCTGTAACAGTGCGGGAACAGTGGAGCTACAGTACAGAACAGTGGTCTATACCTACTTTAACAGTGGGGGACAGGGGCATTTAATGCCCGTCGCCGTCGACCCCAAAAGCTCCCGCCTTAGCGTCTCCGTCCGCCACGGCGACGGATTTATCGCCGTGGAGTGCCACCGTGTACCCCAGGCTGCACAGCCATCCGCCACGCGTCCCTGGATAGGCCCCAGGGCGACGCGTGGGCCGATGAGCTGGAGCGCGGGCACACAGCGCAGCCCTCCCGGCAAGTACCTTGCCGGGGCCTTGATCTTGCCGGGCCTGGGAACTTGCCGCTCCCCGGGCCCCTTGCCGGGGCGCGCATAGCGCCGAGGCGATGTCTTCTAGTCTTCCTGGCAAGCTCCTCTTGCCAGGGTCTTGTGTTAGTGGAACAGTCTTGAGCCTGGTACGGCCTTCCCGACAAGCTCCTCTTGCCGGGGTCTCGGTCTTATGTCTTGTATACTTTGTTTTTGAATGGTTAAATAGGGAGCAGGAAGGTCTCCGGCGAGCACGCAGTAAACCTTGCCGCGGGAAGCTGCAACTGCCCGTGCACAAGTTGGGGTACTGAGGCACCCCTACCTTAGTACACCGACAGGAGCCCCCGGGCCTGGGCCACACACGGTGCCGAGCGCTGTTGGGCCAGGCCCAAAACAGTGCACGGGCACCCGCGGCCCGCGGTGCGCCGAATCCACTTCCATATCCGCCGCACCCCACGGTAACGGCACGCGTCGATTGCGGCGCCGTGGGATGGGACGTGCCCACGATCTCTTAATGGAAAGGGCGAAACGCCCCCCACTCCCCCATAAAAGCAGAGGTAGTAGGCGCGGTTCCCCTCCCTGCGCTCTCATTACGTCGTCTTCCACCTGCAAAAGATTCCTTCTTGCGCTCCGCCTCCACACCTCCGCCGCCGCCGAGCTCTTCGTCCCCTTCCTTCCGCCGCGTCCGCCATGGCCCCAAAGACCGACAAGGCGAAGGCGGAGAAATCCAAGAAGGAGAAATCCGAGCAAGCGGCCAAGCTCATCGCTTACCGGAAGCGGCACGTCGTCTTCCCACCGAAGCTCGGCGTGCAGGAACTCTGGAACAAGTATTACTTGTTCTGGTCCAAGGGAACCGATGCGCATCCCCGCACGCGAGCATACCCGGCCGTCGCCAAGGACAACTATCCCGGCGGGTATCACTTCTTTGCTGCCTTTTTCCATTGTGGTCTCTGTCCTCCTTTTTCGAACTTCTTCTGTGATATCATGAACACATATGGCTTCCATCTGCTTGATTTCACCCCCAACGCCATTCTCACCATGGCTGTTTTCGCACATATGTGCGAAAACTTCATAGGAGTCCACCCCAACGTAGCCCTCTTTAGACACTTTTTCACTCCTAGAGCCGAGGCCGATGCCCCCCTCTCCGGAGGAATTTCTTGGGTCTTCCGTCTTAATAAGAAAGGGGCGTACTTGCCGGGGGAGCTCCGCGGCAAGTGGGAGGAATGGCGAGCGGAGTGGTGCTGGATTGTAGAAGACCAGCCGCAAGCCTTCACTGCGCCGCGCACAACGCCTATCGTGCGCGGCAGGGATTGGAGTGATCTAGACTCCGACGACGTCAAGCTCGACATCGCCCTCGTCCGGATTCTTCGTCTTCGGATGGCCCGGCTGTCAGTTGCCGAGGTGGGCGCAGATTTCCTCCGCCGGCGCATCGCCCCTCTCCAAGACCGAAAGAGGCCGGCCTGGGAGTATGGCGGCCCGGCAGACATCATGAGGCTGCGCCCCGGGCTCAATTTCAACTTCACCACTCTGGAGCTGCGCGGAATGGTACGAGAACTCTTCAAATACGACCCGACGCACCCTGAGTGGTTCAGGACTCCCCGGGAAGTGGTGCCGCTCTGCAACAACGCCGCGAGGGACCGAATCCTTGCCATGATGCCGATGTGCGACTCGCATGGCTTGGACCGCTCGTGGATCGCCCCGAAGCCCATCGACGTCCTCAACTTCTACGACAACCTCGCCGAGGTGGCGAGTAACAAGGAGGACCTCAAGCTGCACACGCGGGACACCACCGACCAGGAAATCGCCTACATAGCTTCTCGGGCTGAGGAGGCCGCCGCAGCCGCGGCGGCAGGAGTCTTCGGGTTCTCGCCGGAGGAGGCGGAGGCCGAGGAGGCGTCCACCCAGGCGGAGGAGGCGGAGATCCGCCGGTTGTTGAACCTCCCACCCGACGCGCTCGCCGGGGTTCCCTCGTTGAGGCACTCCGGGATCCATGGGATCGCGACGGAGGCTGCGGCAATGGAGGGCACCGCCGGAGGGAGCAGAGGCGCCGCGAGGGGCGGAGGCGCCAAGGGAAAGAGGGCCGCAGTGCTGGACGCTGGGCCCAGCGAGCCGGCCGGGGCAGAGGAGGAGGAGGAGGAGGAGGCCGAAGACTCCGGCGGATCCACGGAGTTATACGCCGACGACCTCTCCTCGTCGGAGAGCTCCCCGCCCCCGGCAAGCCCGAAGCAGTCCCCGGCAAAGCGCCTCCGCAAGGCGGCGACGGGGGAGAGGGCGCAGGCGCCCCGGCAACAGCCACCTCGGCGGCCGGCTCCACGGGGGAGTCAAGCCGCGCCAAGGCCGTCCGGCGCACCAGCCGCAGCGGAGGCGGCCCGTGCGCGGACCACGACGGAGGCGCCCCGCAGGCCGGCAGCGAGCCGGCAGGGGTCTTCTCGGAGCGGAGCAACGGCTCCGCCCGCTCCTCGGGCGCCGGTAGCCACAGGGGCTGGGTCCTCGCAGCCCCCAGCCCCGGTGAACACCAAGCGCGCGAGGGAGTCTTCATCTTCCGCTCCTCGCGCCGACGCGCCCACGGTGGAGTATGACTTCTCCGCCCTGAGCGAGGACGACGAGGAGGACCAAGAGTAAGGATTCGGGACCTCATATCTTCTTGATTTCTGTCTTGATTCTTCTGTTGATGCTGACTCTGTCTACTGTTTCGATTTCAGGACCCTGGCCCACCGCGCAGCGAAGAAGGCCAAGGCGCCCGAGGCCGAGGTCGCGGAGGACTCGGCAGCGGCGGCAACAGAGGGCGTGCCGGAGCCGAGCCTGCCGGACCCGAGTGCTGCTCCGAGGAGCAGCCCCCAGCGTAGCCCGCAGCGCAGCCCCCAGCGTAAGTCTGGGTTTTTCTCTTTTCGCTTTGGGGAACGCCTGAGGATTTGACTTTGTCTTCATGTGTTGACATCTCTTGTCTTGTTCCGTGCAGAGGAGGAGCCGCAGCGGGAAGAGCGCCCGGAGACCACCGCTGAGGAGCCGCAGGCCCCGCCATCCCCGCCAAGGCAGAACTCTCCGGCAAGGGAGAGTGCTCCGTCAAGGGCGGGTACTCCGCCAAGGCAGAGTACCCCGCCCAGGACGAGCAGCCCGGCGAGGGCGGCCACCCCGCCAAGGCCAAGTTCCCCGGCGAGGGCGACTACTCCGACGAGGCCGAGCTCCCCGGCGAGGGAGCCCGCCGCTGAGGACGTCCGCCAAGGTAATCTTTGTAACTTGTCTTCTTGGCTTATCTCTTTTTTGGATATTTGCTTGAGTCTTGAACTTCTTTCTCTTCTTCTTCTTTCTAGATCTTCCTCCTCCTGCGCCCATGGAGACGGAGGTGATTGTCCTCGAGGAGGAGGACGCGCAGGGCGGCGGCGGCGACGCTCCAGTCGTGGAGGAGATGGCCGAGGCCGCCGAGCCGGCCGCGCAAGAGACTGCTCCGGCTGCAGATGCAGCGGCCGGGGAGGGGGACGGTGGCCGCACCGCCGACCCGGAGGCGGCGGGAGCATCGGATGCTGCACCGGCCACCGGTCCCTCCGCCGGCGAGGAGCAGAGGTTCTATCTCGAGGCCCCCAATGGCGTCTTCATCCAGATGCCGTGGGGGTCCTCGTCGCGAGCTCCTGCGGAGGGCGAGGTGTTCGACGGAGAGGTCCTCGCCTCCGCAGGCCTGAAGATCGTCCAGGCGCCCAGTGGAGGTGAGGGGCCCGAGGAGGAGCGATTGCTTCATCAGCTCCTGGCCCTTTACCGGGCCAGGCAAGCAAAGCTCGCTTCCCGGGAGGCTCTTGCCGCCAAGGCTGCGGCAGAGATGGAGAAGCGTGCGGCGGAGCTCAGCGCCGCCAATCAGGCTGCCCTCCGCCAGGTGGCGGAGGAGCGTGAGCGCCTCGCCGGCGAGTACCAAGAGTGGGTGCTCGAGAAGGCTGAAGCCGATGAACAGCAGCGTCTCGCCGGGGTGGAGATGTCCCGGCGAGAGGGAGAGCTCGCACAGCGGAAGGTTGAGCTGGACTCCCACGAAGAGGACCTTGCCGCTCGCGAGGCTGCCCTTGGCGGGGAGCTGAAGGAGGCGAAGGCCGCCGCGGTTGCCGCGGAGGACGCCAAGAAAGAGCTCGCCGCCAAGGTCGAACAACTGGAGAAGGCGATGAAGGTGAGCGTCGAGAAGGTTGCCGCGCTCATCTTGGAGCGCGAGAAGGATGCTCACACAAACTCAGAGCTTCAGGTGAGTTTATCCAAGAGGGGTGACGAGCTGAAGGCCGCCAAGGACTCCATTGAGGACCTGGAGCTGAAGGTCACCACCCTGAAGGAATCGCTCGATGCTGCCCGGGCTCAGGAGACCAAGTTGAAGGATGAGCTCCGCAAGGAGCGGACCTTGGTGGAGAGCGTCAACAAGGCATCCGAGCTCTTCCGGCAGACTATCGAAGTGTGGACCGAAGAGCTGGTTTCTTCTGCGTCCAATATCGACCAGGAGTTGCTGGCGTTGAAGGTCGAACATCTTATCTACTCGCCGGATCCAGATCTCCCGCACAGCGCCAAGCTCAGCCTCTTCTTTAGAGGAGTCGCTCCGGCTCTTGCAGGTCTCCGGAACCGCATCCCCGCGCAGCTGGCCGAGGAGTCGCGTCGGCTCTGCGCGGGAACTCTGGAGCGGGTGTTGACGAAGATCGTGTACCGCAACCCGGGAATCAACCTCACGAACGTTCTTCGCACCCTGCCGGCAGATGCAGACACGGAGGCCCTGAAGGAGCAGGTCGGCCACATCATCGCCAAGGTGGCAAAGCTTGGCAGGAAGGAAGGCGACCGCGTAGACTAGGGCCCCATTTATCTTTATCTTTTTGTTGCTGCACATTATGTTATGAACTCATTAGTCCATTGCGACAAGTTATCCTTGTAAGATATTTGCTTTACTTCGATCAACCAGTGCAATGTTATCTTCCTTGTTTCAATCTTTGAGTTTGTATGTTTTTCACCCTACGCTCCCGGGGAGCTTGCCGGCAAGGGGCCCTTGCCGCGAGCGCTGAGTGTCGGACTCTGAGCAGCCTGCTGGCCAAGGTCCTTGCCGGCAAGCAACCTCGCCGCAGCCAGTCGCAACGCACTTAACTTGCTGAGCGTACTCGAAAACGAGGCAAGGGCGCGACACTTGTCGCAGCTCACTTAAATCGTTGAGTGAACTCGAAAACAAGATAAGGGTGCGGCAAGCTACGGGTAGGTTCCTCCGCGCACAGGTTTTCCATACAAAGTGTGATCGTTCAAGGAAGACAACCAAAATTTAAAATTTGAACTGGTCAAATTCTAACAACTTATCTTTCATATGCTGCTTGCTCATATTGCTTGCTTCCCGGTAAGGCTTCTCTTTCTTGAACAGCACTTGGTTCTTCCTCCATCTCCTTCCCCCCCGGCAAACTTGTGCGCGAGGGCCGCTCCTTCTGTTTAAGAGGAAAGAGAAAGGGAGAGGGAAACAAGTATCTGGCCTTTCGGCATAATAGTGCTTACCGTATATCTGAGTGTTGCATCAAATGCCAAACAGAACATGCAAATAGCAAAGAGAAGCATGCAAGAGGCAATCGATGCGAAAAACACGAAAGCTTTACTGATGCACGGGGTCTGCGCCCGGTTTTGTACAAAGGGTTGCATCAAATGCCAAACAGAACATGCAAATAGCAAAGAGAAGCATGCAAGAGGCAATCGATGCGAAAAACACGAAAGCTTTACTGATGCACGGGGTCTGCGCCCGGTTTTGTACAAAGGGTTACATGCAACAGCGGCAAAGCTTGTACAAAAGGTGGTTGCCGGAGCGGATCTCGACAACCGCGCCTTAGGGGTGAAACTTGCGAAGATGCTCTATGTTCCAGGAGTTGCTCACCGGTAAGCCTTCTTCGGTCTCGAGGCGGACAGCGCCGGGCCTCGTAACTTGTCTCACCCGATAAGGGCCTTCCTACTTCGGCGTCAACTTGTTGGAATTCTTGGCGGACTGAACACGCCGAAGAACAAGGTCGCCTTCCTCGAGACTCCTGGCCTTGACTTTGCGGCTATGGTAGCGGCGCAAAGCTTGCTGGTATCGAGCAGCTCGTACAGCAGCCTGGAGACGTCCCTCCTCAAGGAGCAATGCGTCATCTTGCCGCAGTTGCTCTTGCTCGAGCTCATCATAAGCGAGTACTCGAGGAGATCCGTATACGAGTTCCGTGGGGAGAACTGCCTCTGCTCCATAGACTAGAGCAAAAGGTGTCTGCCCGGTGGCTCGACTTGGTGTCGTTCTGATTGACCAAAGAGCCGCCGGGAGCTCCTCTATCCAATTTCTTCCGCACTTGCGCAGCCTGTCAAAGGTCCTTGTCTTGAGTCCGCGCAGCACTTCAGCATTTGCCCTCTCCGCTTGGCCGTTGCTCCTCGGGTGAGCAACAGAAGCGAAACAGACCTTGGCGCCAAGGTCTTGGACGTACTGCATGAAGGTGCGACTAGTAAATTGCGTACCGTTGTCGGTGATGATCCTGTTCGGGATCCCGAAACGGCAAACAATCGACCTGAAGAACCTGACTGCTGATTGTGCTGTCACCTTTCTCACTGGCTCCACTTCTGGCCACTTTGTGAACTTGTCGATTGCAACGTACAAGTACTCAAAGCCCCCGACAGCGCGAGGGAAAGGGCCGAGGATATCGAGCCCCCAGACCGAGAAGGGCCATGACAAAGGGATTGTTTGGAGAGCTTGAGCTGGCTGATGAATTTGCTTTGCATGGAACTGGCACGCTTCACACTTGGTTACTAGTGCAGTTGCATCTTGGAGGGCTTCTTGCCAAAAGAACCCTTGCCGGAAAGCTTTCCCGGCAAGCGCCCTTGCGCCAATGTGGTGGCCACATATGCCTCCGTGTATTTCTGCCAACAGCTTCTGTCCATCTTCTCTGGAGATGCACTTCAACCTGACACCGTTGAGTCTTCTTCTGTATAGCTCGTTATCCACGAACTGATACATACTTGACTGCCTGGTTATCTTCTCTATCTCTTGAGGGTCGTCGGGAAGTTCTCCAGTTTGCAGAAAACGAACGATCTGCTGCGCCCATGCTGGAGCCCGAGGCTCGACGGCAAGGACTAAAGGCTCGAGGGCCGCTGCAGGAACCTCAGCTTCTACGGCAAAGACCTCTGATCCTGCCGGAGCTGACGGTCCCCCGGCAAGCTCGCCGGGGCGAGGCTTGTCGGGAACACTTGCTTCAACTGCACAAGCCCGAGGGCTTGCAGGAGCAAACTGTTCCTCAGCGTTGTTGTTGATCTTGGGAACTTTGGCGGCGGGTTCAGGGAGATCCGCCGGCAAGTAGTCGCCGGAGATCAACTTTCTCTTCTTGGACTGCCCAATTGATGGTGTAACTGATGGCTGAGTCAGCTTGAGCAAAAAGGTCCCTGGTTCCACAGGTAACTTCATCGCGGCGCACTTTGAAAGGCCATCTGCAATCTCATTTTGAGCTCTCGGGACGTGCTCCATCTGCAAACCTTCAAAGTGCTCTTCAAGCTTTCTCACTTCATCGACATAAGCTTCCATCAAAGGGCTCTGATAGCTCTTGTTAACTTGTCGGACCACCAATTGAGAATCGCCCCGCACAATCAGCTTTCTGATCCCAAGTTCGGCCGCAATCCTGAGGCCGGCAAGCAAGCCTTCATATTCTGCAGTGTTGTTTGTCGCTTGCTCCCTGGGAAAGTGCATCTGGACAACATATTTGAGGTGCTCTCCGGTGGGCGCGATGAGTACCACGCCGGCACCGGCGCCTTGCAGCGAGAAGGCACCGTCAAAATACATTACCCATTCACTTGTCGCTTCTTGCACGGGTGCGCTTGTTTCTTGAACTTCATCTTCTGGTGTTGGGGTCCATTCGGCAATGAATTCTGCCAAGGCTCGGCTCTGTATGGTTGAAGTACTTTCAAACTTGAGTCCAAAGCTTGACAGCTCCAGTGCCCACTCGACGATCCTGCCTGTTGCCTCTGGATTGTGCAATATCCTCTTCAACGGAAAGCGAGTGACCACTGTTATCTCATGGGCTTGGAAGTAGTGGCGCAGCTTCCTCGAGGCCATGAGGAGGCCGAAAAGCAATTTTTGCACACCAGAGTATCTTGATCTAGCCCCCTGGAGAAGGGAACTTACAAAATACACTGGGCGCTGCACCATCTTCTTCCGCACCTCTCCTTGTTCCTGCGCAGAGTCTTCCTTGTCGGGGCCAGAGCTCGTCGGGACAGCCCCCTGCTTGTCGCTAGATTCGCTTGCCGGTGATGCTGACTCCTCGTCGGACTCCCTCTCCGCCACTAACGCAGCACTAACCACCTGGTTGGTTGCCGCTAAGTATAGCAACAACTTTTCCTGTGGTCTAGGTGCGACAAGTGTAGGAGTGGAGGACAGGTACCGTTTCAAATCCTGCAACGCTGCCTCCGCTTCCGGAGTCCACTTCATGGGACCTGCCTTCTTCAAGATTTTGAAGAAAGGTAGGGCGCGTTATGCGGATTTTGAAATGAACCTACTGAGGGCAGCAACACAACCTGCAAGCCTTCTGACATCCTTGACGCGCTTCGGGGCTTCTATTTGCTCGATGGCTTTGATCTTGTCGGGGTTGGCTTCAATCCCCCTCTGTGATACAAAGAACCCGAGAAGCTTGCCGGAGGGGACTCCAAAGACGCACTTCTCGGGGTTCAACTTGAGCTGTATCCTGCGCAGGTTCTGAAACGTTTCTTCTAAGTCTTGGATCAGGGTTTCTTTGCTCTTGCTCTTCACCACGATGTCATCCATGTAAGCTTCTACATTTCTGTGAATCTGTGGCTCAAAAGCAGTGTACACTACCCTTGCAAAGGTTGAGCCTGCATTCTTCAGCCCAAATGGCATGCGGATAAAGCAATAAGTGCCACATGGAGTGATAAATGCAGTCTTCTCTTCATCCTCCTTGGCCATGAAAATCTGATGATAGCCTGAGTATGCATCAAGAAAACAGAGTAGCTCACATCCGGCGGTGGAGTCAACGATCTGGTCAATGCGCGGCAAAGGGAAGGGATCCTTGGGACATGCTTTATTGACATCGGTGAAGTCTATACACAGTCTCCACTTCCCGTTGGCCTTGCGCACGACGACTGGGTTTGCCAACCACGTCGGATGGATCACACCTCTAACTAGACCTGCTGCCTCTAGTTTCTTGATCTCCTCATTGATGAACTCTTGGCGCTCCACGGCTTGCTTCCTCACTTTCTGCTTGATGGGCCGCGCATGAGGACAGACAGCAAGCTTGTGCTCAATCACCTTCCTGGGAACACCGGGGATGTCAGATGGTTGCCAAGCAAACACATCGACATTCGCCCGCAGGAAGGCGACGAGCGCGCTTTCCTATTTGCTGTCAAGGGTGGCACTGATGGTGAAGGTACCACCAGTGCCATCCTCCTTTGCGGACACCTTCTTGGTTGCCGGAGGAGCAGCCATTCCTTTCTTGCTCTTGCCGGTGGAGCTCGATGGAACGTCCTCGACGGCAGCGCAGCACTCCGAAGAGGTGTGGTTGCCGGAGTGGGTCCCAGAGCACTTGCCGGACTTGGTCTTCGTCTTCTTCTCCCCGGGAGCTTCAGCGGCAAGAGTATCCTTCTCGGCCGCAGCTGCCGCATCCCGGTAAATCTTGTCGGCGCAAATAAGCGCATCTTTCTTGTCGCTGTGGACAGTGATGACGCTTATCGGCCCCGGCATCTTCAGCACGTTGTAGGCATAGTGGGAAGCTGCCATGAACTTGGCGAGGGCGGGACGGCCGAGTATTCCATTGTAGGGCAATGGAATATCAGCGACGTCAAAGGTGATGCGCTCAGTCCTGAAGTTGAGCTCCCCGCCAAAGGTCACCGGCAGAGTGATCTTTCCCTTGGGCTTGCTCCTTCCCGGGTTGATTCCTTGGAATGAACCGGTCTCTTCGAGCTCGCCATCTTGAATTTGGAGCTTCTTGATCACAGCAGAGGAGATCAAGTTCAGCCCGGCCCCGCCGTCAACCAACATTTTGGTGACCTTGAGGTTGCGGATGGTGGGGGAGACCAGCATCGGCAAACACCCGACCGCAGTGGTGCGGTCAGGGTGATCCTCAAGGTCAAAAACGATGGGCGTGCTGGACCATTTGAGGAGCCTGCGCGACTCCACGGGCGGCTCCGCTGCATTCACCTCACGCACCCACTGTTTTAGCTGGCGGTGGGAGGTGTGCAGGGAGGCGCCACCGTCGACGCACAGGACCTCCGTGGCCTTCTGGAACTCCTGCTCGCTGTTCTCGTCATCCTCCATGTCTTCATCATCGTCTTCGTCGTTGTCGCGGCCCCGGGGAGGTCGATCTCCTTGCCGCTGCTTGGCCTTGCCGCGGCGTCCTCCCCGGCCGTTAAACGGCCGCTTCTTGCTGGGCTCTTCCCCGCCACCTTGGGCCTTCTCCTTGTCGCGCCTCTCGTACTCAGCTTTTTGCTGCTCGACGAGGTACTCGACGCGCTTGCAATTGGAGAGATCGTGACCCTTGGTGCGGTGAATCTTACAGTATTGCTTGTCGGAGCTACCCGGCTTGTCGGCCGCCGCCGCAGGGGCAGGCTCCTTGCCGGAGCCGCCAGCCTGCGCTTGCTTGGTGGTGGCCTCCTTGCCGGACTTCTCGACGGCAAGCACTTCCTTCTTGCCCTTCTTTCTGTTGTTCCGCCGCCGGCTCTTCTTTGCCGGGGCGGCGTCGTCGCTGTCGCTTCCCCCTGCGCCAGCATCCTCCCCGGGGAGTTTCCTCCCCTCTTCCGCGCGGGCGCACTTGTCAGCCAGAGCGTAGAGCTCGCTGACGTCCCTAATCTTGGTCATCGCCATTTCCTCACGCATGCGGCGGTTACGCACGTTCTGATGGAACGCGCTGATAACCGCAGCAGGGTGAACGTCAGGGATGTTGTGCTGCACCCGGCTGAAGCGTTGGATATATTTGCGCAGGGGTTCGCCTTCCTTCTGGGCCAAGATGTGGAGATCGCTCTCCTGGCCATGGGGTTTGTGGCCGCCGGTAAAGGCGCCAACAAACTGATGGCAGAGGTCGGCCCAAGAAGAGATAGAGCCTTCCGGCAAGTGCATGAGCCACGAACGGACGTTCGGCTTCAGCACGAGCGGGAAGTAATTGGCTAGGATCTTCTCGTCGCGCCCCCCGGCAGCTTGCACTGCGATAGTGTAGACGCTGAGAAACTCCGAGGGGTGCGTCTTGCCGTCGTACTTCTCCGGTACGTCGGGCTTAAAGTTCTTCATGCTGGGCCACTGGACGCGCCGCAGCTCGCGGGTGAACGCAGGGCAGCCTGCCGCGTACGGCAAGTCGCCTGGTTCACCGGGCGCGTGCGCGTCGACAGTGTTCCCAGCTCTCTTGTCGGATTGTCGCCGAGCTTCTCGGCGGCGCTCGATCGTGGTTCGAGCGTCTTCATCTCGCCGGTCGTCGAGGACCTGGCGCTGATCCCGACGGGCCCGCGGGTCCGACGAGGCTGTGGAGCCGTCGTCGGGGTTGTTCCGGCGGGGCGGCGTCTTCTGCTTCTGCGGCGGGGAGTGCACGCTTGTCGCACCCCCGGCAGTCTTGTCGCCGATAGGCTTCGTCTTCTCGGCTTGCCGCGGCCGTGAGGCCGACGGCTGCTGCGGAGAGTCGTTGTTGGCGAAGTCTATCAGGCTCCGAATAGTGGCCCTCCATTCTTCGGCCTTGTCGGCCGCCGGAGGAAAATCGAGGAGTAGCTGCGCCCTTGCGAGCGCTTCTGCCGGAGTAGTGGGGAACGCGGGTGAGCGGTGCGAGGAGCGGGATACGCTCGGACTTCTAACGACGTTAGAAGGAGCGGGGTCCCGCGCCGGCGCCTTCGCTTTGCTTGTGCCCGGACGGGGGTCCGGGGCGTCCCGCGAACCTCCAGTTTGGCCTTGCCCCAGCAAGCGGATGCCACCTCCCGTGGTATGGCGCTGCGGGGTTGTCGTGTGCTGTGATGGACGCGGCGCGTCCACGGAGACCGAGGTCCGGTCGTCCGTCCTGTTCTTGGATCTGGTGGCACCGTGAGTGTCCTCGCCGGCAACCACCCTTCCGACG
>LR738715.1:800766646-800831461 GCA_902687465.1 Secale cereale
ATGTCGGGGGAAACTGTCCGCCACGAACACCTATGGGACCGGAGCCCCTTGTCTATGCGGTACGAGGGCGGAGGGAGCACAAAGAGCAGATCGAAGCAGACACGCGGGCAGTTTTACCCAGGTTCGGGCCGCACGGATGCGTAAAACCCTACTCCTGCTTAGTTGTGTATTGAGTTGAGCGCTCGGGAGCTTGAAGAAGCAGCTACACCGTGCGTGAGAGTGATCTAGGTTCCGAACCCCCTCCACGTTGTGCATGGGCCTCCTTTTATAGTGCAAGGGGTCACCGACAGGTGTCAACGTAGGAGAAAGGGGTAAAAATGTAAAAGAGGTAGTAGCTGTAACAGTGCGGGAACAGTGGAGCTACAGTACAGAACAGTGGTCTATACCTACTTTAACAGTGGGGGACAGGGGCATTTAATGCCCGTCGCCGTCGACCCCAAAAGCTCCCGCCTTAGCGTCTCCGTCCGCCACGGCGACGGATTTATCGCCGTGGAGTGCCACCGTGTACCCCAGGCTGCACAGCCATCCGCCACGCGTCCCTGGATAGGCCCCAGGGCGACGCGTGGGCCGATGAGCTGGAGCGCGGGCACACAGCGCAGCCCTCCCGGCAAGTACCTTGCCGGGGCCTTGATCTTGCCGGGCCTGGGAACTTGCCGCTCCCCGGGCCCCTTGCCGGGGCGCGCATAGCGCCGAGGCGATGTCTTCTAGTCTTCCTGGCAAGCTCCTCTTGCCAGGGTCTTGTGTTAGTGGAACAGTCTTGAGCCTGGTACGGCCTTCCCGGCAAGCTCCTCTTGCCGGGGTCTCGGTCTTATGTCTTGTATACTTTGTTTTTGAATGGTTAAATAGGGAGCAGGAAGGTCTCCGGCGAGCACGCAGTAAACCTTGCCGCGGGAAGCTGCAACTGCCCGTGCACAAGTTGGGGTACTGAGGCACCCCTACCTTAGTACACCGACACCCAATACAATGGTAAATTGTATAGGTGCACTAGTTCGGCGAAGAGATGGTGATACAAGTGCAATATGGATGGTAGATATATGTTTTTGTAATCTGAAAATATAAAAACAGCAAGGTAACTAATGATAAAAGTGAGCATAAACGGTATTGCAATGGTAGGAAGCAAGGCGTAGAGTTGATACTTTCACTAATGCAAGTTCTCTCAACAAGGATAACATAATTAGATCATATAACAATCCCTCAACATGCAACAAAGAGTCACTCCAAAGTCACTAATAGCAGAGAACAAACGAAGAGATTATTGTAGGGTATGAAACCACCTCAAAGTTATTCTTTCTGATCGATCTATTCAAGAGTCCGTAGTAAAATAACACGAAGGTATTCTTTCCATTCGATCTATCTTTGAGTTCGTACTAGAATAACACCTTAAGACACAAATCAACCAAAACCCTAATGTCACCTAGATACTCCATTGTCACCTCAAGTATCCGTGGGCATGATTATGCGATATGCATCACACAATCTCAGATTCATCTATTCAACCAACATAAAGAACTTCAAAGAGTGTCCCAAAGTTTCTACCAGAGAGTCAAGACGAAAACGTGTGCCAACCCCTATGCATAAGTTCACAAGGTCACTGAACCCGCAAGTTGATCACCAAAACATACATCAAGTAGATCACGAGATATCCCATTGTCACCATAGATAAGCACATGCAAGACATACATCGACTGTTCTCAAATCCTTAAAGACTCAATCCGATAAGATAACTTCAAAGGGAAAAACTCACCATTACAAGAGAGTAGAGGGGGAGAAACATCATAAGATCCAACTATAGTAGCAAATCTCGCGATACATCAAGATCGTGCCATCTCAAGAACACGAGAGAGAGAGAGAGATCAAACACATAGCTACTAGTACATACCCTCAGCCCCGAGGGTGGACTACTCCCTCCTCGTCATGGAGAGCACCGGGATGATGAAGATGGCCACCGGAGAGGGATTCCCCCTCCTACAGGGTGCTGGAATGGGTCTAGATTGGTTTTCGGTGGCAACAGAGGCTTGTGGTAGTGGAATTCCCAATCTAGGTTATTTTCTGGAGGTTTCTGTATTTATAGGATTTTTTGGCGTAGGGCACAAGTCAGGGGGGGTCTCTGGGCTGTCCACGAGAAAGGGGGGCGTGCCCCCCACCCTCGTGGGCAGCCCGGGACTCTCCTGGCCCAACTCTTTTACTCCCGGGGATTCTTTTGGTCCATAAAAAATCATCAAAAATTGGCACGTCAATTGGACTTCGTTTGGTATTCCTTTTCTGTAAAACTAAAAAAAAGGAAAAAATAGAAACTGGCACTGGGCTCTAGGTTAACAGGTTAGCCCCAAAAATCATATAAAAGTGTATATAAAAGCCCATAAAACATCCTAGAAGTATAATACAATAGCATGGAACAATAAAAAATTATAGATATGTTGGAGACGTATCAAGCATCCCCAAGCTTAATTCCTGCTCGTCCTCGAGTAGGTAAATGATAAAATACATTTTTGATGTGGAATGCTACCTAGCATAATTCTCAATGTAATTTTCTTTATTGTGGCATGAATGTTCAGATCCGAAAGATTCAAGACAAAAGTCTATATTGACATAAGAATAATAATACTTCAAGCATACTAACAAACTAATTATGTCTTCTCAAAATAACATGGCCAAAGAAAGTTCATGCCTACAAAATCATATAGTTTGGCTATGCTCCATCTTTGTCACACAAAATATTCAAATCATGCACAACCCCGGTTTCAGCGAAGAAATTGTTTCATACTTTAATTTTTTCAAACCTTTTCAACTTTCACGCAATACATGAGCATGAGCCATGGATATAGCACTATATGTGGAACAGAGTAGTGGTTGTGGAGAAGACAAAAGAGGAAGACAGTCTCACATCAACAAGGCGTATCGATGGGCTATGGAGATGCCCATCAATAGATATCAATGTGAGTGAGTAGGGATTGCCATGCAATGGATGCACTAGAGCTATAAATGTATGAAAGCTCAACAAAAGAAACTAAGTGGGTGTGCATCCAACTTTCTTGCTCACGAAGACCTAGGGCATTTGAGGAAGCCCATCGTTGGAATATACAAGCCATGTTCTATAATGAAAATTCCCTCTAGTATATGAAAGTGACTAAACAAGAGACTCTCTATCATGAAGATCATGGTGCTACTTTGAAGCACAAGTGTGGAAAAAGATAGTAGCATTGTCCCTTTTTTCTTTTTTCTTTATTTTTCTTTTCTTTTATTTTATTTTTTGGGCCTTTCTTTTTTTTTCTTTGGGACAATGCTCTAATAATGATGAACATCACACTTCTATTGATTTACAACTCGATATTACAACCCGATACTAGAACAAAGTATGACTCTATATGAATGCCTCCGGCGGTGTACCGGGATGTGCAATGAATCAAGAGTGACATGCATGAAAAATTATGCATGGTGGCCTAGCCACAAATACGATGTCAACTACATGATCATGCAAGGCAATGTGACAATAATGAAGCGTGTCATATGAACGGAACGGTGGAAAGTTGCATGGCAATATATCTCGGAATGGATATGGAAATGCCATGATAGGTAGGTATGGTGGATGTTTTGAGTAAGGTATATGGTGGGTGTATGGTACCGGCGAAAGTTGTGCGGTACAAGAGAGGCTAGCAATGGCGGAAGGGTGAGAGTGCGTATAATCCATGGACTCAATCATAAAGAACTCACATAGTTATTGCAAATATCTACAAGTCATCAAAACAAAGTACTACACGCATGCTCCTAGGGGAAGGGTTGGTAGGAGTTAACCATCGCGTGATCCCGACCTCCACACAAAGGATGACAATCAATGAAATACCTCATGCTTCAAATTTTTCACACAACGGTTACCATACGTGCATGCCACGGGACTTGCAAACCTCAACACAAGTATTTCTCAAATTCACAACTACTCTACTAGAATGACTCTAATATCACCATCCTCATATCTCAAAACGATCATCAAGTATCAAACTTCTCATAGTATTCAATGCACTTTATATGAAAGTTTTTATTATACCCATCTTGGATGCCTATCATATTAGGACTAAATTCATAACCTAAGAAAATTACCATGCTGTTCTAAAAGACTCTCAAAATAATATAAGTGAATCACTGAGAGTTCATCAATTTCTTCAAAAAATAAAACTACCATCGTGCTCTAAAAAGATATAAGTGAAGCACTAGAGCAAACAACAAACTACTCCACAGGATATAAGTGAAGATCAATGAGTAGTTGAATAATTATGTAACTATGTGAAGACTCTCTAACATTTAATAATTTCATATCTTGGGATATTATTCAAACAGCAAGCAAAAAAAAAATGATGCTCCAAGCAAAACACATATCATGTGGTGAATAAAAATACAGCCTCAAGTAAAGTTACCGATAGACGAAGACGAAAGAGGGGATGCCTTCCCGGGGCATCCCCAAGATTAGGATTTTGGTTGTCCTTGAATATTACCTTGGGGTGCCTTGGGCATCCCCAAGCTTAGGCTCTTTCCACTCCTTATTCCATAGTTCATCGAATCTTTACTTAAAACTTGAAAACTTCACAACACAAAACTCAACAGAAAACTCATAAGCTCCGTTAGTATAAGAAAATAAAACCACCACTTAGGTACTGTTATGAACTTATTCTAAATTCATATTGGTGTAACATCTACTGTATTCCAACTTATCCATGGTTCATACCCTCCGATACTACTCATAGACTCATCAAAATAAGCAAACAACACATAGAAAACAGAATCTGTCAAAAACAGAACAGTCCGTAGCAATCTGTAACTTTCGAATACTTCTGTAACCCTAAAAATTCTGAAATAAATTGGCGGACGTGAGTAATTTGTCTATTAATCATCTGAAAAAAGAATCAACTAAAAAACACTCTCCAGTAAAAAATGGTAGCCAATCTCGTGAGCACTAAAGTTTCTGTTTTTTACAGCATGATCGCATAAACTTCACACAAGTCTTCCCAAAGGTTCTACTTGGCAGAAACACTAATTAAAACACAAAAACACATCTAAACAGAAGCTAGATGCAATATTTATTCCTACACAGAAGCAAAAACAAAAAACAAAAATAAAGTCGGGTTGCCTCCCAACAAGTGCTATCGTTTAACGCCCCTAGCTAGGCATGACGATTTCAATGATGCTCACATACAAGATAAGAACTGAAACATGAAGAGAGCATCATGAAGAATATGACTAACCCATTTAAGTCTAAATCACTTCCTATGCATAGGGATTTCGTGAGCAAACAACTTATGGGAACAAGAATCAACTAGCATAGGAAAGCAAAACAAGCATAGCTTCAAGATTTTCAACACATAGAGAGGAAACTTGATATTATTGCAATTCCTACAAGAATATATTCCTCCCTCATAATAATTTTCAGTAGCATTATGAATGAATCCAACCATATAACCAGCACATAAAGCATTCCTTTCATGATCTACTTGCATAGAAATTTTACTACTCTCCACATATGCAAATTTATTCTCATCAATAGTAGTGGGAGAAAACTCAACAAAATAAATATCATGTGAAGTATAATCCAATTGAAAATACAAATCATGATGACGAGTTTCATGGTTATCTTTATTCTTTGTAGCATACATGTCATCACAATAATCATCATAAATAGGAGGCATGCTTTCATCATTATAAATTTGCTCATCAAAACTTGGGGGACTAATCATATCATCTTCATCAAACATAGCATCCCCAAGCTTGTGACTTTGCATATCATTAGCATCATGGGTATTAAAAGAATTCATACTAACAACATTGCAATCATGCTCATCATGCGCATATTTTATGCCAAGCAGTCTATGTAATTCTTCTTCTAATACTTGAGCACAATTTTCCTTCCCATCATTTTTCACAAAATATATTAAAAAGAGGAAGCATATGAGGTAACCTTAATTCCATTTTTAGTTTTCCTTTATAGACCAAACTAGTGATAAAATAAGAAACTAAAAGATTCGATTGCAAGATCTAAAGATATACCTTCAAGCACTAACCTCCCCGGCAACGGCGCCAGAAATGAGATTGATGTCTACTACACAACCTTCTTTTTGTAGACGTTGTTGGGCCTCCAAGTGCAGAGGTTTGTAGGACAGTAGCAAATTTCCCTCATATGGATGACCTAAGGTTTATCAATCCGTGGGAGGCGTAGGATGAAGATGGTCTCTCTCAAACAACCCTGCAACCAAATAACAAAGAGTCTCTTGTGTCCCCAACACACCCAATACAATGGTAAATTGTATAGGTGCACTAGTTCGGCGAAGAGATGGTGATACAAATGCAATATGGATGGTAGATATAGGTTTTTGTAATATGAAAATATAAAAACAACAAGTTAACTAATGATAAAAGTGAGCATAAACGGTATTGCAATGGTAGGAAAAAAGGCCTAGGGTTCATACTTTCACTAATGCAAGTTCTCTCAACAAGGATAACATAATTAGATCATATAACAATCCCTCAACATGCAACAAAGAGTCACTCCAAAGTCACTAATAGCAGAGAACAAACGAAGAGATTATTGTAGGGTACGAAACCACCTCAAAGTTATTCTTTCTGATCGATCTATTCAAGAGTCCGTAGTAAAATAGCACAAAACTATTCTTTTCATTCGATCTATCTTAGAGTTCGTACCAGAATAACACCTTAAGACACAAATCAATTAAAACCCTAATGTCACCTAGATACTCCATTGTCACCTCAAGTATCCGTGGGCATGATTATATGATATGCATCACACAATCTCAGATTCATCTATTCAACCAACACAAATAACTTCAAAGAATGTCCCAAAGTTTCTACCAGAGAGTCAAGACGAAAACGTGTGCCAACCCCTATGCATAAGTTCACAAGGTCACTGAACCCGCAAGTTGATCACCAAAACATACATCAAGTAGATCACGTGATATCCCATTGTCACCACAGATAAGCACATGCAAGACATACATCAAGTGTTCTCAAATCCTTAAAGACTCAATCCGATAAGATAACTTCAAAGGGAAAAACTCACCATTACAAGAGAGTAGAGGGGGAGAAACAACATAAGATCCAACTATAGTAGCAAAGCTCGCTACACATCAAGATCGTGCCATCTCAAGAACACGAGAGAGAGAAAGAGAGATCAAACACATAGCTACTGGTACATACCCTCAGCCCCGAGGGCGGACTACTCCCTCCTCGTCATGGAGAGCGTCGGGATGATGAAGATGGCCACCGGAGAGGGATTCCCCCTCCAGCAGGGTGCCGAAACGGGTCTAGATTGGTTTTAGGTGGCAACAGAGGCTTGCAGTGGCGGAACTCCTGATCTAGGTTATTTTCTGGAGGTTTCTGTATTTATAGGATTTTTTGGCGTAGGGCACAAGTCAGGGGGTCTCCGGGCTGTCCACGAGATAGGGGGGGGGGCGCTCCCACCCTCGTGGGCAGCCCGGGACTCGCCTGTCCCAACTCTTTTACTCCGGGGATTTCTTTTGGTCCATAAAAATCATAAAAATTTGGCACGTCAATTGGACTCCGTTTGGTATTCCTTTTCTGTAAAACTCAAAAATAAGGAAAAAAACAGAAACTGGCGCTGGGCTCTAGGTTAATAGGTTAGCCCCGAAAATCATATAAAAGTGTATATAAAAGCCCATAAAACATCCTAGAAGGATAATATAATAGCATGGAACAATAAAACATTATAGATACATTGGAGATGTACCAAGCATCCCCAAGCTTAATTCCTACTCGTCCTCGAGTAGGTAAATGATAAAAAAGAATTTTTGATGTGGAATGCTACCTAACATAATTCTCAATGTAATTTTCTTTATTGTGGCATGAATGTTCAGATCCAAAAGATTCAAGACAAAGTCTATATTTACATAAGAATAATAATACTTCAAGCATACTAACAAAGCAATTATGTCTTTTGAAAATAACATGGCCAAAGAAAATCATATAGTTTCGCTATGCTCCATCTTCGTCACACAAAATATTCAAATCATGCACAACCCCGATTTCATCCAAGCAATTGTTTCATACTTCATTTTTTTCAAACCTTTTCAACTTTTACGCAATACATGAGCATGAGCCATGTATATAGCACTATAGGTGGAATAGAGTGGTGGTTGTGGATAAGACAGAAGAGGAAGATGGTCTCACATCAACTAGGCATATCGATGGGCTATGGAGATGCCCATCAATAGATATCAATGTGAGTGAGTAGGTATTGCCATGCAACGGATGCACTAGAGCTATAAATGTATGAAAGCTCAACAAAAGAAACTAAGTGGGTGTGCATCCACCTTGCTTGCTCATGAAGACCTAGGGCATTTGAGGAAGCCCATCGTTGGAATATACAAGCCAAGTTCTATAATGAAAATTCCCACTAGTATATGAAAGTGACTAAACAAGAGACTCTCTATTATGAAGATCATGGTGCTACTTTGAAGCACAAGTGTGGAAAAAGATAGTAGCATTGTCCCTTTTTTTCTTTTCTTTTCCTTTTCCTTTTTTTCTTTTCTTTTTTGGCCTTTTTTTCTTTGGCCTTTTTTTCTTTGGGACAATGCTCTAATAATGATGAACATCACACTTCTATTGATTTACAACTCGATATTACAACTCGATACTAGAATAAAGTATGACTCTATATGAATGCCTCCCGCGGTGTACCGGGATGTGCAATGAATCAAGAGTGACATGTATGAAAAATTATGCATGGTGGCCTAGCCACAAATACGATGTCAACTACATGATCATGCAAGGCAATGTGACAATGATGAAGCGTGTCATATGAACGGAATGGTGGAAACTTGCATGGCATTATATCTCGGAATGGCTATGGAAATGCCATGATAGGTAGGTATGGTGGCTGTTTTGAGTAAGGTATATGGTGGGTGTATGGTACCGGCGAAAGTTGTGCGGTACAAGAGAGGCTAGCAATGGCGGAAGGGTGAGAGTGCGTATAATCCATGGACTCAACATTAGTCATAAAGAACTCACATACTTATTGCAAAAATCTACAACTTATCAAAACAAAGTACTACATGCATGCTCCTAGGGGAAGGGTTGGTAGGAGTTAACCATCGCGCGATCCCGACCTCCACACAAAGGATGACAATCAATGAAATACCTCATGCTTCAAATTTGTCACACAACGGTTACCATACGTGCATGCTATGGGACTTGCAAACCTCAACACAAGTATTTCTCAAATTCACAACTACTCTACTAGCATGACTGTAATATCACCATCCTCATATCTCAAAACGATCATCAAGTATCAAACTTCTCATAGTATTCAATGCACTTTATATGAAAGAACTTGCATGACATCTTTTGTCCAAATCCTCCCGTGGCAGCGGGGTCCTATTGGACACTAAGGGATATTAATGCCTCCTTTTAATAGAGTACTGGATCAAAGCATTAACACATAGTGAATACATGAACTCCTCAAACTACGATCATCACCGGGAGTGGTCCCGATTATTGTCACTTCGGGGTTGCCGGATCATAACACATAGTAGGTGACTATTGACTTGCAAGATAGGATCAAGAACTCACATATATTCATGAAAACATAATAGGTTCAGATCTGAAATCATGGCACTCGGGCCCTAGTGACAAGCATTAAGCATGGCAAAGTTATAGCAACATCAATCTTAGAACATAATGGATACTAGGGATCAAACCCTAACTAAACTAACTCGATTACATGGTAAATGTCATCCAACCCATCACCGTACAGCAAGCCTACGATGGGATTATTCACGCACGGCGGTGAGCATGATGAAATTGGTGATGGAGGAAGGTTGATGATGACGACGGCGACGATCTCCACTCTTCGGAGCCCCGAACGGACTCCAGATCAGCCCTCCCGATAGAGATTAGGGCTTGGCGGCTGCTCCGTATCGTAAAATGCGATGAATCCTTCTCTCTGATTTTTTTCTCCCCAATCCTTCTCTCTGATCCCCCCCCCCAAACGTGAATATATGGAGTCGGAGCTGAGGTTGGTGGAGCGTCAGGGGGCCCACGAGGCAGGCGGCGCGCCTAGGGGGGGGGCATGATACGTCTCCAACATATCTAATTTTCCAAACACTTTTACCCTTGTTTTGGACTCTAACTTGCATGATTTGAATGGAACTAACCCGGACTAACACTGTTTTCAGCTGAACTGCCATGGTGTTATATTTGTGCCGAAATAAAAGTTCTCGGAATGAACTGAAAATCGATGAAGAATTATTTAGGAATATATAAAAAATACTGACGGAAGAAACCAGACCAGGGGCCCACACCCTATCCACGAGGGTGGGGGGCGCGCCCCCTGGGTGCGCCCCCTGCCTCGTGGGCCCCCTGACGCTCCACCGACCTCTGCTCCGACTCCATATATTCACTTTTGGGGAGAAAAAAAATCAGAGAGAAGGATTCATCGCGTTTTAAGATACGAAGCAGCCGCCAAGCCCTAATCTCTCTCGGGAGGGCTGATCTAGAGTCCGTTCGGGGCTCCGGAGAGTGGAGATCGTCGCCGTCGTCGTCATCAACCTTCCTCCATCACCAATTCCATGATGCTCACCGCCGTGCATGAGTAATTCCATCGTAGGCTTGCTGGACGGTGATGGGTTGGATCAGATTTACCATGTAATCGGGTTAGTTTTGTTTAGGGTTTGATCCCTAGTATCCATTATGTTCTAAGATTGATGTTGCTATGACTTTGCCATGCTTAATGCTTGTCACTAGGGCCCGAGTGCCATGATTTCAGAGTATGAACCTATTATGTTTTCATGAATATATGTGAGTTCTTGATCCTATCTTTGCAAGTCAATAGTCACCTACTATGTGTTATGATCCGGCAACCCCGGAGTGACAATAATCGGGACGACTCCCGATGATGACCGTAGTTTGAGGACTTCATGTATTCACTATGTGTTAATGCTTTGGTCCGGTACTCTATTAAAAGGAGGCCTTAATATCCCTTAGTTTCCAATAGGACCCCGCTGCCACGGGAGGGTAGGACAAAAGATGTCATGCAAGTTCTTTTCCATAAGCACGTATGACTATATTTGGAATACATGCCTACATTACATTGATGAACTGGAGGTAGTTCTGTGTCACCCTGTGTAATGCCCCGGATGTAATACTTTCCCTTTTGGGTATATAATATATCTCCGGCTTCATCTATTTCCATTCCGGGTTCTTTGTCTTTCGGGCTTTCGTCGTTTTGTTGTGTGAGTGTGTGGCATTCATTCATATCATGTAGTCATGTGCATCGCATTGCATTTGTGTTGTCGGTTGCATCCGGTTCGTCGTGTTTCTTCCCGTTGTCCGTTTCGCGTTCCGGAGCTCCCTCACGTGTCCGTGACGTCCCGTAGGCCTACTTTGTTGTTCGGGCGTTTAATGTTACCGGTGTGCCGCGAGGTTGTTGTGTGTGTTGTTGTTTTGTTGTGTGCAACCCGCCTGTCAAATCTCGTCTCGTTTGGACTCCGTTGGCTTTTCCATCCGTTGCTCGTGTGGGTCCAAAGTGCCTTCACTTCGTGTCCCGGAAACACCCCTACTACATTCTTTTATCTCCTCCTAGGCCCTTTTAATCTATCCCCGCGATCGGATCCGTTGGATCGCGATCGGAGGGCTCCTAGCGCCCCCAAATTCCCTCCTAACCCTAAAAACTGCTATATTTAGGCCCCCCTATGTCCATTTTGGGCATCCCTATCCTCTAGATCCTACCCCCTCCTCTTTTTCCGTGCTTATCCAATTCCCTCCTCCAGAAATCGCGCCGGCCGGTCGGACCAGCCGACCGCCGCCGCAAACCCCGCTGGGTCGAAGCCCCGTCGCCAGATCCTTCGATCTGGCCAAGTCAACGCCAGCGCGGGCCTCGAGCGCACCAGGGACCACTTGGCCGGCCGCTTCGCCTGGTTTTCGTCGCTCCTGCCGCGAGGCCCATCGCCTCCTTCCGCGCCGCCGATCGGGCCTCAGCCACCCGAGCCCAGGCAGGTCGGCCGCCGCCCTGGGCCACCGCTCGTTGGGCCGAGCCGCTCCTGCTCCCACGCCACCCCGCCGCGGGCCGCCGCCTCCTCGCCAGTGGGCCGCCGCACCACCGCGGGCCCAAGGCCGATTCCCGCCGCGCCGCAGCTCCAACCGGGCCGCCGGACCCCCAGATCCCCACCGGCCCACTCCGTTTATCCCCCAGATCCAGATCTGGATCTGATGAGGTTGTTTCCCCACTCTAGTCCCTGTTTGTAATCTGTAATGCAATGTTTGACCGTGCATAACTTTTTGCCTGCTGCTCCGTTTTGCGCGTGTAATATGTCCAGACGTTCGTGGAGACTTGCTCTACGTTTTACCTGTTGTTGTCATGCATGTTAGAGATCGTTTAGGTGCTTGTTTTGCTGTTGCAAGAGTGCATCATGATATAAACTGCTGCTATGTGTTATTTTTATGCCACCTTTGCCATGTGATATCTTTTAGCTCGTTTGTCCGAATGATGCAAATGACATGTCCACGTGTTCGTCTTGCCACGTACTACGTGTTGCTTGTGATAGGTTGCATGGTAGATTTATTTTTGCCTTGTTATCATCGTTGCAAAGTGCCAAGTGGCTATGATGTTGTTTCACTTGTTATTAAATGCCATCTTGATGAGCTCGTTGCAATCGTTGTGTTCACCTCATTGAAGCATGCTTGTGTGTTTCGGGATCACCTTCATGTGCATTTTGATGAGGTGCTTACCCTTTGCCATGTTTAGTTTCGAGGTGACTTAAACATGCTCTTTTATATGCCATGATGATATTGCTGTTTTAGGACTTAGTGGATTTTCACTAAGTCTGAAATCTGTAACGTTCCGATGCCATGTTCGTGTGATGTTCTAGGACAAAGCATGTTAGTTTTGGAGTGGATTTTGATTGTTACTTGTAGTATATATTGTTGTCTTTCCATTCATGTCCTCACATGTCCATTTAAGTGGCTGTAGCATGTTTATCTTTTGCTCTAAAGTTTCAATAAAATTCTGCTGCCAGAGTTTTATTGTCAAGTTCAATATGTCCAAGATCATTGCTATTGATCCGTGGCTCGGTTGGGGTGCACCTTTGGACTTAGTTGCTGTACTATATGTCTAGTTTGTGTTCATGTCCTTTGCCATGCTATTTGAGGGCTGTAGCTTAATTATTTTGAGCTCCGAAGTTGCTATGTAGCTGTAATTTTCAGCTTTCGCTCAAATCCTGTTTCGGGCATAACTTTTAGCCCGTAACTCCGATTTCAGCGAATCTTATATCAAACTTGATTGATTTTCTGTGTAGATTAATAATATCAGATTGTTTTCATGTTTTGAGGTGATTTGCTTGAGTGATATTTGCCGTGCTCCGTGTGCATCCTTAGTGCATCCATCATGCATTCATCTTTTCCGAGTGCGCATTGCATCTTGTTGATTGGTGCTTGGTGTGATTGTTTTGTTTAGAGCCGGAAGCCGAGTCTGAGTTCGAGCATGAGCACGAGGTTTCCAACGAGGTTGAGCACGAGGACCCTTCTTACGATCCGAACGACTTCTCTTCAGGCAAGATGACCGAACCCCGATAACATTACTATCTTTGCCTATTGCTAGTAGTCTCGATCTATAGTTTGCCTCGATGCCCATGATCTTCTTGTCAGCCTCCTACTTGTAACCAATTTCCATGTTTAACCAACCTACCTATGCAAATCGTTGCTTGGCTAAGTACGCTTCGCTCAGCCCTTCTTATAGCATTGCTAGTTGCAGGTGAAGATCGAAGATGCTTGCTTCATGTTGAAGTTTGGTTGGGTTATATCACACTATATAATTGCTTAAAATGAAATCATCTATATATTGGCAAGGGTGGAAGGCTAAGCCTTTTGCTTGGTGATTTGTTCCACTCATGCCGTTAGGATCCGTATAAGCCGGTATTATGTTCCTTGATTATGTGTTCCTAACACGGTTGGGGTGTATGGGACCCCCTCGATAAACCGCTAAGTGCTAAGTCTTTTCCAGCAAGTCCCAACATTGGTACTATTCGCCTAAACAACTAAAACTTTCCGAGGGAGTAATTAACCCGAGGCTTAATTAATTCAACCCCCCTGGGCCAGTGCTCGATTTGAGTGTTGGTCCAAACTAGAGTCGTGTGCGGGGCCCCCCTTGGCAACTTGGGTATTTCGGCCACTGTACGCTGTGCTCATCCAGTCGTGGCCTGAGACTAGATACGCGAGGCTACTATCAGGGTGTCGGCACGCCGGGAGGATTTGCTGGATTAGCCTTACCTTAGCTCGGTATATCTTGAGCACGGGATTCCGAGGATACTCGGGTCTTCCCACTTTGGAGTTGCGACTCCGCGGATCATGGGCTTGTAATGGGTCAAGTTGGAACTCCCCTGCAGGGTCTGAACTTTCGAAAGCCGTGCCCGCGGTTATGTGGCAGATGGGAGCTTGTTAATTCCGGTTGTAGATAACTTGACACAATGTTACTAATACACTACCAGCGTGTGTTCCGTGATCGTCAATTTCCGAATAGGGATTCGGGAGTTGAACACGGAGGGGTTATGTTTGTGGAGCTTGTAGCTAGGATCACTTCGTGATCACTTCTCGCCGAGGCCTTCTCTTCTCGCTCTCACTTACGTAAGCTAGATGCTAGTTGCTGCTGCAGACTTATTCTTTCTTCAGCCTTTTCCTCACCTAAAGGCTTAAATAGTCTTGTTACCCGGGAACGGGATTGCTGAGTCCTCTGTGACTCATAGTTACTTCACACACCAGATGCAGGTCCAGCTGTGAGCTATCCAGGTGATGGCACCGAGCTGGATTGGGAGTACGACGAGGAGCGTAGTCGGTACTATGTGCGATACCCGGACGATCAGTAGTGGAGACTCTTACTAGGATTCGATCCGCCTGTGGTTTATTTATTTCAGTTTGGTACTTTGACTTTTGGATTTTGCCCTTAGAGGGTTGTGATGTTCTTAATGTATGATGTTTGAGGCTTGTACTGTAATTCTGTGACGTGGCGAGTGTAAGCCAACTATTTTCTGTTTACTATCCCCTCTTTTACATGAGTTGTGCAAAGATTACCAAACTTGAGATCATTCTAGGATGGATTTATGCCTTTAAGTCGTGCCTCGACACGTAGGAGGTATAACTCCATCCTGGGCATTACAAGTTGGTATTCAGAGCCTTCTCCGACCTAGGAGCCCCCACTGTTTGATCGAATCGTTGACGGTCGAGTCTAGGCACACACTGAAAACTTTTTGAGTCCTATATTATATCGGAGAGTAGGATTTCTTTGCTTCTCATCCCCTTTCTCTCTGGTGAGGACTCCTGACGTCTACTCTTGTCTCTCCTATCTTCAAAAATTGCACAATTTTTTTTTAGGAATCCCGCGAGTATTCTGGGATTGTTTCGATGTTCTTGTGACAAGGATATTGTTCCCGATGCCTCCTGTTACCGAGGAGTTGAGCTTCGGGGTATCATTGACACAAGCATATCGCGGCAGTACTAAATACTTAAGACGGCCGACATCGAAAATCTCCCCTATACGGCCAGTGGCAAGATAACCCCGACATCACCCAGTACTGGGGAGGTAGTTCGGGAGTATTGCCATAGCTTGTTATAGTGGATGCTTTTCGAAGGTCCGAGGTACACAGTTTCCGAGAAAGACTGGTTATGTGTTGAAGGATGGATACACCTGGATGTAGGTTTAGAGTTGATTGCGCGGTGCTTCCCGTGTATCCCCAACACCTGATTGCATAACTGGAATCTTTCGGAAATCTATAGGTGGGTTTTATCCAGTAGATCGTAGGCATTCTTCCAACGAATGCAGGTTAGTGAGTTCGGGGTTCGACATTGAGTGAAGAGGTTATATGACCGAGGTTACTATCAGGAGTTGCATCTTAAAGGGTCCTTGGCTATGCTGATCCGGGGATTGCAAAACCTTTTCGTAACGCGTTCATATGCTTTCAGCACAAAGATGTTAGAACGAAACTCCTCTCTTGTGTTTGTTCCATCCGTACCTTGTTGTTTTTCTTATTTTCATTTTGTCCCCTTTGTGGCTTCTCGTGAAGACTGATGTTATCATTTAACTGAGAAATTCATTCGTTCCTCTTGTTCGGATGATTTCATTCGTTCTTATTGTTCGAATGATTATTGTGAAGACTTGTTGCAATTCATTCCATTGATTCAGCTTTTACCTTTTGTCAATCAATTGCTGTTTCGTGGTCATCTCTTACAGGATGGCTCCGAAAAGGGTTCCCAACGCTAACCCAGAGGTGGAAGAGATCCCAGAACAACCTCCTTCACCTCCTCCTCCGCATGAGGCTTGGAGAGCAATTATGCAGACTACTGCCCAGAACACTCAGTTGATGATGCAGATGATGCAGCAGATGCAAACTATGCAAGCTAATCAGGGTGTTCCAGGGAATCAAGGCAACTTCTTCAACCAGCCGCACCATGCTACCCTCAACCAGTTCCTGGCTAACAATCCTAAAGCTTTCAGTTACTGTGTCGACCCTCTTGATGCTGAGGATTGGTTGACCGATATCAAGAAGCATTTTGAGTGCAGTAACGTGAAGGAAGATGACTATGTGAAGTTTGCAGCCTTCCAACTGAAAGATCAAGCAGCTGACTGGTGGCAGCAGTACAAAGACTCCAGGCCGGGTCAAGTGATCTCTTGGGAGAATTTCTGCAAGGATTTCCGTTCGCACCACATTCCTACAAGTGTCATCGAGGGTATGCGTGAGCAATTCCGCAACCTCAAGCAGGGCTCCATGACAGTCTATCAGTATAATGTCAAGTTCCAAAACCTCGCTCGCTATGCAAAGCAAGACATTCCTGATGCCAAGAGTAAAATCTACCAGTTCCGTGGAGGTCTCAAAGATGAACTTCAGCTTGCTCTCACTTTGTTCGAGCCCGATGAATTCGACAAGTTCTATAATATGGCTTTGAAACAAGAAGCAGCTCAGCTTAAGATGGAGGCTTCTAAGAAGAGAATTCAAGATGCCGTTCACTCTTCCTCATCGTCTCAGATGGTCTCGAAGCATCAGAAATTCTGGCTTCCTCCTCCTCCAGTGATTCGAGCTCCATACAACAACTCCAACAACAAGAACTCTAGTGGTCGTGGTTTCTCCCACCCACCCAACCCAAGCAACCAGTCGAAGAAGCAGTTTTAGTCTCAAGGCTCCAAGTCCAGTGGCTCTCATTTCCGTCCTCTCTCTGAAGTGGTGTGCAACAAGTGTGGCCAGAAGGGTCACTATGCCAACAGATGTTCGAATCCGAAGCGTCTTCCTCCTCCTCCGCCTGTCAGTACAGCGATTGTCAAGCATGATCCAAAGTCTGCTAGGGTCAATCTGATGAATGCAGCTGAAGCGGAGAACTCTTCTGATGTCATTTTGGGTAACCTCTCAGTGAACTCTATCCCTGCTAAAGTTTTGTTCGATTCAGGTGCTTCACATTCTTTCATGTCAAGACCTTTTGCATTGTCACATGATATGCCATTGCAAGCTTTGCCGAGTCCGATGTCTGTGCTTTCTCCGGGTTTGCTCATGAACTCCAACAACTTTGTTCCGAATGTTTCTATCCGCATGGGTGATTATCGATTTCTGGCTAATCCGGTGGTTCTTGGTAATTCTGACATCGACCTCATCCTCGGAATGGATTGGCTTTCTCAGCATGATGCTCACATTGATTGTGCTCAAAAGGAAGTCAAGTTGACTCATTCTGATGAAGATGTGATTATCTTCGCCTCCAGGGATAATACTATTTGGCTTTTCTCTCTTAATGATAAGGGCGAAATTAATGCCATAAATCAAATTCCTGTGGTGAACGAATATCAAGACGTCTTTCCTGAAGAACTTCCAGGCATGCCTCCACACCTTCAGGTGGAGTTTGTCATTGAACTCGAGCCGGGCACTGAGCCTGCGTGCCGGCGTCCATACAAGCTCTCACCGGACGAATTGAAGGAATTGAAGAAGCAGCTTGATAAGCAGGAGAGTATGGGTCTCATCAGACCGAGTACATCTCCGTGGGGCTGTGGCGTCTTATTTGTCAAGAAGAAAGATGGCACAGAGCGTCTCTGTGTTGACTACCGGCCATTGAACAAGAAGACGATTAAGAACAAGTATCCGGTCCCCAACATCAACGAACTCTTTGAGCAGCTCAAAGGAGCTAAAGTGTTCTCTAAGCTTGACCTCCGAATGGGCTATCATCAAATTCGCATTCGCGAGGAAGACATTCCCAAGACGGCCTTCAGAACGAGCTACGGTTCATACGAGTATACCGTCATGTCCTTCGGTCTCGCCAATGCTCCTCCTACCTTTTCAAGGATGATGCATTACATCTTCAACCCCTATACTGGCGAGTTCGTGCTAGTGTATCTGGATGATATTCTGGTGTTTTCCAAGAATGAAGAAGATCACGAAAAGCACTTGCGTCTGGTTCTTGATCGACTCCGAGAGCATAAATTCTATGCCAAGTTCTCCAAGTGCGAGTTTTGGCTCGATAAGGTTTTGTAACTGGGCCACATCATCTCAGCTGACGGCATTGCGGTTAATCCCGAGAAAGTTGAAGCAATTGTCAACTGGGAAGCTCCTCAGAATGTCAAGCAGCTCCGCAGTTTTCTGGGTCTTGCCAGCTATTGCAGAAGGTTTGTGGAGAACTTCTCCAAGATTGCCAAGCCTCTTTCCAACCTGCTTCAGAAGAATGTCAAATACTTTTGGTCTCCAGAATGTGAGGTGGCATTCAAAACCCTCAAAGAAAAGCTTGTCTCTGCTCCAGTTCTGACTCCTCCGGATGAATCCAAGCCCTATGAAGTGTTCTGTGACGCTTCTCTTCAAGGTCTTGGTGGTGTTTTTATGCAAGATAAGAGAATTGTGGCATATACTTCTCGGCAACTCAAGCCAAGTGAGAAGAACTATCCCACACATGATCTCGAGCTAGCAGCTGTGGTACATGCTCTGATTACGTGGAGACATCTGTTGTTGGGCAGAAAGGTCGACATCTTCACCGATCACAAGAGCTTGAAGTACATCTTCACACAGCCGCATCTGAACCTCCGCCAGACTCGTTGGGTCGAAATGATCCAAGAGTATAATCCTAGCATTGAATACACTCCTGGCAAGGCGAATGTGATTGCAGATGCTTTGAGCAGAAAGGCATATTGCAACAGCCTTCTTATCAAGCCGCACCAGCCTGAGCTTTGTGAAGCATTCAGGAAGCTCAACCTCCAAGTTGTTCCGCAGGGTTTTCTTGCAAATCTCCAAATTGCTTCTACCTTGGAAGATCAAGTCCGTGAGGCCCAGCTCAGTGATACCGTGGTGAAGAAGGTGAAACATGGGATTGCAAAGGGCACTCCAAAATATAAGTGCTTCCGTGTTGATGAGAGAGATACCTTGTTCTTCGAGGACAGACTCGTTGTTCCCAAAGGTGATCTCAGGAAGCTCATAATGGAAGAAGCTCATGATTCTCTCCTTTCCATTCATCCTGGCAGTTCTAAGATGTATCAAGATCTCAAGCAGTCTTACTGGTGGACACGCATGAAAAGGGAAATTGTCCAATTCGTGAATGAATGTGATGTATGCAGAAGAGTGAAAGCAGAACATCAACGTCCAGCCGGTCTTCTCCAACCTCTTCCTATTCCCGAGTGGAAGTTCGACCACATTGAAATGGACTTCGTCACTGGCTTTCCTAAATCCAAGCGAGGAAATGATGCTATCTTTGTGGTGATTGACAAGCTTGCCAAAGTCGCTCACTTTCTTCCAGTCAAAGAATCAATCAATGTAGCTCAACTTGCAGAGCTGTACACTTCCAGAATTGTGTCCCTACATGGCATTCCTCAAGTGATATCCTCAGACCGTGGAAGCTTGTTCACATCAAGGTTCTGGGACTCCTTTCAGTCCGCGATGGGCACGAAGATCAGGTTCAGCACTGCATTTCACCCTCAGACTAGTGGTCAAGTCGAGCGTGTGAATCAGATTCTAGAAGACATGCTCAGAGCCTGTGTCATCTCCTTCGGCATGAAATGGGAAGACTGCCTTCCATTTGCCGAGTTCTCTTACAACAACAGCTTTCAAGCAAGTGCAGGGAAAGCACCGTTTGAAATTCTCTATGGCAGAAAGTGCCGTACCCCTCTCAACTGGTCTGAAACAGGCGAACGCCAACTCCTTGGCAATGACTTGATCTCAGAAGCCGAAGAAATGTGCAAAGTCATACGTGAGAATCTCAAGGCCGCTCAGTCGCGTCAGAAGAGCTACTATGACGGAAAGCATCGTGATTTGGCTTTCGACATCGGTGATCATGTCTATCTCCGAGTTTCTCCGATGAAAGGAACCCAAAGATTCGGTATCAAAGGAAAGCTTGCTCCTAGATACGTCGGGCCTTTCAAGATTCTTGGCAAGAGAGGCGATCTAGCCTATCAGCTTGAGCTCCCTCCAAATTTTGCAAATGTTCATGATGTCTTCCATGTGTCTCAACTTCGCAAATGCTTCAAGGCACCTGAGCGCATGATTCCGTTTGAGGAGATTGATCTTCAACAAGACCTGTCCTACCGAGAGCATCCAGTTGCAATTCTCGAAGAAACCGAACGCAAGACCCGCAACAAGTCCATCAAATTTCTGAAAGTCAAGTGGTCACATCACACCGACCGAGAAGCTACCTGGGAACGAGAAGATCATCTTCGTTCCGAGTACCCTTCCTTTTTCCAGTCCTAGATCTCGGGACGAGATCTTTTTGTAGTAGAGGAGGGTTTGTAATGCCCCGGATGTAATACTTTCCCTTTTGGGTATATAATATATCTCCGGCTTCATCTATTTCCATTCCGGGTTCTTTGTCTTTCGGGCTTTCGTCGTTTTGTTGTGTGAGTGTGTGGCATTCATTCATATCATGTAGTCATGTGCATCGCATTGCATTTGTGTTGTCGGTTGCATCCGGTTCGTCGTGTTTCTTCCCGTTGTCCGTTTCGCGTTCCGGAGCTCCCTCATGTGTCTGTGACGTCCCGTAGGCCTACTTTGTTGTTCGGGCGTTTAACGTTACCGGTGTGCCGCGAGGTTGTTGTGTGTGTTGTTATTTTGTTGTGTGCAACCCGCCTCTCAAATCTCGTCTCGTTTGGACTACGTTGGCTTTTCCATCCGTTGCTCGTGTGGGTCCAAAGTGCCTTCACTTCGTGTCCCGGAAACACCCCTACTGCATTCTTTTATCTCCTCCTAGGCCCTTTTAATCTATCCCCGCGATCGGATCTGTTGGATCGCGATCGGAGGGCTCCTAGCGCCCCTAAATTCCCTCCTAACCCTAAAAACTGCTATATTTAGGCCCCCTATGTCCATTTTGGGCATCCCTATCCTCTAGATCCTACCCCCTCCTCTTTTTCCGTGCTTATCCAATTCCCTCCTCCAGAAATCGCGCCGGCCGGTCGGACCAGCCGACCGCCGCCGCAAACCCCGCTGGGTCGAAGCCCCGTCGCCAGATCCTTCGATCTGGCCAAGTCAACGCCAGCGCGGGCCTCGAGCGCGCCAGGGACCACTTGGCCGGCCGCTTCGCCTGGTTTTCGTCGCTCCTGCCGCGAGGCCCATCGCCTCCTTCCGCGCCGCCGATCGGGCCTCAGCCACCCGAGCCCAGGCAGGTCGGCCGCCGCCCTGGGCCACCGCTCGCTGGGCCGAGCCGCTCCTGCTCCCACGCCACCCCGCCGCGGGCCGCCGCCTCCTCGCCAGTGGGCCGCCGCACCACCGCGGGCCCAAGGCCGATTCCCGCCGCGCCGCAGCTCCAACCGGGCCGCCGGACCCCCAGATCCCCACCGGCCCACTCCGTTTATCCCCCAGATCCAGATCTGGATCTGATGAGGTTGTTTCCCCACTCTAGTCCCTGTTTGTAATCTGTAATGCAATGTTTGACCGTGCATAACTTTTTGCCTGCTGCTCCGTTTTGCGCGTGTAATACGTCCAGACGTTCGTGGAGACTTGCTCTACGTTTTACCTGTTGTTGTCATGCATGTTAGAGATCGTTTAGGTGCTTGTTTTGCTGTTGCAAGAGTGCATCATGATATAAACTGCTGCTATGTGTTATTTTTATGCCACCTTTGCCATGTGATATCTTTTAGCTCGTTTGTCCGAATGATGCAAATGACATGTCCACGTGTTCGTCTTGCCACGTACTACGTGTTGCTTGTGATAGGTTGCATGGTAGATTTATTTTTGCCTTGTTATCATCGTTGCAAAGTGCCAAGTGGCTATGATGTTGTTTCACTTGTTATGAAATGCCATCTTGATGAGCTCGTTGCAATCGTTGTGTTCACCTCATTGAAGCATGCTTGTTTGTTTCGGGATCACCTTCATGTGCACTTTGATGAGGTGCTTACCCTTTGCCATGTTTAGTTTCGAGGTGACTTAAACATGCTCTTTTATATGCCATGATGATATTGCTGATTTAGGACTTAGTGGATTTTCACTAAGTCTGAAATCTGTAACGTTCCGATGCCATGTTCGTGTGATGTTCTAGGACAAAGCATGTTAGTTTTGGAGTGGATTTTGATTGTTCCTTGTAGTATATATTGTTGTCTTTCCATTCATGTCCTCACATGTCCATTTAAGTGGCTGTAGCATGTTTATCTTTTGCTCTAAAGTTTCAATAAAATTCTGCTGCCAGAATTTTATTGTCAAGTTCAATATGTCCAAGATCATTGCTATTGATCCGTGGCTCGGTTGGGGTGCACCTTTGGACTTAGTTGCTGTACTATATGTCTAGTTTGTGTTCATGTCCTTTGCCATGCTATTTGAGGGCTGTAGCTTAATTATTTTGAGCTCCAAAGTTCCTATGTTGCTGTAATTTTCAGCTTTCGCTCAAATCTTGTTTCGGGCATAACTTTTAGCCCGTAACTCCGATTTCAGCGAATCTTATATCAAACTTGATTGATTTTCTGTGTAGATTAATAATATCAGATTGTTTTCATGTTTTGAGGTGATTTGCTTGAGTGATATTTGCCATGCTCCGTGTGCATCCTTAGTGCATCCATCATGCATTCATCTTTTCCGAGTGCGCATTGCATCTTGTTGATTGGTGCTTGGTGTGATTGTTTTGTTTAGAGCCGGAAGCCGAGTCTGAGTTCGAGCACGAGCACGAGGTTTCCAACGAGGTTGAGCACGAGGACCCTTCTTACGATCCGAACGACTTCTCTTCAGGCAAGATGTCCGAACCCCGATAACATTACTATCTTTGCCTATTGCTAGTAGTCTTGATCTATAGTTTGCCTCGATGCCCATGATCTTCTTGTCAGCCTCCTACTTGTAACCAATTGCCATGTTTAACCAACCTACCTATGCAAACCGTTGCTTGGCTAAGTACGCTTCGCTCAGCCCTTCTTATAGCATTGCTAGTTGCAGGTGAAGATCGAAGATGCTTGCTTCATGTTGAAGTTTGGTTGGGTTATATCACACTATATAATTGCTTAAAATGAAATCATCTATATATTGGCAAGGGTGGAAGGCTAAGCCTTTTGCTTGGTGATTTGTTCCACTCATGCCGTTAGGATCCGTATAAGCCGGTATTATGTTCCTTGATTATGCGTTCCTCACACGGTTGGGGTGTATGGGACCCCCTCGATTAACCGCTAAGTGCTAAGTCTTTTCCAGCAATTCCCAACATTGGTACTATTCGCCTAAACAACTAAAACTTTCCGAGGGAGTAATTAACCCGAGGCTTAATTAATTCAACCCCCCTGGGCCAGTGCTCGATTTGAGTGTTGGTCCAAACTAGAGTCGTGTGCGGGGCCCCCCTTGGCAACTTGGGTATTTCGGCCACTGTACGCTGTGCTCATCCGGTCGTGGCCTGAGACTAGATACGCGCGGCTACTATCAGGGTGTCAGCACGCCGGGAGGATTTGCTGGATTAGCCTTACCTTAGCTCGGTATATCTTGAGCACGGGATTCCGAGGATACTCGGGTCTTCCCACTTTGGAGTTGCGACTCCGCGGATCGTGGGCTTGTAATGGGTCAAGTTGGAACACCCCTGCAGGGTTTGAACTTTCGAAAGCCATGCCCGCGGTTATGTGGCAGATGGGAGCTTGTTAATTCCGGTTGTAGATAACTTGACACAATGTTACTAATACACTACCAGCGTGTGTTCCGTGATCGTCAATTTCCGAATAGGGATTCGGGAGTTGAACATGGAGGGGTTATGTTTGTGGAGCTTGTAGCTAGGATCACTTCGTGATCACTTCTCGCCGAGGCCTTCTCTTCTCGCTCTCACTTACGTAAGCTAGATGCTAGTTGCTGCTGCAGACTTATTCTTTCTTCAGCCTTTTCCTCACCTAAAGGCTTAAATAGTCTTGTTACCCGGGAACGGGATTGTTGAGTCCTCTGTGACTCACAGTTACTTCACACACCAGATGCAGGTCCAGCTGTGAGCTATCCAGGTGATGGCACCGAGCTGGATTGGGAGTACGACGAGGAGCGTAGTCGGTACTATGTGCGATACCCGGACGATCAGTAGTGGAGACTCTTACTAGGATTCGATCCGCCTGTGGTTTATTTATTTCAGTTTGGTACTTTGACTTTTGGATTTTGCCCTTAGAGGGTTGTGATGTTCTTAATGTATGATGTTTGAGGCTTGTACTGTAATTCTGTGACGTGGCGAGTGTAAGCCAACTATTTTCTGTTTACTATCCCCTCTTTTACATGAGTTGTGCAAAGATTACCAAACTTGAGATCATTCTAGGATGGATTTATGCCTTTAAGTCGTGCCTCGACACGTAGGAGGTATAACTCCATCCTGGGCATTACACCCTGTGTTATAACTATTACATGAGGAATCGCATCCGACATAATTATCCATCACTGATCCAATGCCTACGAGCTTTTCACATATTGCTTGCTACTTAGTTACTTTTCCGCTGCTACTTTAACAATCACTACAAAACTACGGTCGCTACTTTTACCACTATTACCATTACTTCCATACTACTTTGCTACTAAATACTTTGCTGCAGATATTAAGTCTTCCATGTGTGGTTGAATTGACAACTCAACTGCTAATACTTGAGAGTATTCTTTGGCTCCCCTTGTGTCGAATCAATAAATTGGGGTTGAATACTCTACCCTCGAAAACTGTTGCGATCCCCTACACTTGTGGGTTATCAAGACTATTTTCTAGCGCCGTTGCCGGGGAGCATAGCTATATTCTTTAAGACGCTGGGGATTTATATCTGTTGATCACTATGAAGAACTTCAAAGACTAAAAAACCAAGATTTATCCCTCAACTACGAGGGGAGGTAAGGAACTGCCATCTAGCTCTGCACTTGATTCACCCTCTGTTACGAGTAAATTTGCGACACCTAGTCTTGCTATTGAATCTGATATGTCGCATGTTATTGATGATGCCACTTATGCTATGCATGATACTTATGATGTGTCGGGGAAACTGATCGCCCACGAACACCTATGGGACCGGAGCCCCTTTTCGGTATGGCAAGGGAGCGGAGGGAGCACGAAGAGCGGATCGAGGCGGGCACACGAGCAGTTTACCCAGGTTCGGGCCGCACGAATGCGTAAAACCCTACTCCTGCTTTGGTTTGTATTGTGTTCTTGGCTCGGGAGCAAGAAGAGCTACAGTACTGGTTGCTAGCTACACCGAGCGTGAGAGTGGTCGAAGATCGGAACCCCCCCTACGTTGTGCATGGGCCTCCTTTTATAGGTCAAAGGGGTCACCGATAGGTGGCAACATAAGCGAGGGTAAAAACGTCAAAATGGTGGTAGTTGTAACAGTGCATGTACAGTGCTCTGTACCTAACCCTGAAGATGGGGGACAAGGGCATTGAATGCCCGTCACCGTCGCCCCAAATAGTGCAAAAAGCGTCCGCCCGGGCGTCTCCGTTCGCCACGACGGTGGCCTCGTCATCGGGGTTTGCCACCGTGTACCCCAGGCTGCACAGCCTTCCGCCACGTGCCCCTGGAAGGGTCCCAGGACGACGCGTGGCCGGATGAGCTGGAGCGTAGGCTCACAGTGGAAGCTTGCCGCGGCAGGCACCTTGCCGCGGTCGCTACCTTGCCGCGCCCGGAAGCTTGTCGCTCTCCGTGCCTTGCCGGGGCGCGTGATGCGCCACGACAAGTCTCCTGAAATGCCATGCTTTGGTTTTCCTGGCAAGCTCCTCTTGCCAGGGTCTTGTGCTATAGGGGTGGTCTTGAGCCTGGGGCGGCCTTCCCGGCAAGCTCCTCTTGCCGGGGTCTTGTTTCTTAACTTGAATACTTTGTTCTTGAATGGCTCCGGAGGAACCATAGTGGGCTTTGGCGGGCACGTGGCAAGCCCTGCCTCGGGACGCTGCTACTGCCCGTGCACAAGTCGGGATACTAAGGTACCCCTACTTTAGTACACCGTCAGGAGCCCTCGGGCCTGGGCCACACACGGTGCCAAGCGCTGTTGGGCCAGGCCCAAAACAGTGCACGGGCACACGCGGCCCACGGCGCGCCGCATCCCACTCCGTATCCGCCGCATCCCTTCCTAACGGCACGCGTCGATTGCGGCGTCATGGGAGAGATCGTGGCCTGTTTCTTTAATGGGGAAAATGCGGAACGTCCCCCCCCCTTAAAAGCAGGGGAAACAGGGGCAATTCCTCCCATTGCTTCTTCAACCTCCAGAAGCCCCCGCTGCTCCCCTCCTTCCCGAAGGTTGAAAGAGAGTAGCGCTCCGCCCTTCCTCCGCCGCCGCCAGCCTCCCCAGCGCCGTCGGCTTCCCTCGCCGCCCCCGCCATGGCCCCGAAGGGCGACAAGGCGAAAGCCGCGAAGACTGACCGGGCGGCGAAGCTAGCAGCAATGCAAAAGAGGATGGTGGTCTTTCCGCCGAGGCTCCGCGCGAAGGAGCTGAAGGACAAGTTCTACCTCTTCTGGTCGAGGGAGACAAAGGCGCACCCGCGCACCAGGGTACTCCCCGCCGAGGCCTGCGACATGTTTCCGGGAGGGTATGCCTATTTCGCTCTGTTCTTCCTTTGCGGACTCTGCCCACCATACTCCGAATTCTTCTGTGATATCATGAATACCTACGGGTTTCATCTCCTTGATTTCACCCCAAATGCTGTCCTGACCATGGCCGTTTTTGCACATCTGTGCGAGAACTTTGTCGGAGTCCACCCTAATGTTGCCCTCTTCCGCCATTATTTTACGCCTCGGGTAGAGTCTGGGTCTCCTCTGTCCGGTGGGATTTCTTGGATCTTTAGGCTCAATAAGAAAGAGGCATACTTGACTGGAGAGCTCCGCGGCAAGTGGGAGGAGTGGAGGGCCAACTGGTGCTGGATCATGGAGGATGAACCCCAGCAGTTCACTTCCCCGCGCCAAGTTGCAATAGTGCGCGGCAAGGACTGGAGTGACCTGGCCCCTGAGGACGAGAAGCTGAAGATAGCCATCACTAGGATTCTTCGTCTCCGGCAAGCCAATCTCATCGTAGGGGTTGTCGGGGCAGATTTCCTTCGCCGCCGCATTGCTCCCTTGCAGGAGAGGGGGAGGCCTGCTTGGGGGTTTGGTAATGCGGCAGACTGCATGAGGCTGCGCCCCGGCCTCAACTATAATTTCACTGTCCTGGAGCTCAAGGGGATGCTCCGTGAGCTATTCAAGCACGACGCCAGACATCCGGAGTGGTTCGCCTTGCCGCGGGCGGTAGTTCCACTATGCAACAATTCGTCCTTAGTGCTATCCGCGCGGCGATGTCGTTGTGTGACTCCCACGGGGTTGACCCCACTTGGCTGCCGCCTTCTGACGAAGCCGCGCAAACATTCTTCAACAACTTGGTGGAGCTGCCGATCGATCCCGATGAGAAGAAAGGTCTCACCCGCGACACCACCGACCGGGAGGTGGCGTATATCGCCACCAGGATGGAGGAGGCAGCCGCAGCCGAGGCCGCGGGCGAGTTTGGGTACACCTTGGATGAGGCGGATGCAGCGGAGGCGGTGAGTCGGGCCGAGGAGGAAGAGATCCGCAAACTGATAAAGCCTGCCGGGCAGCCCGCCGAGACGAGCAAGGCTGCCAGGCAAGGCACAGAGTCGAGCGAGCCCGCCGAGCAAGGCGCCGAATCGGGCGACTCTTCAGAAGACTCAGGCGGGTCTCTAGGTCTTGATGACTCCTCTTCATCCTCGGGAAGTTCTCCGCCACCACCAAGTCCTCCGCCTGAACCGAAGAAGTGTCTCCGCAAGGCCGCAGACACGGCGAGGCAGCCGGCGGTCCAGCAACCGCAGCGCCGCTCGACGCGCGCTACCACGACGAGCAAGGCCGTCAAGGGGGCGCCTCGCGCCTCAGCAGCGGCTGGGGGAGGATCTTCCCGGACTGGTTCCACCGTTCCTTCCGCCCCTCGGGCCTCGGCGACGACCGGAGCGGGGTCTTCTCAGACCACGGCTCCGGCGCCCGCCAAGCGCCCGAGGGAGCCTACTCCTCCGGCTCCTCGCGCCGGGACGCGCGAGGCGGACTTCGACTTCTCCGTTCTCAGTTCCGACGAGGAGGAGGAAGAGTAAGCACTGCAACTCTTGTTTTCTTCAATTTGCTGTTGTCTTGAATCTCTTTTCGCTTGATTCTGATCTTGTTTTTCTTCCAGGACCCTGGCCCAGAGGGCGGCGAAAAGGGCCAGGATCCCGGTGGTCGACCTTGAGGACGAGCCCGTCGCAACAGCAGGGGATGCGCCCGCGACAGGCTTGCCGGACCAGCCAGCTGCCCCTCAGAGCAGCCCCCAGCGCAGCCCCCAGCGTAAGTCTTCTACTCACTTCTTCGCTTGCCGGGCGCGCGTGTGCTTCTTATCCTCATTAATGTCTTGTTGGTTTGCTAATTTGCGCAGAAGCGGAGCCGCAGCCTCAGGAGCGCCAAGATACTGCTCCCGACAAACCGCATGTCTCGACCTCTCCACCAAGGAGGAGCTCCCCGGCGAGGGAGAATACCCCGCCAAGGGCGGGCACCCCGCCAAGGGAAGGCGCCAGTGGCCCTCCGCCGGCGGGGGCCACCACCACGCCGCCGAGGGAGGACTCCTCGGCAAGGAACCCCATAGAGGAAGAGGCCCGTGCAGGTAACCCTTGTACTTTTCTTCTCTTGAATTCTTCTTTTTTGGATATTTGCTTGACAATTCTTCTTTCTTTTTCTTTTATTGTCTTCAGACTCGTCCGCTCCAGAGCCTATGGAGACGGAGGTCGCCACCGAGGAAACCGCACGCGGCAATACTGGCGATGCCGCTGCCGCTGAAGGGACGGCCGGCGTTGACGAGCCTGCCGCCGATGAGACCGCCGCGGCCGCTGACGCGGCAGCTGAGGAGGGGACCGGCGACCGCACCGACGGCCTTGAGGCCGCGGGAGCGCCGGACGCTGCACCGGCCGTCGACCCCTCCGCTGCCGCGACCGAGCCGGGCATTTATCTGGAGGCCGCCAACGGGGTCTTCATCCAACTCCCGTGGGTGTCCTCATCAAGGGCGCCCGTGGAGGGGGAGAGCTTCGATGGAGAAGTCCTCGCCTCCGCCGGGTTAAAATTCGTCGACGCGCCCGGCAGCAGCAGCGAGCCCGAGGAGGAGCGGCTCCTGCGAAGGCTTCTGGCTCTGTACCGTGCCAGACAAGCCAAGCTGGAGTCCCGAGAGGCTCTGGCTGCCAAGGCGGGCGTCGACTTGGAGAAGCGCGCCGAAGAGCTCCGGGCCGCCAACCAGGCGGCCCTCCGATCCTTGGCGGAGGAGCGGGAGGAGCTCGCCGAGGCGCATCAGGCGTTCCTGCTCGAGAAGGCCGAAGCAGAAGAGCAGCAACGGCTCGCCGCCGAAGATCTGTCTCGGCGGGAAGGTGAGCTGAGGCAGCGGAAGGTCAACCTCGACAGCCACGAGGACGACCTTGCCGCGCGCGAGCAGTCCCTTGGCGGAGCTCTGCAGGAAGCGAGGGACGCCACTGCAGCTGCAGAGACCGCCAAGAGAGACATGGAGGCGAGGGTGGCCCAATTGGAGAATCATTTGAAGACGAGCGAGGAGAAAGTCGCCGCGCTCACATTGGAGAGGGAGAAAGACGCCCACAACCACTCGGAGCTGCAAGTCCGTCTCTCCGACAAGGGCAAGGAGCTCGCTATCGCCAAGGATTCTGTTGCAGACTTGGAGCTGAAGCTGTCCACCCTCATCGCATCCCTTGACAGCGCCAGAAACCGGGAGACGAAGCTGAAGGAGGACCTCCGGGCTGAGAGGGCACTGTTAGACAGCGCCGCCCTCACCCAAAACAACTTCCGGCAGATGGTGGAGCAGTGGACCGAGGAGCTTGTCGCCGCCGCCGCTGACATCGACAGGGAGATGGCGGGGCTGGGGACGGAGCACCTCGGGTACTCCCCCGACGCGAACCTCCCGCACAGCGCCAAGCTGAGCTTATTCTTCAGGGGAGTGGCGCCGGCCCTCGAGCAGCTCCGGGAAAGGATCCCCACGCAGCTGGCAAACAAGGCGCGCAGGCTTTGCACGGGAGTTGTGGAGAGAGTGCTGACGAAGATAGTCTACCGCAACCCCGGGATCAACCTCGACAACGTCCTCAGGACCTTGCCGCCCAACGCCGACCAGGAGGCGCTGAAGGCTCTTGTCGCCCCCATCGTGGCCAAGGTGGGCAAGATCAGGAGGGTTGATGGTGACCGTGCAGACTAGGCCGTTCTCTTTTTGCTTCCTTTGTCGCTGCCAATCACGTTATGGACAGTAGTTTGTTAGAACAGTGACAAGTCATCTTGTAATATAACTTTATTTTGGGTAGTTAATGCAATATTATTTCCTTTACTTGACTTCTTTACTTTGTATGCTTTTACCCTACGCTTTTAGGGGACTTGCCGGCAAAGGGGACCCTTGCCGCAAGCGCTGAGTGCGGAACTTCAGCAGCCTGCTGGCAACGCCACTGCCGGCAAGAAACCTTGCCGCAGCTAGCTGCAGCACACTTAGGTTGTTGAGCGAGCTCGAAAACGAAGTAAGGGCGCGACACTTGTCGCAGCACACTTAAGCCGTTGAGCGTGCTCGAAACAAAGTAAGGGTGCGTCTAGCCACGAGTAGGTTCCTTCGCGCACAGGTTTTCCATACAAAGTGTGGTCGTTCAAGGAAGATAACTTTAAGAATTTAGAAATTTGAATGCTCAAACTTTGATAACTTAGATTTTGTGTGCAGTTTGCTTCCCGGCAAGGCGAGGCTCTCTTTGAACGGCCCCATACCACTGTCTCCTTCCCCCCGGCAAACTTGTGCACGAGGAAAAACTTCTTCTGCTTGAGAAAAGAAAGAAAAAGGAGGAAACAATAGGCATGGAGCTTTGCGGCCCATTATTGCTTACCGGGGGTGCGTGCTGTACATAATGTCAGACAATATATGCAATAAAAATGAAAAGGTATAAAATGACTAGTTGTGTAATGCACATAAGTTTTACTGATGCACGGGGTCTGCGCCCGGCTTTGTACAAAGGTTTACATGCAACAGCGGCAAGACTTGTACAAAAGATGGTTGCCGGAGCGAATCACGGCAACCGCGCCTTATGGGTGAAACTTGCGAAGGTGCTCAATGTTCTAGGAGTTGCTCACCGGTAAGCCTTCTTCGGTCTCAAGGTGGACAGCGCCGGGCCTTGTGACTTGTCTCACCCGATAAGGGCCTTCCCACTTCGACGTCAACTTGTTGGAGCTCTTGGCGGACTGAACACGCCGAAGAACAAGGTCGCCTTCCTCGAGACTTCTGGCCTTAACTTTGCGGCTATGGTAGCGGCGCAAAGCTTGCTGGTATCGAGCAGCTCGTACAGCAGCCTGAAGACGGTCCTCCTCGAGGAGCAGTGCATCATCTTGCCGCAGCTGCTCTTGCTCGAGCTCATCGTAAGCGAGCACTCGAGGAGACCCGTATACGAGTTCCGTGGGGAGAACTACCTCTGCTCCATAGACAAGAGCAAAGGGTGTCTGTCCGGTGGCTCGATTTGGCGTCGTCCTGATTGACCAAAGAGCCGCCGGCAACTCCTCAATCCAGTTTCTTCCGCACTTGTGTAGCCTGTCGAAAGTTCTTGTCTTGAGTCCGCGCAGCACTTCAGCGTTTGCCCTTTCCGCTTGACCATTGCTCCTCGGGTGAGCAACAGAAGCGAAGCAGACCTTGGCGCCAAGGTCTTGGACGTATTGCATGAAGGTGCGACTTGTGAATTGTGTGCCGTTGTCGGTGATGATCCTGTTAGGGATTCCGAAACGGCAAACAATTGACCTGAAGAACTTGACTGCCGACTGTGCGGTCACCTTTCTCACTGGTTCCACTTCTGGCCACTTTGTGAACTTGTCGATGGCGACGTACAAGTATTCAAAGCCCCCGGCTGCATGGGGAAAGGAGCCGAGGATGTCGAGCCCCAAGACCGAAAATGGCCAGGACAAAGGGATCGTTTGGAGAGCTTGAGCTGGCTGATGTATTTGCTTGGCATGGAACTGGCACGCTTCACACTTGGTTACTTGTGCAGTTGCATCTTGGAGGGCTTCTGGCCAAAAGAAACCTTGCCGGAACGCCTTGCCGGCAAGTGCTCTTGCGCCAATGTGGTGGCCACATATGCCCCCGTGTATCTCTGCCAACAGCTTCTGTCCATCTTCCCGGGGAATGCACTTCAATCTGACACCGTTGAGTCTTCTTCTGTACAGCTCGTTGCCGACGAACTGATACATACTTGACTGCCGGGTTAATCTTTCTGCTTCTTCCGGCTCTTCGGGAAGTTCCCCAGTTTGAAGAAAACGGACAATTTGCTGCGCCCATGCTGGAGCCTGAGGCTCAACAACAAGGGCTAAAGGCATCGGTGCTGCTGCGGGAACGTCAGCTTCTACGGCAAGAACCTGTGGCCCGGCCGGAGCTGGACGTTCCCCGGCAAGCTTGCCGGGGCAAGACTTGTCGGGAACGCTTGCTTCAACTGTACGGACCCTTGGGTCCGCAGGAGCAAACTGTTCCTGAGCAACTCGGTCGTTGATCTTGGGAACCTTGGCAGCGACTTCAGGAAGATCCGCCGGCAAGTAGTCACCGGAGACCAACTTTCTCTTCTTGCTTTGCCCAACTGATGGTGTAACGGATGGTTGAGTTAGCTTGAGCACGAAGATCCCTGGTTCCAGAGGTAGCTTTAGTGCAGCATACTTCGATAGGTCGTCTGCGATGTCATTTTGAGCTCTTGGAATATGCTGCATCTGCAGGCCTTCAAAGTGCTCTTCAAGCTTTCTCACTTCGTCGACGTAAGCTTCCATCAATGGGCTCTGGTAGCTCTTGTTTACTTGGCGGACAACCAACTGCGAATCACCCCGCACGATCAGCTTCTTGATCCCAAGTTCTGCTGCAATTCTGAGGCCGGCAAGCAGACCCTCATACTCTGCAGTATTGTTCGTTGCTTGCTTCTTGGGAAAGTGCATCTGGACAATGTACTTGAGGTGTTCTCCGGTGGGTGCGACAAGCAGCACACCAGCTCCGGCGCCTTGCAGCGAGAAGGCACCATCGAAGTACATTACCCATTCTCTGCTCGCTTCTTTGACGGGGATGTTTGTTTCTGGAATCTTTTCGTCTGGCGTTGGTGTCCATTCCGCTATGAACTCTGCCAGTGCTCTGCTCTGTATAGTAGAAGTGCTTTCAAACTTAAGACCAAAGCTTGACAGCTCCACTGCCCACTCTACAATCCTGCCTGTTGCTTCTGGATTTTGCAATATCCTTTTCAGCGGAAAGTGAGTGACCACCGTTATCTCATGTGCTTGGAAGTAGTGGCGCAGCTTTCTCGAGGCCATGAGGAGGCCGAAAAGCAGCTTCTGCACCCCATAATATCTTGACCTAGCCCCCTGCAAGAGGGAACTGACGAAATAAACTGGGCACTGCACCATCTTCTTTCGCACCTCTTCTTGCACCTGCGCAGACTCGTCCTTGTCGGGGCCAGAGCTTGTCGGGGAAGCCCCATGCTTGTCGTTGGATGTGCTTGTCGGGGCTGTGGGTTCCTCATCTGCCTCCCTTTCCGCTACCAACGCAGCACTAACCACTTGATTGGTTGCTGCTAAGTATAGCAGCAACTTCTCTTGTGGCCTAGGTGCGACAAGTATTGGAGTGGAGGATAGGTATCCTTTCAAGTCCTGCAGCGCTGCCTCCGCTTCCGGAGTCCATTTCATTGGACCTGCCTTTTTCAAGATTTTGAAAAACGGCAGAGCGCGTTCTGCAGACTTAGAAATGAACCTGCTGAGGGCAGCCACACAACCAGCAAGCCTTCGTACATCCTTGACGCGCTTCGGAGCTTCGATCTGCTCGATGGCTTTGATCTTGTCGGGATTGGCTTCAATCCCCCTCTGGGACACAAAGAACCTGAGAAGCTTGCCGGAGGGGACTCCGAACACGCACTTCTCGGGGTTAAGCTTGAGTTGTATCTTGCGCAGATTCGCAAAAGTTTCATCTAGGTCTTGAATCAGGGTATCCTTGTCCTTGCTCTTGACCACTATATCATCCATGTAAGCTTCTACATTCCTGTGTATCTGTGGCTCAAAAGCAGTGTGGACCACCCTTGCAAATGTTGAACCCGCATTCTTCAATCCAAAGGGCATGCGTATGAAACAATAAGTGCCACATGGAGTAATGAATGCGGTCTTCTCTTCATCCTCTTCAGCCATAAATATCTGGTGGTATCCTGAATAGGCAAGAAACGAATGCAACTCACACCCAGCCGTGGAGTCAACGATCTGGTCAATGCGCGGCAAGGGAAATGGATCTTTGGGACAAGCTCTATTCACATCAGTGAAGTCTATACAAAGCCTCCACTTCCCATTAGCTTTGCGCACGACAACAGGGTTGGCCAGCCACGTGGGATGAAGTACACCTCTAACAAGGCCTGCTGCTTCCAACTTCTTGATTTCTTCATCGATAAACTCTTGCCGCTCCACTGCTTGCTTCCTAACCTTCTGCTTGACGGGCCGCGCGTGAGGACAAACGGCAAGCTTGTGCTCAATTACTTTCCTGGGAACGCCGGGGATGTCAGACGGTTGCCATGCAAACACGTCGACATTCGCCCGCAGGAAAGCAACGAGCGCGCTTTCCTATTTGGGGTCGAGCGTGGCACTGATGGTGAAAGTACCACCAGTGCCGTCCTCCTTAGCGGACACCTTCTTGGTTGCAGGTGGAGCTGCCATTCCCTTCTTGCAGTTGCCGGTGGAGCTCGATGGTGCGTCCTCGACGGAAGCGCAGCACTCCGAAGAGGTGCGTTTGCCGGAGTGGGCCCCAGAGCTCTTGTCGGACTTAGTCTTGTTCTTCCCCCTGGGAGCTTCAGCGGCAAGTGTCTTGCTATCTGTTGTAGCTGCTGCGTCCCGGTAGATCTTGTCGGCGCAGATAAGCGCGTCCTTCTTGTCGCCGGGGACAGAGATGACGCTTATCGGGCCTGGCATCTTGAGCACGTTGTAGGCGTAATGAGAGGCTGCCATGAACTTGGCGAGCGCAGGACGGCCAAGTATCCCATTGTATGGCAATGGGATATCGGCAACGTCGAAGGTGATCCTCTCAGTCCTGAAGTTCAGCTCTCCGCCAAAGGTTACTGGCAGTGTGATTTTCCCCTTCGGCTTGCTCCTTCCTGGGTTAATTCCTTGGAAAGTTCCGGTTTCTTCGAGCTCGCTATCAGGGATCTGCAGCTTTCGGACTACAGCAGAGGAGATCAGGTTCAGGCCGGCCCCGCCGTCAACCAGCATGTTGGTGACCTTGAGGTTGTGGATGGTTGGCGAAACCAACATCGGCAAGCACCCGACCGCAGTAGTGCGGTCAGGGTGATTCTCAATGTCAAAGATGATGGGCGTGCTGGACCACTTCAGGAGTTTGCGTGACTCGACGGGTGGCTCTGCTGCATTAACTTCCTGCACCCATTGCTTGAGTTGGCGGTGGGAAGTATGTAGAGAGGCACCTCCATCGACGCACAGAACTTCTGTGGCCTTTTGGAACTCCTGCTCACTGTTGTCTCCATCGTCCTTGTCCTCGTCGTCGTCTTCGTCTTTGTCCTTGTCGCGGCCGCGGGGAGGCCTATCTCCTTGCCGCTGCTTGGCCTTGCCGCGGCGTCCTCCTCGGCCATTGAATGGCCGCTTCTTGCCGGACTCTCCTCCGCCTCCCTGGGCCTTCTCCTTGTCGCGTCGCTCGTACTCATCCTTCTGCTGTTCGATGAGGTATTCGACCCTTTTGCAATTCTGGAGATCGTGGCCCTTGGTGCGGTGGATCTTGCAGTACTGCTTGTCGGAGCCGTCCTGCTTGTCGGCGGCTGCTACAGTGGCAGCTTCCTTGCTGGAGCCACCAGCCTGAGCTTTCTTGGCGCCAGCCTCCATGCCGGACTGCTCGATGGCCAGTACTTCCTTGTTCTTCTTTTTCTTGTTGTTCCGCCGCCGGTTTTTCCTTGCCGGGGCGGCATCCTCACTATCCGTTCCTCTTGCTCCATCATCCTCTCCGGGGAGTCTCCTCCCCTCTTCAGCGCGTGCACACTTGTCGGCCAGGGCATAAAGCTCACTGACGTCTCGTATCTTGCACATCGCCATTTCCTCCCTCATCCAGCGGTTACGCACGTTCTGGTGGAACGCGCTAATAACCGCGGCAGGGTGGACGTCAGGAATGTTGTGCTGGACGCGGCTGAATCTCTAGATGTACTTTCGCAGGGATTCTCCTTCCTTCTGGGCAAGTATATGGAGATCACTTTCCTGGCCATGAGGCTTGTGGCCGCCCGTGAAGGTGCCGACAAACTAGTGGCACAGGTCGGCCCAAGAAGAGATGGAGTTTTCCGGCAAGTGCATGATCCAAGATCTGACGTTTGGCTTGAGCACGAGCGGAAAGTAGTTTGCTAATATCTTCTCGTCTCGTCCCCCGGCAGCCAGCACTGCAATGGTGTAGATGCTGAGGAACTCTGAGGGATGGATCTTGCCGTCGTACTTATCGGGTACGTCGGGCTTGAAGTTCTTCATGCTGGGCCACTGGACTTGCTGCAGCTCACGGGTGAACGCAGGGTAACCTGCCGCGTACGGCAAGTCGCCCGGTTCTCCGGGCGCGTGCATGTCGACAGCGGTCCCAGCGCGGTGGTCGGACTGTCGCCGCGCTTCTCTTCGACGCTCGATGCGAGTTCGAGCGTCTTCTTGTCGCCTGTCGTTGAGGACTTGGCGTTGATCGCGGCGAGCTCGCGGATCCGACGACGCCGTGGAGTCGTCGTCGATGTTGATCCGACGAGTCGGCGATTTCGGCCTTCGGGGCGAGGATTGCATGGTAGTTGCACCCCCTGCAGTCTTGTCCCCATCAGCCCGCGCCTGGCTGACTTGCCGCGGCCGTGACGTCGCCGGCTGCTGCGGCGTGTCGTTGTTGGCGAAGGCGATGAGGCTTTGGATGGTAGCCCTCCAGTCTTCGGCCTTGTCTGCCGCTGGAGGGAAGTCGAGGAGCAGCTGAGCTCGGGCTAGAGCTTCCGCTGGAGTGGAGGGGAGCGGTGGCGAGCGGTGCGAGGAGCGAGATATGCTCGGACTTCTAACAGCGTTAGAAGGAGTAGGTTCTCGCCTCGGCGACCACGCCTTGCTCGTGCCAGCACGTTGGCCTTGAGCGTCCCGCGACCCGCCAACTTGTCCTTGGCCCAGCAAGCGGATGGTACCCTGCGTACCACGTCGCTGCCGGTCTGGCACCTCCTGAGAGGGGCGCGGTGCGTGCACGGACGCCGAGGTCTTGGAGTGCGCTCGGTCGTCCGTCTTGTCCTTGGATTTGGCGGCGCCGTGAGTTTCCTCGCCGGCGTCCGTCCTTCCGCCAGCGTCTACCCCACCAACCGTTGGTTCTGGTGGTGGCGGGATCAACGCGGACGGGCCTCCCACCTCCGAAGCTTTCTTCTTCGGCGGCATGTCGATGAAGCTAACGAAGTTGATGAAGTTGCTGAAGGTTGCGCCCGCGTGAACGCCGGATCAGGTTCACACAACCTCGACGCCCCCTACCTGGCGCGCCAAAGATGTCGGGGAAACTGATCGCCCACGAACACCTATGGGACCAGAGCCCCTTTTCGGTACGGCAAGGGAGCGGAGGGAGCACGAAGAGCGGATCGAGGCGGGCACGCGAGCAGTTTACCCAGGTTCGGGCCGCATGGATGCGTAAAACCCTACTCCTGGTTTGGTTTGTATTGTGTTCTTGGATCGGGAGCAAGAAGAGCTACAGTACTGGTTGCTAGCTACACCGAGCGTGAGAGTGGTTGAAGATCGGAACCCCCCCTACGTTGTGCATGGGCCTCCTGTTATAGGTCAAAGGGGTCACCGACAGGTGGCAACGTAGGCGAGGGTAAAAACGTAAAAATGGTGGTAGTTGTAACAGTGCATGTACAGTGCTCTGTAACTAACCCTGACGGTGGGGGACAAGGGCATTGAATGCCCGTCACCGTCGCCCCAAATAGTGCAAAAAGCGTCCGCCCGGGCGTCTCCGTTCGCCACGACGGTGGCCTCGTCATCGGGGTTTGCCACCGTGTACCCCAGGCTGCACAACCTTCCGCCACGTGCCCCTGGAAGGGTCCCAGGATGACGCGTGGCCGGATGAGCTGGAGTGTAGGCACACAGTGGAAGCTTGTTGCGGCAAGCACCTTGCCGCGGTCGATACCTTGCCGCGCCCAGAAGCTTGTCGCTCTCCGGGCCTTGCCGGGGCGCGCGATGCGCCACGGCAAGTCTCCTGAAATGCCATGCTTTGGTCATCCTGGCAAGCTCCTCTTGCCAGGGTCTTGTGCTATAGGGGTGGTCTTGAGCCTGGGGCGGCCTTCCCGGCAAGCTCCTCTTGCCGGGGTCTTGTTTCTTAACTTGAATACTTTGTTCTTGAATGGCTCCGGAGGAACCATAGTGGGCTTTGGCGGGCGCGTGGCAAGCCCTGCCTCGGGACACTGCTACTGCCCGTGCACAAGTCGGGATACTAAGGTACCCCTACTTTAGTACACCGACATGATGAAACTACTTCTATGCTTGATAATACTATGCCACTAGGTGAATTTCTTGATGAACAAATTGCTAGGGTTAGAGAGAAAGAAAATATTGAAACTGATAATATTGATGAAAGTGATGATGAAGATTCTCCCCCTAGATAGGAATTGCTTGTTGTGCCTAAGGGTTATGTTATGGATGAAGAAACTGCTAGAGACTTTCTTGGTTGCAATTATAGATATGATCTTAAGAAATTATTAGCTAAGCTGAAAGAAAAGTCTTTGAATGCTAGAATGAAATATGACCCTGCTTTTGCTACTTCACCTATCTGTGTTCCTGATAAGGATTATGATTTCTCTGTTGATCTTGAGTTAATCACTTTGGTTGAATCTGATCCTTTCCATGGTTATTAATCTGAAATTGTTGTGGCACATTTTACTAAGTTGAATGATATAGCCACCCTGTTCACCAATGAGGAAAAAACTCGCTACTATTATATCCTTAAGTTTTTTTTTTCGTTCTCGTTAAAGGGTGATGCTAAAACATGGTTTAATTCTCTTGATCCTGGTTGTGTGCTTAGTCCCCAGGATATGATTTACTACTTCTCTGCTAAATATTTTCTCGCTCATAAGAAACAAGCTGCCTTACGGGAAATATATAATTTTGTGCAAATTGAAGAAGAGAGTCTCCAACAAGCTTGGGGGAGGCTTCTCCGATTACTTAATGCTTTGCCTGATCATCCTCTTAAGAAAAATGAAATACTTGATATCTTTTATAATGGACTAACCGATGCTTCTAGAGACCACCTAGATAGTTGTGCTGGTTGTGTTTTCAGGGAAAAACTGTTGATCAAGCTGAATTGTTATTGAATAATATGTTGACCAATGAAAACAATCGGACACTTCCTGAACCAGCTCCTAAGCCAACTCCAAAGAAAAGGGGTGTTTTGTTTCTCAGTCCTGAAGATATGCAAGAGGCAAAGAAATATATGAAAGAAAAAGGTACTAAAGCTGAAGATGTTAAGAATTTACCACCTATTGAAGAAATAAATGGTCTTGACAACCCGACACAGGTAGTAAAGGTAAATTCTCTCTATAGATTTGATGAGGGTGATATTCCTCGTTATAAGTCTGCTAGCCAATGCTTAGATGAGTTTGACAATTTTATTGTTAAACAAGAAAACTACAATGCTTATGTTGGTAGACAATTGCAACGCAATGCTTATATGATTGAACGCTTGAGTGATTATATGCCTAGAGTTAAAGGTGAACTTGAACTCATTAGTAAACATGCTTCTATGGTTACCACTCAAGTAGAACATGTACTTAAGGCACAAAATGATTTGCTCAATGAATTAAATAGTAAGAAAAATGATAATGCTATTAGAGTTGTGACTAGAGGGGGCAGAATGACTCAGGAACCTGTGTATCCCGAGGGCCACCCTAAGAGAATTGAGCAAGATTCTCAGAGAGCTAATGTAGATGCACCTAGTTCTTCTAAGAAGAAGAAACAGAAAAATGATAGGACTTTGCATGCTTCTAGTGAACCTATTGTTGACACACCTGAGAATCCCAATGATATCTCTATCTCTGATGATGAAACACAATCTGGTGATGAACATGAACCTAGTGATAATGTTAATGATGATGTTCATGTTGATGCTGAACCTAGCAATAACGATGATGTAGAGATTGAACCTGCTATTGATCTTGATAGCCCACAATCAAAGAATCAACGTCATGATAAGAGAGACTTTGTTGCTAGGAAACACGGTAAGGAAAGAGAACCATGGGTTCAAAAACCCATGCCTTTTCCTTCTAAACTATCCGAAAAAGGATGATGAGGATTTTGAGCGCTTTGCTGAAATGATTAGACCTATCTTTTTGTGTATGCGTTTGACTGATATGCTTAAAACAAATCCTTATGCTAACTATATGAAAGATATTATCACAAATAAAATAAAGATATCGGAAGTTGAAATTTCCATCATGCTTGCCAATTATACTTTTAAAGGTGGAATACCAAAGAAACTAGGAGATCCAGGGGTACCCACTATACCTTGCTCCACTAAAAGAAACTATGTTAAAACTGTGTTGTGTGATCTTGGAGCCGGTGTTAGTGTTATGCCTCTCTCTTTATATCGTAGACTTGATTTGAATAAGTTGACACCTACTGAAATATCTTTGCAAATGGCCGATAATTCAACTGCTATACCTGTCGGTATTTTTGAGGATGTGCCTATTGTGGTTGCAAATGTTTATATTTTAACGAACTTTGTTATCCTTGATATTCCCGAGGACGATAGTATGTCTATTATCCTTGGTAGAACCTTTTTGAATACTGCAGGGGCTGTTATTCATTGCAACAAAGGCAATGTCACTTTTCATGTCAATGGTAATGAGCATACGGTACACTTCCCGAGGAAACAACCTCAAGTCCAGAGTATCAATTCTATTGGAATTTTTTTAACGATTACTATTAGAGGTCTTGAATTTCCTCTTCCTACTGTCAAGAAGAAGTATGATATTCTCATTGTTTGGGACATACATATCCCCATTGAGGTAACCTAGTGTTATTCGAAAATTCTCCGGTTTCATGTTATTCGGAAAGAGATTATTAACAAGACTCGATCAACCTAGTTAGTGGATTCCTTTTGATGAGCATGAGATGGCTGAATTTAGAAAGCACAACTTTCTGTACCCTCCTCTTACTTTCTGTTAATTAGATTAAATAAAGAAAAATAGTACTTTCTGCCTGTTTTCTGAGTTATCTATGCAATAAGAAAATTACCCCGAAAATTAAAGTTATCCAAATGTCCTGAAAATGAAATATGATTTTTTCTAGAATATTTAAGAATATTTGGCACTCAGAACACATCAAGGGGAGCCAGCACCTGGCCATGAGGGTACAGGGCGCGCCCCTGCCTCGTGGGCCCCACGTGCCCCCCTCCACTTACTCCAAATCCCACACACTCCTTCTTCCTCCCAAAAAAAATCACCAACTAGCTCAAGCACGAGTTCTAGCTCATCTTGCTGCCATTTTCGATCTCCTTGCCCAAAGCTCCATTCACAAAACTGTTTGGGGAGATTGTTCTTCGGTATGTGAGTCCTCCAATGGTCCAATTAGTTTTTTTCTAGTGCTTTATTTATTGCAAATTTTTGCTGCTTAGTTGACCCTGTTCTTGAGCTTACATGTCAAATTTATGTGGTTCCAAGTAGTTCTAATGCATGATATTGTCTTTAGGCACTTGTGGGAGTAGTTGCTATCAATTTTGTTGAGTTTGGTTCACTTTTATTTTGAGTCACTACAAAATTCAGAAATTTTCAGAGGAAGAAAATGATGAGGAGATTGTTGAGAGGCTCTTCTAGCCAAAGCTCAAAGGATAAGCAGAAGGAGGAGAATAAAAAGCCCAAATACAATCTTCCTCGCACTGCAGAAGTTCGGAAGTGTGAATGGCCTTGCAATGAGTTCTTGGAGGTCGCCGAGATTTATAAAGACTTTTATTATTTGGCTGAGAATGCTGGCCTCACCGACTTCCTCCATGACCAGCGCGAACAATATCTCTTACTCACTAATATTTTCGTGCAAAATTTTCATTTCCATGCTAAGAAATCACCACCTTCAGTGGAGTTTCACTTATATGATGAGGTCAAGGAGATGTCGCTTCATGAATTTTGTCAAGTTTTTAAGATACCCTTTGAGGGTAGCTTAGAGGAACCACATCGTAAGGATGTGGAGGGGTTTATTGATATGATAGCTGTAGGGGAAACAAGGAAGGTTTCAGGGGCAAGAATTACTAGTATACATTTTCTTGTTCTACGCTACTTTTGATATTTGCTAGTCTGCTTAATTGGTCGCGGGAACAGTGGAAACCTTAGTGCCCCTGATATTGTTATTTTGCGCCATGCTCTGTTCCGACATACCACTTTTAGCTTGGGTGCTGTTGGAGCTAAACGATTAAGTCTGAACCGTGCAAAGGGCCCCATCTTCGGAGGCATCTTTGCTTCACATCTTGCTGAACACTTTAGAATACCTATTAGGCATCATGAGAATGAGGAGAAGTTACTGGCCCCTGCTTTTCTAAATTATAAGAGTATGATAGCACATGATTTATTGTTAAAGATAAGAAGAAGTTGCTTAAGTATAAATTGATATTTGATGAAAAGTATTGTGAGATTATTACCTTGCCTGCACCTTCTTTGTTTGATTTACTTTCAGGCAGGTACCACGTCTTGCCAGATGCTGTTTATGCATACTGGAGCCTGGCACAGGCCTCGGAGCCTGAGCCGGAGCCATCACTTGACCCTTATCGGCAGTCGGTTTATCAGTGGGATCCAAAGGATATTGCCAACCAGTTGAATCCGGAGGACATTCCTCCGCCCACCGGAGAGAGTAGCTTTGATCCGTGGCAATAGACCCACTTAGGCCAAAAGACTAAGCTTGGTGGAGTACGTATTTCTCACCGACATTACATTCATGCTCACACACTCATTCCAGTAGTCGGTGCTCATACTTTCTCATTGTACCATCCATGCTAGTTTACTTTCTTTTCTAAGTCTTTTCTTGTGTGTTAGAAAAACTTTAAGAAAAACAAAAAAATATATTAGTTGTAGCTTTTAGCTAGTTTGCTTTCCATGCCTGCAGTCGTAGTAATTAAAAGAAAACCCAAAAAGATTTCTCATTCTTCTTTTGCTTGATGGGAGCTTTCCCGTGTAAATAGTTTCTATTCTTTTCTTTGGGGGTCAAGAGGAGAAGACCATGATGAAAACGTTTAGTGGCTCTCGTATGCATTACTGTTGATTTAACCATGAGCCATATTAACTTGTCTTCTCCCTTGTATTAAATGCTTGCAGATTCCAGCTTAGTCCAATGCACGTGCACTATTATTATTTTCCACACCGTTCGGTCGTGCGAGTGAAAGGCAATAATGACGATATATGATGAATTGATTGAGATGACAAAGGCTGGTATGAACTTGACCTCTCTTGTTTTTGTAAATATGAATAGTTCATCATTCCTGATTCAGCTTATTATGAATGAGACATGCTTGCAATGACAATTAGAGATTATAGCTGCTCATGCCATGCTTAATTAGCTAGGAGTTTATAATGGTCTTCCTTGCGTGCCAACATGATATTAAAATGGCTGTGATGTGGTATGATAGGGTGGTATCCTCCTTTGAAAGATTCAAGTGGTTTGACTTGGCACATGTTCACGCATGTAGTTGAAACAAAATCTACATAGCCTCCACGATATTTATGTTCATGGTGATTTGTATCCAACTGATTGCTTGCATTCATTGTTGATTAATTTTAATGCATGTTCATGACTGTTGTCGCTCTCTAGCCGGTCGCTTCCCAGTCTCTTTCTAGCCTTCACTTGTACGAAGCAGGAATACTGCTTGTGCATCCACTTCCATAAACCCCAAAGTTATTCCATGTGAGTCCACCATTCCTTCCTATATGCGGTATCTACTTGCCGTTCCAAGTAAATATTTATGTGCCAAACTCCAAACTTTCAAATTAAATTTTGTTTTGTATGCTCGAACAGCTCATGTATCAACTAGGGCTGTCTATATCTTCCATGCTTGGTGGGTTATTCTCACGATGAGTGGACTCCGCTCATCATTCATGAGAAAATGGCTGGTAACCGGGATGCCCAGTCCCATGCTCAAATCATAATAATTAAACAAAAGTCCCCCAGGGCTGTTGTTGGTATGGACGGTACCCGATGTTTCGGGCCAGCCGTGTAGTGTGCTTGTTGGTGGTTGGGGGAGTATAAACTTTACCATTCTGTTTGGGAACCACCTATAATGTGTGTAGCATGGAAGATATCGAGAACTCTTGGTTGTTATGTTGACAATGAAAGTATACCGCTCAAAATATTATTTATCTCTATTTCAAAATCGAGCTCTAGCACCTCTACAAATCCCTACTTCCCTCTGCGAAGGGCATATCTATTTACTTTTATGTTGAGTCATCATCCTCTTATTAAAAAGCACCAGTTGGAGAGCATCGCTGTCATTTGCATGTATTGCTATTAATTTACATTGAGTATGATTGTGACTGGATCTCTTTTACCATGAATTACAATGTCTAGTCAGTCCTTGACCTTCAGTGGTGCTCTGCATTTATGTTTTGCGGTCTCAAAAAGGGCCAGCGAGATACCATCTTATTATATCATATTATGATTGTTTTGAGAAAGTGGTGTCATCCGATGTTTATTATTATTGCTCGCTAGTTGATTATGCCATTGATATGAGTAAACATGAGACCTAAAAGTTATTGTGAATGTGGTTAGTTCATAATCTTTGCTGAAAACTTGAATGTTGGCTTTACATATTTGCAACAACAAGAGCAAACAGAGTTTGTCTAAGTTTTTCTTTATCACTTTCAGTTTGTCAACTGAATTTCTTGAGGACAAGCAAAGGTTTAAGCTTGGGGGAGTTGATACGTCTCCAACGTATCTACTTTTCCAAACACTTTTGCCCTTGTTTTAGGCTCTAACTTGCATGGTTTGAATGGAACTAACCCGGACTGACGCTGTTTTCAGCAGAACTGGCATGGTGTTATTTTTGTGCAGAAATAAAAGTTCTCGGAATGACCTGAAAATCAACGGAGAATTATTTTGGAATATATAAAAAAATACCGGCAGAAGAAACCAAACCAGGGGGCCCACACCCTATCCACGAGGGTGGGGGGCACGCCCCCCTGCCTCGTGGGCCCCCTGACGCTCCACCAACCTCAGCTCCGACTCCATATAATCACTTTCGGGGAGAAAAAAAAATCGAAGAGAAGGATTCATCACGTTTTATGATACGGAGCCGCCGCCAAGCCCTAATCTCTCTCGGGAGGGCTGATCTGGAGTCCGTTCGGGGCTCCGGAGAGTGGAGATCGTCGCTGTCGTCATCATCAACCTTCCTCCATCACCAATTCCATGATGCTCACCGCCGTGCGTGAGTAATTCAATCGTAGGCTTGCTGGACGGTGATGGGTTGGATGAGATTTACCATGTAATCGAGTTAGTTTTGTTAGGGTTTGATCCCTAATATGCATTATGTTCTAAGATTGATGTTGCTATGACTTTGCCATGCTTAATGCTTGTCACTAAGGCCCGAGTGCCATGATTTCAGATATGAACCTATTATGTTTTCCGGAATATATGTGAGTTCGTGATCCTATCTTACAAGTCAATAGTCACCTACTATGTGTTATGATCCGGCAACCCCGGAGTGACAATAATCGGGACCACTCTCGGTGATGACCGTAGTTTGAGGAGTTCATGTATTCACTATGTGTTAATGCTTTGGTCCAGTACTCTATTAGAGGGAGGCGTTAATATCCCTTAGTTTCCAATAGGACCCCGCTGCCATGGGAGGGTAGGATAAAAGATGTCATGCAAGTTCTTTTCCATAAGCACGTATGACTATATTCAGAATTGAAAGTGCGTTATATTGACTAGAGGGGGGGGGGGGTGAATAGGCGATTTTTATGAATTCTTCACTGAGGAATTTGCTATTGAGGAATAGCGAATAACTACTTGAAGCGGAGTAAGTACTCAGAAGTAAACATAACAGAATACAAGCATGGTCATCATGAAGAAATGAAGACAAACAGAGAGTACAGAAAGCGTAATCACAGGATAACACAGGATGAAGACAAACAGACTGAAGAAATTGAACTGAGGAAATTGAGAAAGTCTTCAGTCAAAGTCTTCAAACAGATATGAATAAGCATACAACACAGATATGAGGAAATGAAAGAGTTGAGGAAATAGAACCAGTAAGCTTGGTGAAGATAATGATTTGTTAGACCAATTCCAATTGCTGTCTCAGTGGTACATCTGGTTAGGGCGGCTAGGTATTTAAACGTGAGGACACACAGTCCTAGACACATAGTACAAGACACCAAGTTCTCACCGTATTCCCCTTGAGCTAAGATCACACAGACCTCGCCCAATCACTCGTGGTAAGTCTTCAGGTGACTTCCGAACCTTCACAGACTCAGTCACTTGGCGATCCACAATTCCTCTTGGATGCTCTAGACCATGACGCCTAACCGTCTGGAAGAAGCACAGTCTTCAGAGGTAACAAGCGTCAGATCCACGCAGGATCAATCTCTTCAATAGTGCTTAATCACTTTTGGGTTTGTAGGTGTTTGGGTTTGGTTTTGGGTTTTTCCTCACTTGATGATTTTCGCTCAAAGTCCTCGGAGGAAGGGTTTCTCTTATGACAAGTGTTAGTTTCTCTCGGAGCAGCCAACCAGCTAGTGGTTGTAGGGGCGGCTATTTATAGCCTAGGGAGCAGCCCGACATGATAAGACACAAATGCCCTTTAATGATATGACCGTTAGGTAGGTAGATATTTTGGGACAGCTGGGGCACATCACAGCAACGGTCGGAAATTTGAGTATCAAATTCCTCAGGGCTATCATGTTCCTCACTGTGTAGGAAATTCGCACTGGTGAATTCCTAACTCCCCAGTCAGAACAAATTCCTTAGAGACCAGAAGAACTTCGTCTCTGTCACTGAAGAATATGACTGAACTGTATGAGATTTCCAATGGCTTCACTCGAAGGGATTGGTAGGTGTAGGATTTTGAGTTGAGCATCACATGGAAATTTTTACTTAGTATTTCCTCGACCCCCTTTAACAACACGGTGTTTCCTATGACTCAAGAAAGAGAAAAAGAAACTATGAAAACAAAAGTCTTCACGCTTCATGTTCCTCAAATGAATACCAAGTCTTCAAGGTCACACCAATTTCTTCACTTTCAAAGTCTTCAGAAAGTGATCAGAAATCCAAAGTCTTCAGTCGAAGAACTTCATTTTTAGGGGTCGACTTTCTCTGTAAATATCAAACTCCTCATAGTCTTATAGACCTATGTACACTCATAAACACATTAGTCCCTTAACCTATAAGTCTTCAATACACCAAAATCACTAAGGGGCACTAGATGCACTTACAATCTCCCCCTTTTTGGTGATTCATGACAATATAGGTTAAGTTTTCAACGGGGATAAACATATGAAGTGTAAATACAGATATTGAGGAATTTGATTGCAAGATATAGAAGAACTCCCGCTGAAGATGTGCATAGTGAGGAATTTGCTTTCGAAGCAAAGTACACTTGAAGAGTAGAATCATGGAGATCTCCCCCTATATCTTGTAATTCATACACGCATTTGACATATAATATGAAGAATATGAAATGCATGATGAAATATGGTGACTGATGTAATTCAGCATGCGTGCATAACATTAATGAGGAATAAGCATGCAGAAACACCACAACAAAAGTATCAGGTCACCATAGAGTTTAAGTTTACAACTCGATCTACAAAGTCATCAGAAGAGCGGGATTTGTAACTTAACAAAAAAAGCCCATATATATAGACCCGCTTGAAGACTAACTCAACTTTCTCCCCCTTTGTCATCGAATGACCAAAAGGATCGAAATTGAGGACTAACGCCCCTGAAGAATCTCATGATGATGAAGGAGCGCCATCGTTGTTGGGGTCGATGGTTGATGTAGGGCCTGTCGCACTGTCGTCCAAGTCTTCATACTCATCGGTTTCATGTGATGAAGAATAGAAGCTGGCCACCAAGGGAGGAACCTTGATTTTCTTGTATTTCTTCGGAGGAGGAGCAGACCAGTCAAAGTCATCCTTGAGACCCATTTTCTTCTGATCTTCTTCGCCATACAGATGAGACAGAACAACCCAGGTGCGGTTGAGGGTTTCATGAAGGTAGTAACGATTTTTCTTCACTGCATTATGTGTAGAGGTCATGTTGTGAATAATTGAACCAAACTGACGCTTGACCCATTTGTGGTTGCGATCAACCTTCTGATGAAGACTGAGGAGAAGCTCACGATCAATCATCACCCTGGGAGCTGTGCCTTGAGGATTTGGCTTGGGAGCGTTGGCGGCAGAGTCATGAGTGGCAGAGTCATCATTGGTGGAGTAAGATGCAGCTTTGCGAAACTGACCATCCAATGGACGAGTGCCTTCATCAAAAATAGAAGTGGCCTTGCCCTTGTCATCAACTGAGGAAAATGTCCGTTTGAGGACTTCAATTGGGGGCAAGTAGCTGCAATGATTCAGTGTGTCAGCTTTGTAATTCACTGAAGACCTTGTCCTCATGAATCTCATAATCCATGGAGCATAAGGCTTCAGGTTGAAAGGGGACAATGCAAAATTTGCCATTGTCCTCATGAAGAAATCATGGAAGTTGACGGGAACGCCATGGATGATGTTGAACAACAGATTTTTCATGAAGCCAATGACTTCTTCATCATTTGAGTCGTGGCCCTTGATAGGACTCAAAGTCTTAGTCAGAATGTGATAGACAGTCCGTGGCAGAAACATCAATTCCTTCACGAGGAATTTGGTCCTTGAGGCTTGACCTGGCTTCAAAGGCTTCATAAGCACTTGCATGTAATGATCAGTGAGTTCAGTTTCGTCATATATGTAACGTGCTGCTTCAGTGGGAGGACTGAGAGGCAGAGCTTGAAGTAATTCAGAGGCTGGTGCCTTGTAGTGAGTGTTTTCGGTCATCCACTCCAGCACCCATGAATTCACATTTTCAGAATTGCCAGTGATGTGCAGGGTTACATAAAATTGGAGAATCAATTCTTCATTCCAATCGCATATGTCAGTGCAGAAACCCAACAGTCCAGCGTCGTGAAGAACACTAAGGACTGGCACAAAGCATGGCAGAGATTCCATATCCACGTGAGGAATATGCTAATGATCGAAGACTTTGTCTTTGTTGTAGAGCACTGAGGAATAGAAATTTGCCTGACTGGCAGTCCAGAAATGCCTCTTCCTTATGCGAGCAGAGTCATAAGGATTGAAATTAGTGAAGAACACATGCTCGCCGAAGAAATCAACCTTCTTGAAAGTTTGCTTTCTTGAGAAAGGATCCTTTGGCTTGGGTTGAGGAGTGTCAGACAATTGCATCACAACCTCTGGATTCGCAATCTCAGGTTCTTCAGTCTGAGGAATTTCTGGTTCCTCTTCAGTGGCTGTCTTCACAGATTCAGCAGCAGCAGCAGTTTCTTAAGCACTAGTGGCTGGAATGTCTTCATGAACAGATTCAGTGGGATGAGTTTCTTTAGAGCCCAATGGAACAGTTTGTGCTGGTGAATGAGGAATTTGTTGCAGCGGCGTGAACAAAGGAGAGTTGGGATGCTGACTATCCCAAAATTCATCATTCATCAAAGGAGTGGCATTCCTAATTTCCACGTCCGAGTCTTGTTTTTCCAATTCCTCAATGCCGGCCTCTTCAGCAGTAAACTGAGGCATAGGCGAGGAGATGATTGGGATTGAAGGGATTGGATCCACTTCAATTTATTCGCCCGTCTGCTCTGAGGAAGCAGTAGAGGGAACATCTTCATCTGATTCACTAGGAATCACATATTCTTCATCAAATGGAATAAGTTCCTTTGATGGCATGGAGGAAATTGGAACGACATCAATTGGATTTTCAACTGAGCTTGTCAAAGGCTTCATTTTCTTCGGAGCTGAAGAATCTGATGCCTTCCTTTTCTTCACAGCTGCACGCTCTGCAGCCTTTGTCTTCTTCACATCTGATGCAGATAGAAGGATTGGAGTTGGTGTAGGCGCAGGAGGAGCAGAGGAATCTGGTTGTTTTTCTACAGACACAACTGATGCAGTTGTCCTGACTTCTTCATGTTCTTTAGGCACAGCCTTTGGAGCTTCAGCTGGCCAGACATTTTCTTCAGGCGCAACACTAGAGGTTGCCCTGGCAGTTTCTTCAGCAGCTGGAATGCAGTCATCAGCCCTGGTATTTTCTTCAGCGGTGCTGGCATGTCCTTCAGCAGACTGAGCAGATGCTTCAGCCTGAGGAATTTCAATGTGCGTTTGATGAGCAACACTTGAAGAAAAACCTTTAGTCAAATTCACAAATCTGACTTTGGCGCCCATCTAGTCTGCGCGATATGCTTTAAATTCATCACTGGGGGTTTTGATTTCACCCTGTATCCTGACAAGTTCTTCAGTTGTCATGTTGACAACATTTTTCTTCAGGAAGCACTCCTTCTTGTACTGCGCTTTCTTCGTCTGCCTGGCCTTTTCAAGTTTCCATTTTTCTTCGCCTATGAAGGCGGTCAGCATATGACTTTTGCCAGGTGTCAAGTTGAAGTCAGTCATAGGAGTGTTGGGGTCCTGATGCCAGAGATCAATGAAATCAAGGATCACCTTTAGATCCAAAAGTAGTGGCACTTCGTTTCCTTTGGCTCTAGCGGCCCTTTCTTGCCTGTCTTTGATGATTTGAACAAGTTTTCATCATCAGCTTCGTCATCAGACGACACTTGGAAATCAACTTGTTTCTTGTGAGGACTTGGGCGAGAGCCGCGTCCAGCAGTGGTCTTTTTCTTCAGTAGCGAGGGACCAGCTGAGGAACTTGGTATTGCTGAGGAACTAGGAGCAGCTGAGGAACTTGCAGAGGCTCCTGAGGCAATGGATATGCCCGCAGTCCTTTGACATGTGGCAAGATGCACTGGAGCAGATGATTTTGCTGTAGCATCTGAAGACTTTGGTGGAGGAGCTAAGGACTTTGGAGGAGCAGGAGCAGTCTGAGGAATTTGCCGTGGGGGCTTAGAAGAATCTGGCCGTGAGGGCATTGAGGAAGAAGCACTTTGCTTGTGAGCAGGCTTCTTAGCCATGGCCTTCTTAGGGTTGGAAGCAGAGGCCTTAGCAGAGGCAGCAGCAGCAGCAGAGTCTTCATTGAATTTTGTCACTGCTTCTTTTGCTTATTTGGCCAACTTGGCCTGGCGCTTAGCCCATTCTTCAGGATAATCCTCACCACGCTTGAGGCTAGTGGGATCAGCAACTTGGCCATGTACCAATAGAGGTCTTGGGCAGGGAGGATTGAGTGCGAATTTCTTCATGTATTTGGGAATCACATATCTGTACTCCCTCCACTCTCTTGCCCATCTCCTCTCTATTCTTTGAATGCGCACCTTGCGCTGATTCTTGTCCTTTTTTCCGAACTTTGCCTCATCAGGAGTGCAATAGTCTGCATATATGTCTTCAGGTATCTCGAAAGAAGTATTGACCTCAGGCCTCTTTCCTCCTTTCTGTGGCTTCTTTCCATCAGCCATTTTCTTCAGACGAGGAATTTGAACAATTGAATTCTCTGAAGAAGTATGCAACTTTTCTTCGGGGAACACTGCAAATGAGTTAAGTTGATGAGAACCTAGTGATTCAGCAGCAGACATGAGTACCTGTGAACAGAGCATAGTTGCGAGGAATTTGGAGAGGTCATATGCGTTCTTAGAAGGTTTTGTAAAAAGAACAAGTTTGAGGAATTTGACCAGATGAGTCTTGAAGAATTTGACTAAGCATTCTTTGTCTTAGGTTCCAGAGTTGTATAGATTGAAAATCCACACAATTTAGGAATCTTGAAGAAAAACGTAGCTTAGAGAAATCGAATCAAGAACAGATGATATGTGAGGTGTTTAGTGTGTGAAGATTTGGTGAAGAAAACACCTTTTGGGAATTTTGAAGAAAACAGTCGAATCAAGGAGGGCAGTAAAAGTAACTTTTAATTACCCTGGATGAAGAACACGACAAACAGTGAGATCGAGAAGTGAAGTTCGTCCATGCAGATCTTCCACGCCCTAACTTGGCAGAGGAAGACAGCTACGGCGGCGGTGGAGTGAAGAAATCCGCGGCCGGTGCGAGTACGACGGCGACGAGGTCGAGGCAGTGAAGCTCTTCCTCACCGGCGACGATGAAGTAGCGGCGGCACTAGGGTTGGAGAAGCTTGAGCGGGAGAGTGAGAACGAGCGGAGTAAAAAGTGAAGTGAGGGAAGGGGAGGGGTATTTATAGCTGAGATGAATAACCATTCGCCTGAAGAAATTGGACGAATGTGCCCCTGACCCTTCTCATTCGCACGACATGTATCACCCACGTACTGTGTAGTGGAGATCGTGGATGAATAGATAAGTATTATCGTGGGATGCGGAGCGATTCGAGCGGCAAAACCGAAAATTTTGGAAAGGATAAGTTTTAACGTTGCATTCACAATTTCTTTAGCTGACAAGGACACAGTGAAGATTTTGAACAAGTTTCAAATAGAACGCATATGAAGAATTTGTGAATGGAATGGGTTGAGTTTAGCATAGAGGGGGAAGGGTCTGATCACATTCACTTAGCAGAAAAGTAACTTGAAGAATTAGCAATAAGTGAATGCTGTAGGGGACATAAACTCATATATATATATATATATATATATATATATATATATATATATATATATATATATATATATATATATATATATATAGCCAATGAAGAAATGAGACGGAAACAGTGAAGACAATGCAAAGTTGAAGAATAAGAGCAACTGAGGAATTTCAAAAACTCAAATTGAAGATTTTCAACTTTTGTGGTGGCGTAACCCACCGTATAAGAATGATGATTTCAGATACCGCGTACAATTGTCGTAGGGTTCTGAGAATCAAATTCTTCATTAATTTCTTCACACTTAGAGCATTATTCTTCATTGATTGAAGAAAAACAATTTCTTCATGTGTTGCACATCTAAGTCATCAATTTTGCATAAGTGTTAGGATGAGTGTCCAATTCAAAGAACATTCGAAGATTCTAAGATATTTAGCTCACACTGCAACTTGCTAAATCTATGCTCATCCAAGGGCTTTGTGAAGATATCGGCTAGCTGTTCTTCAGTCTTCACATGTTCAATAGAAATGTCGCCCTTCAACACATGATCACTGATGGGCCTCTAACCCCTCGTTGGTTACCCCAAGTGGAAGGTGTAAGATGCAGTGTTGTGGAAGTTTTTCCCTTAGCAAAGATGCCAAGGATCGAATCCCCAGAGACTCCTAGGTTCAACAAGTAGGTGTAAACTACTAACAGCGCCAGATATTAGCAATTAACGTGGACCTGCACACAGATACAAATAACTTTGCTCCCAACGAGTACAGAGAGGTTGTCAATCCCTCCGGCCTTGTAGTTCACAAAGGATTAAACGCAAGTGATAGTAGTGATAGATAATGTTTTGCAATAGTAAGTAAAAGCGAAAAGTAAATAGCGGATGTGATCAATGATGGTAATATGGACCGGAGTCTCATGATGTTCACTAGTGATGTCTCTCTCCCAAAAGACGATAAAACAGCTATGTGAGGTAAACGAATTACAGCTGGGCAATTGACAGGACCACGAACGCAAACCAATGCTGACTACATTGCAAGAAAGGTTGAGGTTCAAAGCATGGGCGGTACGCCAAAGTAAGTAGACCGAAATCCATCAATATCTACTACTAATCATCCACCTTGAGATATCTATCCAGAACATCTCGCTGGTATTAAGTTGCGAGTCCCACCCATAGTGTAAACTCAATGCAACAGACAACTGCATTAAAAGAACTTTGCGTAAAGTAAACAATCCTTGCACCCGCGGGCACAAGCGCCGTTGTTTTCCCCCTTGTGGCAACAACACATCCCCTAGACTCATGTTTCTGTCACTCAAGCTAGTCATCGAGGGGCATGAACCCACAATCGAGCATAACGTTCCCTCTTGGAGTCACTACGTACTACTTGGCCAAAGCAATAAATAACAACGGAGAACATGCAAGAATTACTTATGAACATAAATATAAAAGAGGTAGATCAAATATACTACTCAAGATCAATCTGAACATAATCTCATAATCCATCGGATCCCAGCAAACTCAACATAGCAACAACATAAGGATTACATATGTGCCTCGATCATGTAGGGCAGCTCACGAGGACTAATCAGTGAAGCACAAGAATGGGAGGAGAACATCACATAGCTACTGGTCATGGACTCATGGTCCAAGGGAGACTACTCACAACTCATCCGGGAGGCGTCCATGGTGGTGGAGAGGCTCCCGATGATGATCCTCCCCTCCAGCAGGGTGCCGGGAAGAGTTCTCCTGGTGCTCCCGATCTTGGAAGCGGCGGCGGCGGCGGAACATAGATGAGATCGCGAAAAAGAGTTCCCTTCCCGAGGGTTTCGAAGGACGCTCTAAATATATGCCAAAGGGGGGCACCAGATGGGGCTCGGGGGGCCCAGGCACCCCCCCGGCGCGGCCCAGGGGGGGGGGGGCGCCGCCAGGGCGCCTGGAGCCCTGGTGGCCCCCCCGGCTGTCCTTCGGGCGCAAGGAAGTTTCCGGATCGCTGATTTTTTATATAATTTTTCTGGATTTTTCCTGGCAGTTCTCGTAACGTGAAAACCTGAAATACAAAAACAACCGAAAACAGAAACTGGCACCGGGGTGCACTGGATCAGTAGGTTAGTCCAAATATGATCAAAAGTGTATGGAAGTGTATAAATATCATAGCAATATCACCCAAAAGTGGCATGGAGCAAGCGGAAATTATAGATAAGTTTTGGACGTATCAACATCCCCAAGCTTAATTCCTGCTCGTCCTCGAGTAGGTAAATGATAACAAGAATAATTTCTGTGGTGACATGCTATTAACCATATAGGACTTTTTATAGTCATATGACAAAAGCTTACTGAGACAATGATTCTATAGTAATTAAGTTGCCTCATGAGAAAATCACAAATGACTGAAGGTTTTACAAAATGATATTGAAACATCAAAAAGATTTGCAATGAACATGATGTGCAAATATGATAAAGTGATATCTAGCTTGCCCCCTTTAGTGAAGCAAAACATAAATGCGGGGGCACCTTCAAGGTTTAAGTGATGACTAGATACAATGATTTCAAAATAAACGATATCACAATCATGCAAAAGACAATGCTACTTTGGGACAATGCACATTACACTCAGAATGACAATCATGCTCTCAGTAGTTGGTGCATGAAGAAAGAAGGTGGAGACTCAACATAAAAGTAAAAGAATGGTTATGTGCTAGAGCTTTTTTTATTTTGAAAACATAGAACCAATTTTGTCAACGGTAGTAGTACTTCATATGTGTCATGCATAAGACATCCTATAAGTTGCAAGCCTCATGCATCGAATACTAATAGTTCTCGCACCTTGTCCTAATTAACTCGGATTTCCATGGGTTATCATTGCATTACATATGTTTCAACCAAGTGTCACAAAGGGGTACCTCTATGCCACCTGTACAAAGGTCCAAGGAGATAAATCGCATTTGATTTCTCGTTTTTGATAGATCTCAACTTGAGGACATCCATACCGGGACAACATAGAAAATAGATAATGGACTCCTCTTCAATGCATAAGCATATTCTCATAAGAGATTGAGGATTAATGTCCAAGCTAAAACTTCCACCATGATGCATGGCTTTGGTTGGCGGCCCAATGTTCTTCTCTAACAATATGCATACTCATTCAACCCACGGCAAATCACCCTTACTTCAGACAAGACGAACATGCATAGCAACTCACATGATATTCAACAAAAGTGTAATAGTTGATGGCATCCCCAGAAACATGGTTAGCGCTCAGCAAGCAACTTATAAGAAATAAGATACATAGGCAACATATTCTTTACCACAATAGTTTTTAAGCTACTTTCCCATGAGCTATGTATTGCAAAGTTAGTTCGCTTAGTACAGGTGGTGGTTAGCAAAAGATTGGGAGCGACCAACTAAGAGAGCAATGACGGTCATAATCATGCAGAGCGACAAAGCAATATTGAATCAGGCATGGTAGTTATATCGCTACTCAGAAATAAAATATCATCAAGGCTTGACAGACTTTCTTTACAGTCTCAAATATGCGTGAGCATACGCCAAGTCAATCAAAATAAATTCTCGAAGGAAGATATTACTAAACCATACCACATCATAGGCAAACAAATCAAGTTGGTACTCCAATAACACATTGGGAACCCCCCAGCTATTTGAGACTAACCATAAGAAAACATGAACTACTAAGCGCCATTATGCACGTAGCATCTTTATCATAGACATATTAACCAATGCAACGGAAGCAAACTCTCTTAATAAGGTGAGCATGGTAATTAAAGAGAGTTCAAGCAACCAACTAGACAAAAGCTCTTTGAAAAGATAAGCATGAATACTAAGAGCAGAGCATGATAGTAGCTATTAAAAGACAAAGAACACACACAGCAGAGATAGACATGAAAATTCTATGTTATGTTCTAGGTAGAAGTGGAGCGTGTTTCTCTCCCACATAAAGAATGCTGAGTTCCGACTCGTTATGAAAAACTAAAAAGAAAACTAAAAGCAAGACGCTCCAAGCATAGCACATAACACATGAAGTGATAAAAATATAGCGGAACGAAAGACGAACTGATAATGTTGATGGAGAAGGGGATGCACGGGGGCATCCCCAAGCTTAGATGCTTGAGTCTCCTTGAATATTTCTTGGGGGTGCACGGGGGCATCCCCAAGCTTGAGCGCTTGACACTCCTGAATCTTTTTATCATCTTCCCTCGCACACTTGAAAACTCCCTTCATACATAACTCATCATAATCTGATTAGCGAGGTTAGTACCCTTAATAAAATAATTGCACCTTGCTGGAAATAAAGATATTCTTGAAGTTCTACTGTTTCTCAAGATTGCCAAAAGGTTTTTGCAAAGAAAAAGCAAGCTCTTGATTTGCAAAATGAAGGAAAGGCAAAACATGACAGAATCTGTGAAAAACAGAACAGCAGGTAGTAATTGATTTGTTCGGGATACTTCTGCAACTCAAATAAAAAAACTCAGAACGGAAGCACGAAAGAAAATTATATAGAGAACGCTGTCGAAAAAATTCAGACCAAAAAGATGATCTGGTGATTTTATACGAATTTTTCTATCCAAGGAAAGAATATGTTTCCTGGACAGCACCTCACAACTTTTGAACTTTCTGGCAATCAGAGGCTATACTTGGCACAAATATGAAAAGCAAAGATACAATGATGATGCTACTGTAGTAAACAACATCAAGACACAACAAAAGCAAAATTTTTATTCATGTGGGCTGCCTCCCAAAAGCGCTTTCTTTTATGCCTTTAAGCTAGGCATAAGACTTTAATGATGTTCTTGTAGGAATAAGAGTTGAAGAACAAAAAAGAGCATCAAGAAGCAAATACCAAACACATTTAAGCCTAACATGCTTCCTATGCATAGGAATATTGCAATAGAATAATTTATTGAAGCACAAAGCAATAAGCATAGGAAGGCAAAACACGTGTAGCTTCAAAACCATCAACATAAAGAGAGGGAACTTGATATTATTGAAATATCTATAAGCATATGTTCCCTTCTCATAATAATTTTCAGTGGCATCACGAATAAACTCAACAATATAAGCATCACGTAAAGCATTGTTACCATGATCCACATGCAAAAAGGTACTCTTACTCTCCACATAAGCATCATGAAGAGGATAAAACTTAGTATAAAAGAGAGACATAAGCTCTTGCCAATCAAGTAAGTGTGAGTTATCGAGGAGCTTATACCAATCTGAAGCTTTATCTATAAGTGATACGACGAACAATTTCCTCATGACAAACTCCCTTTATACACGTGCAAGCTTAAATAATGAACATAATTGTGACAGATATAGCAAGTGTTCACCGGGATGTCTGTCTCCTGCATAACGATTAGCCAAAACATAATTGATAATACCAACTGGTATTTTATAGGGCACAATTTCAGTAGGGGGAGGAGCAACCACCACAGGTGTGGGGCGTCTTCCCGCAAGCAACGATCCAATAGCAATGTTGTCCATAAGCATAAGTAGTGAAAAGACATAGAGAAAACTGAAAGGTAAACTAACAAGACTAAAAAGCAAAGGTAAAAGATAGCGTGCAACTCCCCTATCCTGAAGAGTGGAGTCCCCGGCAACGGCGCCAGAAAAACTCCTTGATGGGCCTCTAACCCCTCGTTGGTTTCCCCAAGTGGAAGGTGTAAGATGCAGTGTTGTGGAAGATTTTTCCCTTAGCAAAGATGCCAAGGATCGAATCCCCAGAGACTCCTAGGTTCAACAAGTAGGTGTCAACTGCTAACGGCGCCAGATATTAGCAATTAACGTGGACCTGCACACAGATACAAATAACTTTGCTCCCAACGAGTACAGAGAGGTTGTCAATCCCTCCGGCCTTGTAGTTCACAAAGGATTAAACGCAAGTGATAGTAGTGATAGATAATGTTTTGCAATAGTAAGTAAAAGCGAAAAGTAAATAGCGGATGTGATCAATGATGGTAATATGGACTGGAGTCTCATGATGTTCACTAGTGATGTCTCTCTCCCAAAAGACGATAAAACAGCTATGTGAGGTAAACGAATTACAATTGGGCAATTGACAGGACCACGAACGCAAACCAATGCTGACTACATTGCAAGAAAGGTTGAGGTTCAAAGCATGGGCGGTACGCCAAAGTAAGTAGACCGAAATTCATCAATATCTACTACTAATCATCCACCTTGAGATATCTATCCAGAACATCTCGCTGGTATTAAGTTGCGAGTCCCACCCATAGTGTAAACTCAATGCAACAGACAACTGCATTAAAAGAACTTTGCGTAAAGTAAACAATCCTTTTACCCGCGGGCACAAGCACCGTTGTTTTCCCCCTTGTGGTAACAGCACATCCCCTAGACTCATGTTTCTGTCACTCAAGCTAGTCATCGAGGGGCATGAACCCACAATCGAGCATAACGTTCCCTCTTGGAGTCACTATGTACTACTTGGCCAAAGCAATAAATAACAACGGAGAACATGCAAGAATTACTTATGAACATAAATATAAAAGAGGTAGATCAAATATATTACTCAAGATCAATCTGAACATAATCTCATAATCCATCGGATCCCAGCAAACTCAACATAGCAACAGCATAAGGACTACATATGTGCCTCGATCATGTAGGGCAGCTCACGAGGACTAATCAGTGAAGCACAAGAACGGGAGGAGAACATCACATAGCTACTGTTCATGGACTCATGGTCCAAGGGAGACTACTCACAACTCATCCGGGAGGCGTCCATGGTGGTGGAGAGGCTCCCGATGATGATCCTCCCCTCCGGCAGGGTGCCGGGAAGAGTTCTCCTGGTGCTCCCGATCTTGGAAGCGGCGGCGGCGGCGGAACAGAGATGAGATCGCGAAAAAGAGTTCCCTTCCCGAGGGTTTCGAAGGACGCTCTAAATATATGCCAAAGGGGGGCACCAGACGGGGCTCGGGGGGCCCAGGTGCCCCCCGGCGCGGCCTAGGGTGGGGGGGGGCGCCGCCAGGGCGCCTGGAGCCCTGGTGGCCCCCCCCCGGCTGTCCTTCGGGCGCAAGGAAGTTTCCGGAATGCTGATTTTTTATATAATTTTTCTGGATTTTTCCTGGCAGTTCTCGTAACGTGAAAACCTGAAATACAAAAACAGCCAAAAACAGAAACTGGCACCGGGGTGCACTGGATTAGTAGGTTAGTCCAAATATGATCAAAAGTGTATGGAAGTGTATAAATATCATAGCAATATCACCCAAAAGTGGCATGTAGCAAGCAGAAATTATAGATACGTTTTGGACGTATCAATCACGAAGAAAATGTTGACGAATCTGAATGTGCTTTGTCTTCGAGTGCTGAACTGGGTTGTGAGCAATCTTGATGGCACTCTCATGGTCACAGAAGAGAGGCACATTCTTCACGTTGACGCTATAGTCCTTGAGATTTTGCTTCATCCATAACAATTGAGCACAACAAGAGCCAGCAGCAATATACTCAGCTTCAGCAGTAGACAGTGATGCGCAGTTCTATTTCTTCGAGGACCAACAGACCAAAGATCTTCCAAGGAAATGACATGTACCAGATGTTGATTTGCGGTCCACACGATCACCAGCATAGTCAGAGTCTAAATATCCAATGAGATCAAAAGTCGAGCCCTTGGGGTACCATAATCCAAGTGTTGGTGTGTGGGCTAGATATCAAAGAATATGTTTCACAGCCTTATGGTGTGATTCCTTCGGTGTAGCTTGAAATCGGGCACACGTGCAAACACTAAGCATTATATCTGGCCTAGAAGCACATAGGTACAATAAAGAACCAATCATGGAGCGGTATACCTTATGATCGAAGTCAATACCATTTTCATCAGTGCACAGATGGCCATTTGTGGGCATAGGTATTTTGACGCCTTTGCAATCGTGCATGCCGAATTTCCTCAGTACATCTTTGAGGTATTTCTCCTGAGATAGGAATATGCCATTGCGTTGTTGACGAATTTGAAGACCTAAGAAGAACTTCAACTCTCCCATCATAGACATTTGATATTCTTCACTCATCATATAGGCAAATTCATCACTATAACGTTGGTCAGTACAACCAAAGATAATATCATCAACATATATTTGGCACACAAATAATTCACCATCATATGATTTAGTGAAAAGAGTAGGATCAAGTGAACCGGGTTTGAAGCCTTACTTCATGAGGAATTCCTTCAAAGTATCATACCAAGCCCGAGGGGCCTGCTTGAGGACATAGAGGGCCTTATTGAGTTTGAAGACTTTGTCACGATTCTTTGGATCTTCAAAACCTGGGGGTTGAGCAACATATACTTCTTCCTCAAGCTTACCATTGAGGAATGCACTTTTCACATCCATTTGATAGAGAATGATATCATGATGGTTAGCATAAGCAAGTAATATGCGAATAGCCTCAAGTCTAGCAACAGGTGCAAAATTTTCATCGAAATCAATTCCTTCAACCTGTGTGTAGCCTTGAGCTACAAGCCGTGCCTTAGTCCTTACCACAAGGCCATTTTCATCTTGCTTGTTGCGGTAGATCCATTTTGTGCCAATGATATTATGCTTGCGAGGATCTGGACGTTTGACCAGTTCCCATACGTTGTTTAGCTCGAACTGATGTAATTCTTCTTGCATAGCTTGAATCCATTCAGGATCCAAAAATGCTTCATCTACCTTAGTGGGCTCTGTAATAGAGACAAAAGCAAAGTGCCCACAAAAGTTAGATAAATGTGAAGCTTTTGAGCGTGTGAGAGGACCTGGTATATTGATGTCGCTGATGATTTTCTCAATCTGCACTTCTTTTCCAATGCGAGGATGAGCTGGTTTTCGTTGAGGAATTTGATCAACATTTTCTTCAGCACCATTTTCTTCAGCATTTTCCTCAGGTGCATTAGCTCGACGATCTTCAGGTTCTGGAATGAATTCTTCAGCAGATTCTTCGGTAGGAATGACATCCTCAGTAGCCTTGAATTTGATAGTTTCCTCAGGTGCTGGTTCATCTATCACAGTAGGTAGGTGCTCTCTTTGTGAGCCATTAGTTTCATTGAACCGCGCATCTACAGTTTCAACAACCTTGTGAAGAACGTTGTTGAAGACTCTGTAGGTGTGTGAGTCCTTTCCGTAACCAAGCATAAACCCTTCATGTGCTTTCGGTGCAAATTTTGAGTTGTGATGAGGATTTCCAATCCAACATTTAGCATCGAAGACTTTGAAATAACTCACATTGGGTTTCTTGTCAGTGAGGAGTTCATAGGCAGTCTTCTTGAAGAATTTGTGAAGATATACTCTATTGATGATGTGGCATGCAATATCAATTGCATCAATCCAGAAGCGACGAGGCGTTTTGTATTCATCAAACATAGTGCGAGCCATCTCAGCAAGAGTCCGGTTCTTGCATTCCACGATGCCATTCTGCTAAGGAGTATAAGGAGCAAATAGCTCATGAGTAATACCAAGTTCATCAAGATAGTCATCGAGACCAGACTTCTTGAACTCAGTCCCATTGTCACTTCTGATGTGCTTGATCTTCACACCAAAGTTGGTTGAAGCCCTCGAGGAAAATCGTTTGAAGACTTCCTGCACTTCATGTTTGTAAGTAACAATGTGTACCCATGTGTATCGAGAGTAATCATCAACAATAACAAAGCCATATTTAGAAGCACCATCTGAAACTGCAGAATAATGATTAGGACTGAAGAGATCCATGTGAAGCAATTCAAATGGTCGAGTAGTAGTCATGATAGTGTTCGCTGGATGCTTGGCCTTGGTCATCTTTCCAGCTTCACAGGCACCGCATAAGTGATCCTTGAGGAATTTGACATTCTCAATGCCAATGACATGCTTCTTCTTTGCAAGCGTGTACAAATTCCTCATGCCTGGATGACCAAGTCGTCGATGCCATAGCCAGCCTTCTGAAGCTTTTGCAAGTAGACACACAGCTGGTTGAGGTCCTGTAGAGAAATCAACAATATACAAGTCTCCTCTCCTAAAAGCCTTCGAAGACTATGGAGTTGTCAGATTCCATGATCACAACACAACGATGTTTGCCAAAGGCAACAACCATATCAAGATCGCAAAGCATTGAGACAGACATGAGGTTGTATCCTAAGGACTCGACAAGCATGACTTTGTCCATGTGTCGATCCCTAGTGATCGCAACCTTACCTAGACCCAATACCTGACTTTTGCCTTTGTCAGCGAAGATGATGTGCTTCAGATGAGATGGTGATAAGGGAGCATCCATCAAGAGATTCTTGTCACCAGTCATGTGATTTGTACATCCACTATCGAGGACACACTCAGTGGCTTTGGGTTGATCATCCTGCAGATGAATTAGTGCAGCTTACAAACTCATATACTTCATTAGTGAAGAATATGACATCAAATCATCAGATCAATTTCATCAAGAAATGCAACAGATAAAGCAGTATGAGGACGTGAGAAATGAGTGTTCATTTCTTCGTGATTAGCCTGTGTCCTTTCAGGCACTTTTCAGGTCTCCAGCAAATTCTTCAGATGTTTGAGCACGTCTGGAGACCTGACCCTGCAGAAGAGATTAGTTCTTTTTCTTCACCACCCACATCTGAAGGGGTGGCAAAGAGTTCATCACTCTGCGAGCTCCATACGAGAAAGGTGGCATAGAGGCCAGCCCATTTCGTTTCACATAAGAGGAGTTAGGATAAGCATATGAATAAGCAGAGTAATTCTTCGAGGACTTATGAACATAATGGTTAGAAGAATAATGCTGATATTCATAGCCCTTAGCTCTTTCCTGTGAAACAGAGTTGTTAGCACGATGATATTCATATGAGGAATTTGATCCATATGAGGAATTGAATCCATCTGAAGATTTTGATCCATATGAAGAGTTGGATCTGGGGTTCCTATTCCTCACACGAGGTGTCATGATGACATTCACTTTAAGATTTTCAAGGTGCCTCTTAGGGACCCAGATTTTCTTCATAGGGGGACCATTCCTGCAGTTAGTTCCAACATATCTAGCAAATACTTCACCATTCTGATTTTTGAATAGTTTATAGTTTGAGTGAAATGACTCGTCAGAAGAATGAGGAGATTCACATGCAAAGCCAGATAAATTGGATGGATCAACTGGAGGTCCCTTTGCAGCAACCCATGAGGTTTTGGGGTATTGCTCAGGCTTCCAATATGAACCATCAACATTAAGTTTCCTCTCAAAGGCAATACCCTCTTTCCTAGGGTTCCTGTTGAGGATCTGCTTTTTAAGCACATCACAAAGAGTCTGATGCCCTTTGAGGCTTGTGTACATGCCTGTCAAGTACAATTCCTTCAGCTCTGCATTGTCAGTGATACTAGCAATGTCCTCAGATGAGGAATTAGTGATAGCAGAGACAGTTGAGGAATTTGTAGCATTAGAAGCATTTGGACATTCAGGTGAAGAATTAGCAGTTTCTCGTTCAATGCATTTCAAGCATGGAGGAATGAATTCTTCCTAAGAAGCGCTGATTTGTTGAGCAAGTAATGAATCGCGCTCTGATACGTCCAAAACGTATCTATAATTTCTGCTTGCTCCATGCCACTTTTGGGTGATATTGCTATGATATTCATACACATCCATACACTTTTGATCATATTTGGACTAATCTACTAATCCAGTGCACCCCGTTGCCAATTTCTGTTTTCGGCTGTTTTTGTATTTCAGGTTTTCACGTTACGAGAATTGTCAGGAAAAATCCAGAAAAATTATATAAAAAATCAGCGTTCCGGAAACTTCCTTGCGCCCGAAGTACAGCCGGG
>LR738715.1:800831510-800980125 GCA_902687465.1 Secale cereale
GGGGGGCGCCTGGGCCCCCCGAGCCCCGTCTGGTGCCCCCCTTTGGCATATATTTAGAGCGTCCTTCGAAACCCTCGGGACGGGAACTCTTTTTCGCGATCTCATCTCTGTTCCACCGCCGCCGCCGCTTCCAAGATCGGGAGCACCAGGAGAACTCTTCCCGGCACCCTGCCGGAGGGGAGGATCACCATCGGGAGCCTCTCCACCACCATGGACGCCTCCCGGATGAGTTGTGAGTAGTCTCCCTTAGACCATGAGTCCATGACCAGTAGCTATGTGATGTTCTCCTCCCGTTCTTGTGCTTCACTAATTAGTCCTCGTGAGCTGCCCTACATGATCGATGCACATATGTAATCCTTATGCTGTTGCTATGTTGAGTTTGCTGGGATCCGATGGATTATGAGATTATGTTCAGATTAATCTCGAGTAATATATTTGATCTACCTCTTTTATATTTATGTTCATAAGTAATTCTTGCATGTTCTCCGTTGTTATTTATTGCTTTGGCCAAGTAATAGGTAGTGACTCCGAGAGGGAACGTTATGCTCGATTGTGGGTTCATGCCCCTCGATGACTAGCTTGAGTGACAGAAACATGAGTCTAGGGGATGTGCTGTTGCCACAAGGGGGAAAACAACGGTGCTTGTGCCCGCGGGTGCAAGGATTGTTTACTTTACGCAAAGTTCTTTTAATGCAGTTGTCTGTTGCATTGAGTTTACACTATGGGTGGGACTCGCAACTTAATACCAGCGAGATGTTCTGGATAGATATCTCAAGGTGGATGATTAGTAGTAGATATTGATGGATTTCGGTCTACTTACTTTGGCGTACCGCCCATGCTTTGAACCTCAACCTTTCTTGCAATGTAGTCAGCATTGGTTTGCGTTCGTGGTCCTGTCAATTGCCCAGCTGTAATTCGTTTACCTCACATAGCTGTTTTATCATCTTTTGGGAGAGAGACATCACTAGTGAACATCATAAGACTCCGGTCCATATTACCATCATTGATCACATCCGCTATTTACTTTTCACTTTTATTTACTATTGCAAAACATTATCTATCACTACTATCATTTGCGTTTAATCCTTTGTGAACTACAAGGCCGGAGGGATTGACAACCTCTCTGTACTCGTTGGGAGCAAAGTTATTTGTATCTGTGTGCAGGTCCACGTTGATTGCTATTATCTGGCGCCGTTAGCAGTTAACACCTACTTGTTGAACCTAGGAGTCTCTGGGGATTCGATCCTTGGCATCTTTGCTAAGGGAAAAACTTCCACAACACTGCATCTTACACCTTCCACTTGGGGTAACCAACGAGGGGTTAGAGGCCCATCAAGCAGTTTTTCTGGCGCCGTTGCCGGGGACTCCACTCTTCAGGATAGGGGAGTTGCACGCTATCTTTTACCTTTGCTTTTTAGTCTTGTTAGTTTACCTTTCAGTTTTGCTTTAGTACCTTTTATCGAAAATCACAAAAATAGTTATCTTGCTTGCTTGCTACTATGGGTTCCACCGAGAACACCAAGTTGTGTGACTTCACTAGTCGCAACAACGATGACTTTATCAGCACACCTATCACTACACCTGCCACTTCAGCACCTTCATATGAAATTAAACCTGCTTTACTGAACTTAGTCATGAAAGATCAATTCTCCGGTGCTGGAGATGATGCTGCTTTACACTTAAACAACTTTGTTGAACTTTGTGATATGCAAAAGTACCAAGAAATAGAGGGTAATATTGTTAAGCTTAAGCTTTTTCCTTTCTCCTTGAGAGGAGGAGCTAAAATTTGGTTTCAGTCTTTGCCTAGAAATAGCATAGATTCATGGGACAAGTGCAAAGATGCTTTTATCGGAAAATACTATCCACCTGATAGCAATTATCCAACTTAGAAGTAACATAATGAATTTTAAACAATTGGATAATGAACACTTTACCCAAGATTGGGAACGTATGAAATCTCTTATCAAGAACTGCCCTACTCATGGTTTGACTACTTGGATGGTTATCCAAACTTTTTATGCAGGCTTGAACTTTACCTCGCGGAACTTGTTAGATTCGGCCGCGGGAGGAACTTTTATGTCAACTACACTTGGTGCTGCCACAAAGCTTCTCGATGAGATGATGACCAATTATTCCCAATGGCACACCGAACGCGCTCCAACAGGTAGGAAGGTAAACTCTGTCGAGGAGATTTCCTCCCTTAATGAAAAAGTTGACTTAATCATGTCTCTACTTTCTAAGCAATCTTCTGTTGATCCTCGTGATGTTCCTTTAAATTCTTTGATTGCTCAAGAACAAGTAGATGTGAATTTTATCTCTAGAAACAATTTTAATAACAATGCTTATAGGAGTAACTTTGTTAACAATACTAGACCGTTCCCCTCTAATTCTTATGGGAACAACAATGCTTATCCTATCACCAAGAACTTCACAACTGAACTAGAGACTATGCTTATAGATTTCATCACTACCCAAAAAGCCTTTAATAAGAGTGTAGAAGAAAAACTACATAAACTAGATGATCTTTTTTTAAGGTAGACCATTTAGCCAATGAGGTAAAATTGCTAAAAATTAAAACTTCTCCTCTTGAGGAGAGGGAAGTCACTCCTATAAATGCTATTCAAGTACAAATCAATGAAAATATTAGGATGATGGCTAAACTTAAAGAGAGATGGGCTAGAGAGAGGGAGGAAGAAGAGAGAATTAAGAGCCTTCCTACCCATCATACTGTTGCGACTATCCAAGATGTTGAGGATATCCAAACTCTTAGCACCCAATGCACTCCTGGTCCCATTGGACCTATTAATGGTGATGCTATGACTATAGAAACTACCAAACAAGTGAACCTTAAGGACACCACTACCACTTTACTTGATGCTCGTGACCTTGATTTTGATAATTGCACTCTTACCGAAGTTATTGATTTCCTTCACAAGATGTCTAAAGACCCCCGCACTAGCACGCTTAATCTTGCCTTCACAGAGCATATCACTAATGCTCTCATCAAAGCTAGGGAGGAGAAACTTAGAGTAGAAGCCTCCATACCTAGAAAGCTAGAAGATGGTTGGGATCCTATGATAAAAATTAAATTGAATGACTTCTCTTGTTATGCATTATGTGATGTTGGTGCTAGTACCTCTGTTTTGCCCAAAATAATATATGATATGCTTAATTTGAAACCTTATGATTCTTGTTCTTTTGGTGTTCGTCTCGTTGATTCTTCCATAAAGAAACCTTTGGGGAGGATCGACGATGTTCTTATCGTTGTAAATGATAATTATGTGCCCGTTGATTTTACTATCATGGATATTGAATGTGATCCTTCATGTCCAATTATTTTGGGACGTCCCTTTTTACGCACCGTTGGTGCTATCATTGACATGAAAGAGGGTAATATAAAATATCAGTTTCCTCTCAAGAAAGGGATGGAACACTTCCCTCGAAAGAAGATCAAGTTACCTTTTGAGTCCGTTGTACGGGCTAGCTATTCTTTTACTGTTGATAAAACTTGATCTATTTGCATTATGCCTAGCTTAAAGGCATAAAAGAAAGCGCTTTTGGGAGGCAGCCCACATGAATAAATTTTTTGCTTTTGTTGTGTCTTGATGTTGTTTACTGCTGTAGCATCATCATTGTATCTTTGCTTTTCATATTTGTGCCAAGTATAGCCTCTGATTGCTAGAAAGTTCGAAAGTTGTGAGGTGCTGTCCAGGAAACAGATTCTGTCCTTGGATAGAAAAATTCGTATAAAATCACCAGATCATCTTTTTGGTCTGAATATTTTCTACAGCATTCTCTATATAATTGTATTTTGTGCGTCTGTTCTGAGTTTTTTGATTTGAGTTGCAGAAGTACCCCGAACAGATCAATTACTACCTGTTGTTCTGTTTTTCACAGATTCTGTCCTGTTTTGCCTTTCCTTCATTTTGCAAACCAAGAGCTTGCTTTTTCTTTGTAAAATTCTTTTGGCAATCTTGAGAAACAGTAGAACTTCATGAATATCTTTATTTCCAGCAAGGTGCAATTATTTTATTAAGGGTACTAACCTCGCTAATCAGATTATGATGAGTTATGTATGAAGAGAGTTTTCAAGTGTGCGAGAGAAGATGATAAAAAGATTCAGGAGTGTCAAGCGCTCAAGCTTGGGGATGCCCCCGTGCACCCCCAAGAAATATTCAAGGAGACTCAAGCGTCTAAGCTTGGGGATGCCCCCGTGCATCCCCTTCTCCATCAACATTATCAGTTCGTCTTTCGTTCCGCTATATTTTTATCACTTCATGTGTTATGTGCTATGCTTGGAGCGTCTTGCTTTTAGTTTTCTTTTTAGTTTTTCATAACGAGTCGGAACTCAGCGTTCTTTATGTGGGAGAGAAACACGCTCCACTTCTACCTAGAACATAACATAGAATTTTCATGTCTATCTTTGCTGTGTGTGTTCTTTGTCTTTTAATAGCTACTATCATGCTCTGCTCTTAGTATTCATGCTTATCTTTTCAAAGAGCTTTTGCTTAGTTGGTTGCTTGAACTCTCTTTAATTACCATGCTCACCTTATTAAGAGAGTTTGCTTCCGTTGCATTGGTTAATATGTCTATGATAAAGATGCTATTTGCATGATGGCGCTTAGTAGTTCAGGTTTTCTTATGGTTAGTCTCAAATAGCTGGGGGGTTCCCAATGTGTTATTGGAGTACCAACTTGATTTGTTTGCCTATGATGTGGTATGGTTTAGTAATATCTTCCTTCGAGAATTTATTTTGATTGACTTGGCGTATGCTCACGCATATTTAAGACTGTAAAGAAAGTCTGTCAAGCCTTGATGATCTTTTATTTCTGAGTAGCGATATAACTACCATGCCTGATTCAATATTGCTTTGTCGCTCTGCATGATTATGACCGTCATTGCTCTCTTAGTTGGTCGCTCCCAGTCTTTTGCTAACCTCCACCTGTACTAAGCGAACTAACTTTGCAATACATAGCTCATGGGAAAGTAGCTAGATATCACTTTATCATGTTTGCACATCATGCTCATTGCAAATCTTTTTGATGTTTCAGTTTCATATTGTAAAACTTTCAGTCATTTGTGATCTTCTCATGAGGCAACTTAATTACTATAGAATCATTGTCTCAGTAAGCTTTTGCCATATGACTATGAAAAAGTCCTATATGGTTAATAGCATGTCACCACATAAATTATTCTTGTTATCATTTACCTACTCGAGGACGAGCAGGAATTAAGCTTGGGGATGTTGATACGTCCAAAACGTATCTATAATTTCTGCTTGCTCCATGCCACTTTTGGGTGATATTGCTATGATATTCATACACTTCCATACACTTTTGATCATATTTGGACTAACCTACTAATCCAGTGCACCCCGTTGCCAGTTTCTGTTTTTGGCTGTTTTTGTATTTCAGGTTTTCATGTTACGAGAACTGTCAGGAAAAATCCAGAAAAATTATATAAAAAATCAGCGTTCCGGAAACTTCCTTGCGCCCGAAGTACAGCCGGGGGGGGGGGGCACCAGGGCTCCAGGCGGCCTGGCGGCGCGCCCCCCCTAGGCCGCGCCGAGGGGGCGCCTGGGCCCCCCGAGCCCCGTCTGGTGCCCCCCTTTGGCATATATTTTGAGCGTCCTTCGAAACCCTCGGGACGGGAACTCTTTTTCGCGATCTCATCTCTTTTCCGCCGCCGCCGCTGCTTCCAAGATCGGGAGCACCAGGAGAACTCTTCCCGGCACCCTGCCGGAGGGGAGGATCACCATCGGGAGCCTCTCCACCACCATGGACGCCTCCCGGATGAGTTGTGAGTAGTCTCCCTTGGACCATGAGTCCATGACCAGTAGCTATGTGATGTTCTCCTCCCGTTCTTGTGCTTCACTAATTAGTCCTCGTGAGCTGCCCTACATGATCGAGGCACATATGTAATCCTTATGCTGTTGCTATGTTGAGTTTGCTGGGATCCGATGGATTATGAGATTATGTTCAGATTTATCTTGAGTAATATATTTGATCTACCTCTTTTATATTTATGTTCATAAGTAATTATTGCATGTTCTCCGTTGTTATTTATTGCTTTGGCCAAGTAATAGGTAGTGACTCCAAGAGGGAACGTTATGCTCGATTGTGGGTTCATGCCCCTCGATGACTAGCTTGAGTGACAGAAACATGAGTCTAGGGGATGTGCTGTTGCCACAAGGGGGAAAACAACGGTGCTTGTGCCCGCGGGTGCAAGGATTGTTTACTTTACGCAAAGTTCTTTTAATGCAGTTGTCTGTTGCATTGAGTTTACACTATGGGTGGGACTCGCAACTTAATACCAGCGAGATGTTCTGGATAGATATCTCAAGGTGGATGATTAGTAGTAGATATTGATGGATTTCGGTCTACTTACTTTGGCGTACCGCCCATGCTTTGAACCTCAACCTTTCTTGCAATGTAGTCAGCATTGGTTTGCGTTCGTGGTCCTGTCAATTGCCCAGCTGTAATTCGTTTACCTCACATAGCTGTTTTATCGTCTTTTGGGAGAGAGACATCACTAGTGAACATCATGAGACTCCGGTCCATATTACCATCATTGATCACATCCGCTATTTACTTTTCACTTTTATTTACTATTGCAAAACATTATCTATCACTACTATCATTTGCGTTTAATCCTTTGTGAACTACAAGGCCGGAGGGATTGACAACCTCTCTGTACTCGTTGGGAGCAAAGTTATTTGTATCTGTGTGCAGGTCCACGTTGATTTTTAATATCTGGCGCCGTTAGCAGTTAACACCTACTTGTTGAACCTAGGAGTCTCTGGGGATTCGATCCTTGGCATCTTTGCTAAGGGAAAAACTTCCACAATACTGCATCTTACACCTTCCACTTGGGGTAACCAACGAGGTGTTAGAGGCCCATCACGCTCCTTCTGAAGATCTTCCTAACTAACTCTTAGCTTTTCAAGATCTTGCTTTCTTTGAAGAAATTCATAAGAAAGCTTCTCATGATCAGACAAGAGAGTGTTATGATGACCTTGAAGGTTATCATACTTAGACTGAACGCTCTGAAGATTTTCAGTCAAGATTTTAGATCGATCCATTTCTTCACCCAACATATCATTGCTCTCATTAAGCATATTATGAGCTTTTTCCAAAGCTATTTGTTGTTTAGTGGCAAGGGAAGCAAGTTTGACATAGCTGGGTCCAAATTCATCACCAGATTCATCATCACTAGACTCAGATAGGTAGCATTCAGTTACCTTGGCACTTTTTGCCATAAGACTTGGTGCAGAGGAAGATGATTCTGGATCGAAAGTCACCGTCTTGAGAGATTCTTTGAAATCCTCAAACCAGGGATCATCACGAGTTCGATGACCTTCATACACCTTAGAGAGACGGTCCCAGATAAGCTTCGCATGATTGAGATGCATGATGTTCCCGAACTGATTTTGAGACACAGGAGTAGATGATGTCCTTCGCTATGAGATAGAGAAGGGTGAACTTGCGAATGTCATCAGCTTCTGCCATCTTGCACAGATCGGTAAGACCAATCTCAGTGACGGTCCACAGCTCACTGTTCATCGCCATGAGATGCTTCTTCATCATGGTCTTCCACTTGGGATACTCGTGACCGTCAAAGATGGGGCAAGACACAGTCTTCATTCCTGTGGTCGACATAACTAAAACTCCAGGCGATTAAACCAAAATCATACAGAACAAGGGAGTACCTTGCTCTGATACCAATTGAAAGTGCGTTATATCGACTAGAGGGGGGGTGAATAGGCGATTTTTATGAATTCTTCACTGAGGAATTTGCTGTTGAGGAAATTCCTTAGCGAAGAACTACTTGCAGCGGAATAAATACTCGGAAGTAAACATAGCAAAATACAAGCATGGTCATCATGAAGAAATGAAGACAAACACAGAGTACAGAAAGCGTAATCACAGGATAACACAGGATGAAGACAAACAGACTAAAGAAATTGAACTGAGGAAATTGAGAAAGTCTTCAGTCAAAGTCTTCAAACATATATGAATAAGGATACAACACAGATATGAGGAAATGACAGAGTTGAGGAAATAGTACCAGTAAGCTTGGTGAAGACAATGATTTGTTAGACCATTTCCAACTGCTGTCTCAGTTGTACATCTGGTTAGGGCTGCTAGGTATTTAAACCTGAGGACACATAGTCTTGGACACCCAGTCCTGGACACACAGTCCAAGACACCAAGTCCTCACCGTATTCCCCTTGAGCTAAGGTCACACAGACCTCGCCCAATCACTCGTGGTAAGTCTTCAGGTGACTTCCGAACCTTCACAGACTCGGTCACACGGCGATCCACAATTCCTCTTGGATGCTCTAGACCATGACGCCTAACCGTCTGGAAGAAGCACAGTCTTCAAAGGTAACAAGCGTCGGATCCACGCATGATCAATCTCTTCAATAATGCTCAATCACTTTTGGGTTTGTAGGTGTTTGGGTTTGGTTTTGGGTTTTTCCTCACTTGATGATTTTCGCTCAAAGTCCTCGGAGGAAGGGTTGCTCTTATGACAAGTGTCAGTTTCTCTCGGAGCAGCCAACCAGCTAGTGGTTGTAGGGGGCGGCTACTTATAGCCTAGGGAGCAGCCCGACATGATAAGACATATATGCCCTTTAATGATATGACCGTTAGGTAGGTAGATATTTTGGGACAGCTGGCGCACAGCACAGCAACGGTCGGAAATTTGAGTATCAAATTCTTCAGGGCTATCATGTTCCTCACTGTGTAGGAAATTCCCACTGGCGAATTCCTGCCCCCTCAGTCAGAACAAATTCCTCAAAGACCAGAAGAACTTCGTCTCTGTCACTGAAGAATATGACTGAACTGTATGAGATTTCCAATGGCTTCACTCAAAGGGATTGGTAGGTGTAGGATTTTGAGTTGAGCATCACATGGAAATTTTTCCTTAGTATTTCCTCGACCCCCTTTAACAGTACGGTGTTTCCTATGACTCAAGAAAGAGAAAAAGAAACTACGAAAACAAAAGTCTTCATGCTTCATGTTCCTCAAATGAATACCAAGTCTTCAAGGTCACACCAATTTCTTCACTTTCGAAGTCTTCAGAAAGTCATCAGAAATCCAGAGTCTTCATCAGTCGAAGAACTTCATTTGTAGGGGTCGACTTTCTCTGTAAATATCAAACTCCTCATAGACTTATAGACCTGTGTACACTCGTAAACACATTAGTCCCCTAACCTATAAGTTTTCAATATACCGAAATCACTAAGGGGCACTAGATGCACTTACAGGAATACATGCCTACGTTACATTGATGAACTGGAGCTAGTTCTGTGTGACCCTATGCTATAACTACTAGTTGACCCGTTGCGCCAAATGGCGCAGAGACCCGCTAAAGCCATGTTGTCGATGAAAATAGTTTCATTTTGTAAGGAAATATTCGATATTGGTAGTAGAAAGCCCATGTCTTAAATCATGTTATATTATATGTTGATCACGCTGAGAAATCTGAGTTTGAAAAAATAATTGTATAAGAACATTACATGCTAGAATGACCAGTAGCAACATGTAGAGCTAATTGTTAATTACAAAACTATAGGTTTGGGCATCCTTCTCATTTTTCAAATTTTTCGAATTGCAATATACCAGTATGCTTTCCTGATTCTTGATTAGATACATCGCGAACATGAACCTTAGCTGATCTAACAAAATAGAAAAATTGTAAACCACATTCTTTGATCTATACTTCCCATGCCTCAGCCGTAAAACATTTTTGCCTTTTTCCCCATGGTGTTTCAGCAGTCAGCTCAATGTAGTACTCACTAAAAGTTTTGTTACAGGAGATTTGCCTATTATCAGGATCATCATTGTACATCTCTTGCAAGAATTGTGCAGGGCAGCATGACTGTAAATGTTGACCCTTCATTCTCTTTGCTAAGCAGTGAGAGCACCACCCATCAAGTCCACCTAATTCATCATGAAAAATCAAATAAGCGCTACACATTTTTACGCATATGAAGGCAAAAACACCTTAATCCTTGTGGTGTTATCTAGATGAACCAAGTATTTGAACTGAACAAATTCATACCAACTGCTTTGCATTCCGCAAGACCAAGCCTTGTCCCACCATATTTTGTTATATGATCATCATTGCCATCCATATATCTCTTGAACAGAGACGGTAATGACTTACCTGCAGATGGATCGTAAGCAGAAAGAACTAGCAAATATGAATTAGAAGCATATTCCAGAAACTATAAAAATAAACCAATTCTTTGTAACACAACAAAGGCTGCCTGAATCTCGGATTTGTAGGGCATGTATTGTTTGATATCGAAGAGAGACAATGAAAACCACATCCTCACACAGTTGAGTTGGCGACCTGCGACCTTGACTTTCCATAGACCCAATTTCTCATGGGACACCTTAGATATTAGAAGTTAAAGGAACATGAATTAAGAAATGTACAAAAAATTAAGAATTTGGTCATGCAAGATAGTTATCACTAAACTCATAATTACCTATTGTCAGTAGTAGAAAGGGAGGCATCCAGAAGATATAGCATTTAACATTGATATTAAGAAGTATGATGCAAATCAACATTTCAGGTTGAGCCAATAAGAATCATCATACTTGCTTTGATATTTAAATTCCAAGGGGATTAGCACACTACAAGCTTATAAGAATTTCAGGTAACCCAATTTGTTGTTTGTCATTTCTGTATAGAACATAGAGTATTAAAATCAGCCCTACCAAATAGATGGTTTGGATCTCTTTTTTGTTTTTCAGTTAGCCAAATGATTTTCTGAAACTGGTTAATTTGTATGTCTATGTTGGTAATAATGAAAATTCTCCCAATGCAAACTAAAAGTGAAACAAATGCAAACGCACTACAGCTGCCTACCTAGGGTAGTGAGGGTCTATTTTCTCTTAGTACAGTCAGTACATGAGATACCTTTGCCAAACAGTTGATACACACAATAAGTATATTTTCATCATCACTAACCAAAAGAGGTACTACAACCTGTAGTAGAAGCAAAACCAATGAGGCAATCACCATGAAAAGTAAGGTTAACTACACCAAGCAGAAAAAAAAGTAACAATGATACATAAAGAGAAATTATTTGGACAACAAGATATCTGGAAGGATCGTATTTTGCCAACAAACATTTATCCCTATTCTGCGATAATTTCGGATTCAAGTTAAAAGGTGTAAAACTAATTCAATCCTTATTCCGCGATATGAACAAGAAATGTATATGTATATGCATCCGTCATGGAGAAACCACAGGTAGGATCAAAGTAGTTTTTATCTGCACTGGATAGTACAATACATAAATAAAGAAGCCATGTATCTATTCATAAGCAATATGTAAACAAACATCTCAAATAATGACATAAAGGGCATAAACATACCTATAAAAAGTAGCCCTGGTTTCAGATGGAGTTAGTTGCAGAAGATAGGAATGCAGTAAACGGCAGAAAAGACAATGAAATTCCATAACATACCTGTGAATTGGTTCCCATGTGTGGAGCCGGAATATCAGTATGAGTTTCGGTAAGGTCAATAATTGAGTAAATACACGCGGCAGACGCCCCAACTCACTCCTACTTAAAATCACCAGGAGAGCACCCTATTCCTCCCTTTGCTCCACCATATGGTACTGCCGCAACGACAGTCTTCCATGTCATCAGTTGAGCAAGTACATTTACTTCATCTGGATCAACCTGTCAAGCAGTTTAAGTACAAGAAGAAATACGATAATCAGTCAACCCGACAGCTGACTTACTACCTTTGCTTTTCAGAAACTAATATAAAGAACAATAGGTTATGAAACAATTTCCAATAAAATAGGGTTACTCACAGAAGTAATTCAGTCAAACCACCAATAGTATGTTAGCTAAGTTGGTTGTTTCCTTAACTGAATTTATCATTTAGGGATATCAAATTGTCTAGGCTTACAAAATATTAGCAGAATATTGGTTCAACGAATTGAGTTCGGCACATGTTGTCTTGTCGGTTTATTCGCTGATGTTACACAATAAACACCGTGAAACAATTTCTAAATGAAAAAGTGCTAACTCGCATAAGTAATTCAGTCAAACAGCACACAATACTTTAGCTAAGTGGGTCTATTCTCATAACACCCCTTAAGACCTTATTCTCATAACAAAAACCTTATTCTCATAACACCCCCACTTAAATAGGTTTCTAGCGCGGAGCGCCCCGAGGACAGCAACCACTGCCCCGCCTCCTACCCCCGCGCTGCCGCCCCGCCTCCTTCCCCCAGCACCGTCGCGCCGGCTCCTACCCTGATGCAGTGCGGTTTTCTTGTGTAGTTCGGAAGCGCAAAAAAACGCTCGCTGCCATTATTCGTCGGTCGCACCGTTTTCAAAACTGCTCTTAAACCGTGCGGAATTTCGAAAAGTGTTCAACATGGCGAAGTTGCGTCTACTCCGTAGCTTTTCAACGGTATATTACACGCATAATTCCGATAAACGGTTAAAAAACTAGAGCAAAAAAGGTACCGAAAAAACAACACGTACAGTTTTTTCAAACATGCAGTTCACCATTTTCAAAACTGCTCTTAAACCGTGCGGAATCTCGAAAAGTGTTCAACATGGCGAAGTTGTGTCTACTCCATAGCTTTATAACGGTATATTACACGCATAATTCCGATAAACGATTAAAAAACTAGAGCCAAAAAGGTACCGAAAAAACAACAAGTAAAGTTTTTTCAAACATGCAGTTCACCGTTTTCAAAACTGCTCTTAAACCGTGCGGAATCTCAAAAAGTGTTCAACATGGCGAAGTTGCATCTACTCCATAGCTTTTCAACGGTATATTACACGCATAATTTCGACAAACGGTTAAAAAAATAGAGCAAAAAAGGTACCGAAAAAACAACACGTACAGTTTTTCAAACATGCAGTTCACTGGTCTCTGTGTTGCAGTATCTGTGCAGTTCGGAAGCGCAAAAAAACGCTCGCTGCCATTATTCGTCGGTCGCACCGTTTTCAAAACTGCTCTTAAACCGTGTGGAATCTCGAAAAGTGTTCAACATAGCGAAGTTGCGTCTACTCCATAGCTTTTCAAACACGCAAAAATACGCTCGCTGCCATTATTCGTTGGTCGCATCGTTTTCAAAACTGTTTTAAATCGTGTGGAATCTCGAAAAGTGTTCAACATGGCGAAGTTGCGTCTACTCCATAGCTTTTCAACGGTATATTACACGCATAATTCCGATAAACGGATAAAAAACTGGAGCAAAAAAGGTACCGAGAAAACAACACGTACAGTTTTTTCAAATATGCAGTTCACTGGTCTCTGTGTTGCAGTATCTGTGCAGTTCGGAAGCGCAAAAAAACGCGTCCATTTGGGTGTCGCGAAAAACAAAGTTTTCGCGTTTTTGTAATTTAAAAACTGCTCTTAAACCGTAATGAATTAGAGGAGGTGTTCTACATAAAAAGTAGCGTCTCGACGCTATCTTTCCAACGGTATATCATTCGGATCATTTCGACCAATGTTTTGTAAAAATCTCACGAAAAACAGCCACTGCCCTTCGTAGTTAGCCGCACGATTTTCAAAATTAGCTAAAAACCATGAGGAATCTCAAAAACATTTCAACATATGAAAGTTGCGCCTCGTTCGTAGCTTTCCAACGGTATATTACACGCCTTGTTTCGACAAACGGTTAGAAAACTGGACTGAAAACAGTACCGAAAATTTGAATTTTTTGAAAAACACAATTCCGCGATTTAGTAAATTCAAAATTGCTCTTAAACCGTAGCGAATTAGAAAAAATAATAGATATGAAAAAGATGCGCGCCGACGATACCTTTGAAACGGTGTATCATATGTTTCATTCCGATGAGCGGTTTAGGAAAAAACGCAAAAAAACGCTCGCCGCCATTTGTTGTGAGCCACACGATTTTCGAAACTGCTCTTAAACTGTGATGAATTTTGAAAAGTGTTCAACATGGCGAAGTTGCGTCTACTCCATAGCGTTTCAACGGTATATTACATGCATAATTTTGATAAACGGTTAAAAAATAGAGGAAAAAAGGTACCAAAAAATCAACACGTACAGTTTTTTCAAACATGGAGTTCTGTTGCAGTATCTGTGTAGTGCGCATAGCTTTCCAATGCAGTAACAAAAAGCAGTTCGGAAGTGTTATGAGAATATTATTCTCATAATGTTATGAGAATAGACCGCCTGTATATATATATATATATATATATATATATATATACCTTTCTAGGCTCGCAAAATATCACCAGAATATTGGATCAACGAATAACAAGATCGAACACACAATACAAAGGCTTGCACCACTCTAGAATCTACCTGAATCCATTACAATACATTTCATAGAAGCTGCAATGATCTCCACAACCTACAAAACCTAATCATCCTAATGATACTTTCCCTTTTCCATAGTGGTGCGACCGGTTCAGATCGCAAGCATATTATCCCGGGAGGGTATTTCATCATAATAACATGCTTATAGAAGAACAATGCTAGATATATAAGTGCACATACCTAACCAAAAGTAACACCAAATATTGCAATAGGTACATACCTATCCATCTCAGTTGCAGAATGCTAAGGCACCATATAAAATAAAAGCCACTATAGCCTCACTGAATAACTCATCATCACCATAGATGATAGGCGTGTTGTGCTTGGTTTCTCTTTAGGTAACAACACGACACAAACAACCACGACCATGTGGGGGTTCATTTTCTTTGGGTAATAACCCAAGGCTCATACTTATGCATTAGCGATCTGCCAGGACCAACAACATACAAAGAGAATTTAACCTTAGTATCAGTAGAACCTGTAGCATGCCTTCTTCTCTAATAATATACTACATATCATACAGTGTGCTTCTCCAATGACAATTTTTCTTTTGCAAAATAAGTAGACGCAATTTATTACCTCTATCACTGTCAGGGATATTGCTACCAGGTATAAACCGGCCAGGAGGGTCCGGTTTAAGTTATCAAGATTGTATTATCAGAAGCCCAGCGGAGTATGGAGTAGGAAGTTATAGCCCAGAAGGCTTAGAGCCCATACGATAGGGCCCATAACTTGTAAACCGTCATATCATGTAAACTTGGGATGCAAGGTAGAAACAGTAGAGACCGAGGCGGACACGATTATGAGCCGGCCTCGGGACTCTGTAAACCGGACCGGGCGTCACCTCTTATGTAAAGGGACGAACCGACGACGGTTCAGGACAAGAAAAAACAGCTCGAGACACAGGCAAGCGAATTCGCTCCCTGGTCATCGAAGCCCAAGCAATACCACACCAAACTAGACGTAGGCTTTTACCTTCATCGAAGGGCCGAACTAGTATAAAATCCCTGTGTCCTTCGTCCGCTTTAACCCCTTTAAGCTAACCCGTAGCGATGGCCTCACGACTAAGTCCTTTCACTAGGACATCTGCCGTGCTAAATCCACGACAGTTGGCGCCCACCGTGGGGCTATCGCACGATGGTTTCGAGTGCTTGAAGGGAAGCTTTGAAGGGCTCAAGGGCTACGCAGCGGGCCAGATGAATAAGAGTCGTCGCGGCCGGATCTACATCGATGATACAGGCTGGGGCCCCGAGGCCGATTCAATCGAATACGGGTACCGGGTCCCCTTCGGCGGCATCCACGTCTTCATCGTCAAGATCGGTGAACCGGGCCCTGAGCCGGACACCTTCCCCAACATCATCGAGTCAGCTCAGCGTGCGAGACCAGCCCGGATTCACCCCGCCGTGAAGCACGTCTTCGTTGGAGCAGTGCATGGAGTACAAGCCGAGGACGAATCGGATTTTGGCGGCGAGACGGTTATTTATTCCGGTTATGAGTCTTCGTCCGGAGAGACCGAATCTTTGTATCTACTGCAGGACGGCCGGTCTGAGGGTTGTTCCGATGGTGATAGTATTCCGGACCCCCTCGATCCGCCAAACAGGGTTGCTGTTTTCATGGCCGGATCACAACCCATGCAGCAGCCCTCAACGACAGGGGCATTAACCTCAGAGGCAATGGGAGCTAGACTGGTGATCTCCCCCCGTCGCTCTCTGATGCTCTATCCACCTTAGTCCATGATGACCCACAACCGTAAGGGATCTATTGCAGCGTTTTCGATAAGTAAGAGTGTCGAACCCAACGAGGAGCAGAAGGTATTGATAAGCGATTCTGAGCAAGAAATTACTGCAAGCACTGAAAGATAACTTTTTAGGGGTTTTCTCGATATAAGCAACAGGAAAGTAAAAGCAAGCAATGTAAAAGGCACTGAGAGTAACAAGTGGCCCAATCCTTTCTTAGCAAAGGAGAGGCCTAGCAACTGAACTTATAAAAGCTAAAGCGTTCCTGAGGACACACGGGAGAGGTAGTCATGTGCTTTCGCCATATCCCGTATCAATACTATGTTATGTGTTGATAAGTGTTGAGTGGGTGGATCTATGCTAGTGCACTCTCTAGACTAAGATGAATGCACTCTTATGATTAAACACCTTGCAAGCATCCACAAATACAAGATAGTATTTAAGGCAAAAGCCTAACCATAGCAATACGATCGAGGATCCATTGTTCCCTTATGCAAAAGCGTGCGAACTGGGGTTCAGGTTTCTGTCACTCCGGCAACCCACCGTAAGCATTCTTTGTACACAATGTATTCTCCTAGGTCCTTAATAAGGCGAAGTGTTGAGTGTTCGAGTCACACAACACCACTAGTAGAATGACAACACAACTTAAGTATCAAACAACACATATTACTTCAACAACATATGACTACTAACAACAAGACTTTCCCCATGTCCTCAAGAACTAGGGTAACTACTCACGAGACATAAAAGAGATCATTATCAGTGGAGATAAATGGGTGATAAACAATCTGGACATAATAATATTTCTCCAACAAAACTCAATATCATTCACCACAAAGTAGTAATCAACACCGATGGAGTAGAGAGGATAGATAGTACGAGTTACAACACAAGTTGCAATTGTGAGATGAGATTTGGATGAAGATGGAGATGGTGCTGGTGTTGGGGATGATGTTGATGATGATCTCGATGATGCCCCTGACGATGGTGATGACGATGGCGATGATCTCCCCTTCCGGGAGGTGATCTCCCCGGCGGAATCTGCCCACCGGAGATGGCTTTTTCTTGTCTGTAGGTTTCCGCCATGGAGCGACGGCGGAACTCCGTAAAAACTCTCGTTTTTAGGGTTTTTGGATAACGGAGAGTATATAGGCAAAAGGGGACAGCCGGAGGTGGGCCAGGGGCTCCAGGCGCCCCCCCGGCGCGGCCAGGGGGGGCTCCCCCAGGGCGCCTGGGCACCCTGTGGCCCCCCTCTGGTTGCCCTTTCGCATGTCTTTGTGTTTCGTCCGGAAAATATCCTCCGTCGATTTTCAGGTAATTTGGAGGTATTCTGATACGTCCAAAACGTATCTATAATTTCTGCTTGCTCCATGCCACTTTTGGGTGATATTGCTATGATATTTATACACTTCCATACACTTTTGATCATATTTGGACTAACCTACTGATCCAGTGCACCCCGGTGCCAGTTTCTGTTTTCGGCTATTTTTGTATTTCAGGTTTTCACGTTACGAGAACTGCCAGGAAAAATCCAAAAACATTATATAAAAATCAGCGTTCCGGAAACTTCCTTGCGCCCGAAGTACAACTGGGGGGGGGGGCACCAGGGCTCCAGGCACCCTGGCGGCGCGCCGCCCCTGGGCCGCGCCGGGGGGCGCCTGGGCCCCCCGAGCCCCGTCTGGTGCCCCCCTTTGGCATATATTTAGAGCGTCCTTCGAAACCCTCGGGACGGGAACTCTTTTTCGCGATCTCATCTCTGTTCCGCCGCCACAACCGCTTCCAAGATCGGGAGCACCAGGAGAACTCTTCCCGGCACCCTGCCGGAGGGGAGGATCATCACCAGGAGCTTCTCCACCACCATGGACGCCTCCCGGATGAGTTGTGAGTAGTCCCCCTTAGACCATGAGTCCATGACCAGTAGCCATGTGATGTTCTCCTCCCGTTCTTGTGCTTCACTAATTAGTCCTCGTGAGCTGTCCTACATGATCGAGGCACATATGTAATCCTTATGCTGTTGCTATGTTGAGTTTGCTAGGATCCGATGGATTATGAGATTATGTTCAGATTGATCTTGAGTAATATATTTGATCTACCTCTTTTATATTTATGTTCATAAGTAATTCTTGCATGTTCTCCGTTGTTATTTATTGCTTTGGCCAAGTAGTAGGTAGTGACTCCAAGAGGGAACGTTATGCTCGATTGTGGGTTCATGCCCCTCGATGACTAGCTTGAGTGACAGAAACATGAGTCTAGGGGATGTGCTGTTGCCACAAGGGGGAAAACAACGGTGCTTGTGCCCGCGGGTGCAAGGATTGTTTACTTTACGCAAAGTTCTTTTAATGCAGTTGTCTGTTGCATTGAGTTTACACTATGGGTGGGACTCGCAACTTAATACCAGCGAGATGTTCTGGATAGATATCTCAAGGTGGATGATTAGTAGTAGATATTGATGGATTTCGGTCTACTTACTTTGGCGTACCGCCCGTGCTTTGAACCTCAACCTTTCTTGCAATGTAGTCAGCATTGGTTTGCGTTCGTGGTCCTGTCAATTGCCCAGTTGTAATTCGTTTACCTCACATAGCTGTTTTATCGTCTTTTGGGAGAGAGACATCACTAGTGAACATCATGAGACTCCGGTCCATATTACCATCATTGATCACATCCGCTATTTACTTTTCACTTTTATTTACTATTGCAAACATTATCTATCACTACTATCATTTGCGTTTAATCCTTTGTGAACTACAAGGCCGGAGGGATTGACAACCTCTCTGTACTCGTTGGGAGCAAAGTTATTTGTATCTGTGTGCAGGTCCACGTTGATTGCTAATATCTGGCGCCGTTAGCAGTTGACACCTACTTGTTGAACCTAGGAGTCTTTGGGGATTCGATCCTTGGCATCTTTGCTAAGGGAAAAACTTCCACAACACTGCATCTCACACCTTCCACTTGGGGTAACCAACGAGGGGTTAGAGGCCCATCAAGGAGTTTTTCTGGCACCGTTGCCGGGGACTCCACTCTTCAGGATAGGGGAGTTGCATGCTATCTTTTACCTTTGCTTTTTAGTCTTGTTAGTTTACCTTTCAGTTTTGCTTTAGTACCTTTTTATCGAAAATCACAAAAATAGTTATCTTGCTTGCTTGCTACTATGGGTTCCACCGAGAACACCAAGTTGTGTGACTTCACTAGTCACAACAACGATGACTTTATCAGCACACCTATCACTACACCTGCCACTTCAGCACCTTCATATGAAATTAAACCTGCTTTACTGAATCTAGTTATGAAAGATCAATTCTTTGGTGCTGGAGATGATGCTGCTTTACACTTAAACAACTTTGTTGAACTCTGTGATATGCAAAAGTACCACGAAATAGATGGTAATATTGTTAAGCTTAAGCTTTTTCCTTTCTCCTTGAGAGGAGGAGCTAAATTTTGGTTTCAGTCTTTGCCTAGAAATAGCATAGATTCATGGGACAACTGCAAAGATGCTTTTATCGGAAAATACTATCCACCTGCTAAAATTATCCAACTTAGAAGTAACATAATGAATTTTAAACAATTGGATAATGAACACGTTGCCCAAGCTTGGGAACGTATGAAATCTCTTATCAAGAACTGCCCTACTCACGCTTTCACTACTTGGATGGTTATCCAAACTTTTTATGCAGGCTTGAACTTTACCTCGCGGAACTTGTTAGATTCGGCCGCGGGAGGAACTTTTATGTCAACTACACTTGGTGCTGCCACGAAGCTTCTCGATGAGATGATGACCAACTATTTCCAATGGCACACCGAACGCACTCCAACAGGTAGGAAGGTAAACTCTGTCGAGGAGATTTCCTCCCTTAATGAAAAAGTTGACTTGATCATGTCTCTACTTTCGAAGCAATCTTCTGTTGATCCTCGTGATGTTCCTTTAAATTATTTGATTGCTCAAGAACAAGTAGATGTGAACTTTATCTCTAGAAACAATTTTAATAACAATGCTTATAGGAGTAACTTTGGTAACAATCCTAGACTGTTCCCCTCTAATTCTTATGGGAACAACAATGCTTATCCTAGTACCAAGAACTCCACTACTGAATTAGAGACTATGCTTAAAGATTTCATCACTACCCAAAAAGCCTTTAATAAAAGTGTAGAAGAAAAACTACATAAACTAGATGATCTTTCTTTTAAGGTAGACCATTTAGACAATGAGGTAAAATTGCTAAAAATTAAAACTTCTCCTCTTGAGGAGAGGGAAGTCACTCCTATAAATGCTATTCAAGTGCAAGTTAATGAAAATATTAGTATGATGGCTAAACTTAAAGAAAGATGGGCTAGAGAAAGGGAGGAAGAAGATAGAATTAAGAGCCTTCCTACCCACCACACTTTTGCTACTATCCAAGTTGTTGAGGATGTTCAAACTCTTAGCACCCAATGTACTCCTGGTCCCATTGGACCTATTAATGGTGATGCTACCACTATAGAAACTACCAAACAAGTGAACCTTAAGGACACCACTACCACTTTACTTGATGCTCGTGACCTTGATTTTGATAATTGCACTCTTACCGAAGTTATTGATTTCCTTCACAAGATGTCTAGAGACCCCCGCACTAGCACGCTTAATCTTGCCTTCACAGAGTATATCACTAATGCTCTCATCAAAGCTAGGGAGGAGAAACTTAGAGTAGAAGCCTCCATACCTAGAAAGCAAGAAGATGGTTGGGATCCTATGATAAAAATTAAATTGAATGACTTCTCTTGTTATGCATTATGTGATGTTGGTGCTAGTACCTCTATTATGCCCAAAAGACTATATGATATGCTTAAATTGAAATATTTTGATTCTTGTTCTTTTGGTGTTCGTCTCGTTGATTCTTCCATAAAGAAACCTTTGGGGAGGATCGACGATGTTCTTATTGTTGTCAATGATAATTATGTTCCCGTTGATTTTACTATCATGGATATTGAATGTGATCCTTCTTGTCCAATTATTTTGGGACGTCCCTTTTTACGCACCGTTGGTTCTATCATTGACATGAAAGAGGGTAATATAAAATTTCAGTTTCCTCTCAAGAAAGGGATGGAACACTTCCCTCGAAAGAAGATCAAGTTACCTTTTGAGTCCGTTGTACGGGCTAGCTATTCTTTTACTCTTGATAAAACTTGATCTATTTGCATTATGCCTAGCTTAAAGGCATAAAAGAAAGCGCTTTTGGGAGGCAGCCCACATGAATAAAATTTTTGCTTTTGTTGTGTCTTGATGTTGTTTACTGCTGTAGCATCATCATTGTATCTTTGCTTTTCATATTTGTGCCAAGTATAGCCTTTGATTGCTAGAAAGTTCAAAAGTTGTGAGGTGCTGTCCAGGAAACAGATTCTGTCCTTGGATAGAAAAATTCGTATAAAATCACCAGATCATCTTTTTGGTCTGAATTTATTCGACAGCGTTCTCTATATAATTGTCTTTCGTGCGTCTGTTCTGAGTTTTTTGATTTGAGTTGCAGAAGTATCCCGAACAAATCAATTACTACCTGCTGTTCTGTTTTTCACAGATTCTGTCCTGTTTTGCCTTTCCTTCATTTTGCAAATCAAGAGCTTGCTTTTTCTTTGCAAAAACCTTTTGGCAACCTTGAGAAACAGTAGAACTTCAAGAATATCTTTATTTCCAGCAAGGTGCAATTATTTCATTAAGGGTACTAACCTCGCTAATCAGATTATGATGAGTTATGTATGAAGGGAGTTTTCAAGTGTGCGAGGGAAGATGATAAAAAGATTCAGGAGTGTCAAGCGCTCAAGCTTGGGGATGCCCCCGTGCACCCCCAAGAAATATTCAAGGAGACTTAAGCGTCTAAGGTTGGGGATGCCCCCGTGCATACCCTTCTCCATCAACATTATCAGTTCGTCTTTCGTTCCACTATATTTTTATCACTTCATGTGTTATGTGCTATGCTTGGAGCGTCTTGCTTTTAGTTTCCTTTTTAGTTTTTCATAACGAGTCGGAACTCAGCTTTCTTTATGTGGGAGAGAAACACGCTCCACTTCTACCTAGAACATAACATAGAATTTTCATGTCTATCTTTGCTGTGTGTGTTCTTTGTCTTTTAATAGCTACTATCATGCTCTGCTCTTAGTATTCATGCTTATCTTTTCAAATAGCTTTTGTCTAGTTGGTTGCTTGAACTCTCTTTAATTACCATGCTCACCTTATTAAGAGAGTTTGCTTCCGTTGCATTGGTTAATATGTCTATGATAAAGATGCTACTTGCATGATGGCGCTTAGTAGTTCAGGTTTCCTTATGCTTAGTCTCAAATAGCTGGGGGGGTTCCCAATGTGTTATTGGAGTACCAACATGATTTGTTTGCCTATGATGTGGTATGGTTTAGTAATATCTTCCTGCGAGAATTTATTTTGATTGACTTGGCGTATGCTCACGCATATTTAAGACTGTAAAGAAAGTCTATCAAGCCTTGATGATCTTTTATTTCTGAGTAGCGATATAACTACCATGCCTGATTCAATATTGCTTTGTCGCTCTGCATGATTATGACCGTCATTGCTCTCTTAGTTGGTCGCCCCCAGTCTTTTGCTAACCTCCACCTGTACTAAGTGAACTAACTTTGCAATATATAGCTCATGGGAAAGTAGCTTAGAAACTATTGTGGTAAAGAATATGTTGCCTATGTATCTTATTTCTTATAAGTTGCTTGCTGAGCGGTAACCATGTTTCTGGGGACGCCATCAACTATTACACTTTTGTTGAATATCATGTGAGTTGCTATGCATGTTCGTCTTGTCTGAAGTAAGGGTGATTTGCCGTGGGTTGAATGAGTATGCATATTGTTAGAGAAGAACATTGGGCCGCCAACCAAAGCCATGTATCATGGTGGAAGTTTTAGCTTGGACATTAATCCTCAATCTCTTATGAGAATATGCTTATGCCTTAAAGAGGAGTCCATCATCTATTTTCTATGTTGTCCCGGTATGGATGTCCTCAAGTTGAGATCTATCAAAAACGAGAAATCAAATGCGATTTATCTCCTTGGACCTTTGTACAGGTGGCATAGAGGTACCCCTTTGTGACACTTGGTTGAAACATATGTAATGCAATGATAACCCATGGAAATCCGAGCTAATTAGGACAAGGTGCGAGCACTATTAGTATTAGATGCATGAGGCTTGCAACTTATAGGATGTCTTATGCATGACACATATGAAGTACTACTACCGTTGACAAAATTGCTTCTATGTTTTCAAAATAAAAAAAATCTCTAGCACATAATCATTCTTTTACTTTTATGTTGAGTCTCCACCTTCTTTCTTAAAGCACCAACTACTGAGAGCATGATTGTCATTCTGAGTGTAATGTGCATTGTCCCAAAGTAGCATTGTCTTTTGCATGATTGTGATATCGTTTATTCTGAAATCATTGTATCTAGTCATCACTTAAACCTTGAAGGTGCCCCTGCATTTATGTTTTGCTTCACTAAAAGGGGGCAAGCTAGATATCACTTTATCATATTTGCACACCATATTCATTGCAAATCTATTTGATGTTTCAGTTTCACATTGAAAAACTTTCAGTCATTTGTGATTTTCTCATGAGGCAACTTAATTACTATAGAATCATTGTCTCAGTAAGCTTTTGTCATATGACTATAAAAAGTCCTATATGGTTAATAGCATGTCACCACAAAAATTATTCTTGTTATCATTTACCTACTCGAGGACGAGCAGGAATTAAGCTTGGGGATGTTGATACGTCCAAAACGTATCTATAATTTCTGCTTGCTCCATGCCACTTTTGAGTGATATTGCTATGATATTTATACACTTCCATACACTTTTATCATATTTGGACTAACCTACTGATCCAGTGCACCCCGGTGCCAGTTTCTGTTTTCGGCTGTTTTTGTATTTCAGGTTTTCACGTTACGAGAACTGCCAGGAAAAATCCAGAAAAATTATATAAAAATCAGCGTTCCGGAAACTTCCATGCGCCCGAAGTACAGCCGGGGGGGGGGGGCACCAGGGCTCCAGGCACCCTGGCGGCGCCCCCCCCCTGGGCCGCGCCGGGGGGCGCCTGGGCCCCCCGAGCCCAGTCTGGTGCCCCCCTTTGGCATATATTTAGAGCGTCCTTCGAAACCCTCGGGACGGGAACTCTTTTTCGCGATCTCATCTATGTTCCGCCACCTCCGCCGCTTCCAAGATCGGGAGCACCAGGAGAACTCTTCCCGGCACCCTGCCGGAGGGGAGGATCACCACCGGGAGCTTCTCCACCACCATGGACGCCTCCCGGATGAGTTGTGAGTAGTCTCCCTTGGACCATGAGTCCATGACCAGTAGCTATGTGATGTTCTCCTCCCGTTCTTGTGCTTCACTAATTAGTCCTCGTGAGCTGCCCTACATGATCGAGGCACATATGTAATCCTTATGCTGTTGCTATGTTGAGTTTGCTGGGATCCGATGGATTATGAGATTATGTTCAGATTGATCTTGAGTAATATATTTGATCTACCTCTTTTATATTTATGTTCATAAGTAATTCTTGCATGTTCTCCGTTGTTATTTATTGCTTTGGCCAAGTAGTAGGTAGTGACTCCAAGAGGGAACGTTATGCTCGATTGTGGGTTCATGCCCCTCGATGACTAGTTTGAGTGACAGAAACATGAGTCTAGGGGATGTGCTGTTGCCACAAGGGGGAAAACAATGGTGCTTGTGCCCGCGGGTGCAAGGATTGTTTACTTTACGCAAAGTTCTTTTAATGCAGTTGTCTGTTGCATTGAGTTTACACTATGGGTGGGACTCGCAACTTAATACCAGCGAGATGTTCTGGATAGATATCTCAAGGTGGATGATTAGTAGTAGATATTGATGGATTTCGGTCTACTTACTTTGGCGTACCGCCCGTGCTTTGAACCTCAACCTTTCTTGCAATGTAGTCAGCATTGGTTTGCGTTCGTGGTCCTGTCAATTGCCCAGCTGTAATTCGTTTACCTCACATAGCTGTTTTATCGTCTTTTGGGAGAGAGACATCACTAGTGAACATCATGAGACTCCGGTCCATATTACCATCATTGATCACATCCGCTATTTACTTTTCACTTTTATTTACTATTGCAAACATTATCTATCACTACTATCATTTGCGTTTAATCCTTTGTGAACTACAAGGCCGGAGGGATTGACAACCTCTCTGTACTCGTTGGGAGCAAAGTTATTTGTATCTATGTGCAGGTCCACGTTGATTGCTAATATTTGGCGCCGTTAGCAGTTGACACCTACTTGTTGAACCTAGGAGTCTCTGGGGATTCGATCCTTGGCATCTTTGCTAAGGGAAAAACTTCCACAACACTGCATCTCACACCTTCCACTTGGGGTAACCAACGAGGGGTTAGAGGCCCATCATATTCTTCTTCAGCAACTCAGCATCCACTTTTTACCGCTGAATCCTGCGTCTGCTGCTTCGGCACCGGAAAGTTGCAAACTGTGTAAAATAGGCCAAAACAACATAAGAACATCATCGTAATGTAAAATATATCAATGAATAAGGATAAATTATGATACAAAATAGTGATGCATTTTGGACGTATCAACATCCCCAAGCTTAGACCTCGCTTGTCCCCAAGCGAATACTGAGCTCGGTAAACCTGTCCACAAGTTTAGAGAGTGAAGTGTCGATAAATAGAATACGGACAAGAAGCATCACAGTTTCTTCACCAACTCAAATATCCTCAACAGCAATCTTCAACTCATAAGGCCCTTATAAAAGAGTGGTAACACTTATATTCGGAAGTAGGGCTAAGGAAACTCATTGAATCATGGCAAACATGTCCTTTGGTCAAAGAACAACTAAGAACTTTTACTTTTGCTCTTTCTTTATGTTTTGATGAGATTAATTGAAGCTTTTGAAAGAACATGTTATCAGGCAAGAAGTGAAAGTGTTAACACAAAGGAAGATATTTGCCTTAGCTGGGCTTTGACAAACAACTTACTTATCAAACGATAATGTCAACAAGGATATGATATGACAAATCTTAATGCAACTTTATATGAATGAATCCTTGTCAACATCAAATGTCTGCTCTCTTTAAGAATAGAAGGAAGTAGGAATAACTAACTCAATTTAAAATTAAAAGATAGGCCCTGCTCTAGGGTAGTAGGGAAAACTCATGTGCTATCCTTAACTCAAATAGAATGAAAACAAGTTTTGAGAGGTGCATGATTTTTCAACGAATGCTAATAGATAACTCAATTGCTTCTTGAGATGGACAAGTTTCGAGGAACGGCTCCCGCACGAGGACGATCACATCCTCTTAATCTCCTTTGTTTATCACTGCCAAAGTTTTCTGATTTCTCATGAACAAAGCGTGAAGGAGGGTTTGTTTGTTATATTATTTTTGAGCCGGGCGCACTCTTTGCCAGTTCCTTCTCGTATTATGGGTTTGCACATTAGACATGCAATCCCGGGGTGAAGCTTGTCCAACTCAAAAAGACCATGAATTAACTATTACTTCCTCATGAGCTAAAGCAGAGGCACAAAAATAAAAGATTTTGAACATTTAAGGATAACACATAAATTATGTACTTTAGGAGGTGGTAGTGGAATACCACGAATAGGAAGGTATGGTGGACTCATATGGAAGGTATTGGTTTAAAGAGTATGGATGCACAAGCAGAATTCCGCTTAGTACAAAGTTAGGCTAGCAAAGATTTTGAGAGAGCAGACAATTGATGATGAATAAGATGCAAAACAATATAAAGCATAAACATTGAGGTAAGCATAACACATCAAGTTGTCTTCCTTGTCAGCATAACACTTCAAGCATAATAACATAAAGGTTTTGGCTATGTCGATACTTTTAAGAAAATCATGCTTGTTGTTATGACCAAAGCTATGTTTGCCAAGATTAAATAAAGTTTTCACAGCCATACCTGATATAAGGTCAATACTCCCCATAAGAATCATCATATAAGGTCGATTGCATGAAGAGAATACCGAGTGCAGCAAAAGGAACCAATAAACTTCTCATTAATATTCCATCATAGACGACTCCACACTCACGGATACAATCTCTCCACCGAAGGAGTGATAGACCTCAATGCAGACACCTATTTCATATAATAACCTCCCTAAACATGATATGACTCTACTTGACTCTAAAAGACAAAAGGTAAAGATAAAGATACCGAGCACTCCCCCAAGCTTGGAACAAGCCAAGGGAATGCCGTTACCCAAGGAGATTGCACTCCTCATCCTTGTTGGCGTTGATCATGTAGTCCTCGGCGAAATGCTTCCATGGAAGGGGTTCTCCAGTCTCATATGAGAAGTTTGTCTCTCGAATCCTGCATGCAGCACCCATACCCATGCGCATAAACCTTAGTTCATACTCACAGTTCTGGTTATGTAGATCATAAATTTGCCCTTGGAGCTCTTCAATTCTTTCTTCAGACGCGGTGATGCTTTTCCACATCTCCTTCATCTCCTTCAGGAAGTAAGTCTTCATCTCGTTGATGATGTCAAAGTTAGCTTCAACACCACGCTCGATCATCTTCTTGTACTTGAAGACTTCTTGCTCCACTTCGTCCAGCCTGGCCTGGGTGCTCCCCTCCTTGATAGGTCCCTTCAGATCTTCTTGATGAAGGACACCGTCCTCCATCCGAACAACCTGAGGGTGCTTCTTCACCTCGGCGAGGTAAGGGTTGATGACGTTGACGACGAACTTGTCCTTGGGGGAACTTGGAGAAGCCATGGCACCTAGATTCAGCTGAAAGATTCCCTGGCAGAAACAGATCGAAAAGAAAACACACGAAATCGCAAGATACGTTGCCGGAACAATCCGGGCAAATATATAGCAAAAATTTATGCATAGAAAGGAAGGTAAAAGGCTAAAGCGGTGTCGGAGACGGACTCCCAGGTGTCCACGCGCCCTGGCGGCGCGGCCAGGAGGTAGGGCGCGCCAGGGGGGCACCTGGACCCCCTGGAGCTCGTCTCCGGCTCCACTTAGGCTCAGAATTTTACTAATTTTGCAAAAACTCGTAATACGGAACTTTTATGGCGGTTCGCGATGTTTCCTAACTGTACTACATACATTTTCTTTATTCTACTTCTGCTGGCGTCTGAAACAGGGCTGCAACATGTTCTTCGTGAGTTGTTGTGTATATTATATTCACATCAACATTGACAGGGTCTCTTGCTATGTAATGCTTAAGTCTTTGCCCATTCACAACTTGAGGTTTGGTGCCTTCAAAATTGTTAATCTTAATTGCACCAGACCGATAGATTTCTTCAATATGAAATGGCCCTTCCCACCTGGAAAGTAGTTTGCCTGGAGAAAACCTGAAACAGGATCTAAACAACAAAACTTTATAACCAACATTAAATTCACGTTTCAGAATCTTCCTATCATGCCACTTCTTTACCTTTTCCTTGAACATTTTAGCGCTCTCGTAAGCTTCACTTCTCCATTCATCTAGATAAGTCAAGTTCATGAGACGCTTCTCACCAGCTAATTTTGGGTCGGCATTAAGCTCTCTAACAGCCCAGAAAGCTTTTTGCTCTAACTCTAATGGCAAATGGCAAGCCTTGCCATACACCATCTAATAGGGGGACATGCCCATGGGGTTTTTGTAAGCAGTTCTATATGCCCACAAAGCATCTCCTAACTTATTTGACCAGTCCTTTCTATTGCTATTTACTGTCTTCTGTAAGATCAACTTAATCTCTCTATTGGTGAGCTCAACTTGCCCACTAGTTTGAGGATGATATGGTGAAGCAATTCTATGATTGGCATCGTATTTGGCTAAAGCTTTTCTAAAAGCTCCGTGCGTGAAGTGTGATCCTCCATCAGTCATGAGATACCTTGGTACACCAAACCTAGGAAAAATTACATCTTTAAGCATTTTCAAAGATGTCTTGTGATCAGCACTTTCAGTGGGGATTGCTTCAACCCACTTGGTCACATAATCAACAGCTACTAAAATGTGAGTGTACTTGTGCGGAGAAGGAAAAGGACCCATAAAATCAAAACCCCAACAATCAAAAGGTTCAATCACTAGTGAGTAATTCATAGGCATCTCATTCCTTCTACTAATGTTACCAACTCTCTGACATTTATCACAGGCTAAAACATAATTTCTAGCATCCTTAAAAAGAGTAGGCCAATAAAAACCTGATTGAAGAACCTTATGTGCAGTCCTCTCACCGGCATGATGTCCTCCATAGGGACTATCATGACACCGTCTGAGAATGTCCTTCTTCTCATGTTCCGGTATGCATCTTCTCACGATCCCGTCGGGACCTTCTTTGAAAAGATGTGGGTCATCCCAAAAGTAGTGCCTCAAATCATGAAAGAACTTCTTCCTTTGCTAAAATGTTAAACCTGGAGGCAAATACTTTGCAACAATAAAATTAGCATAATCTGCATACCAAGGATCGGAAAGAGATTGTACTTTTACAACGGCAAGTTGTTCGTCTGGAAAACTGTCGTTGACTGGGATGGGATCATGCGGTATATCTTCCATCCTTGAAAGATTGTCCGCCACCAGATTGTCTTCCCCTTTCCTATCAACAATTTGCAAATCAAATTCTTGAAGAAGGAGTACCCATCTGATAAGCCTTGGCTTGGCATCCTTCTTTGTCATAAGGTACTTAATGGCAGCATGATCAGTATGAATAATAACTTTGGAATCAACAGTGTACTGCCTAAACTTATCACAAGCAAATACTAGAGCTAAGAATTCCTTCTCAGTAGTAGCATAATTCCTTTGAGCACTATCAAGGGTTTTACTAGCATAATGTATAACATTCAATTTCTTATCAACTCTTTGTCCTAAAACAGCTCCAACAGCAAAATCACTTGCATCACACATAATTTCAAAAGATAAATTCCAGTCAGGTGGTTGTACTATAGGAGCGGTTATTAAAGCTTTCTTAAGAACTTCAAAAGCTTCCTTACAATCCTCATTAAATACAAAAGGAACGTCCTTCTGGAGAAGATTAGTGAGGGGCCTCGAGGTCTTAGAAAAGTCTTTAATAAATCTTTTATAGAAACCAGCATGACCAAGAAAACTGCGAATACCTTTGATGTCCCTTGGATAGGGCATCCTCTCAATAGCTTCGATCTTGGCTTTGTCCACTTCAATTCCCCTTTCGGAAATCTTGTGACCAAGAACAATTCCTTCGTTAACCATGAAGTGACACTTCTCCCAGTTGAGTACCAAATTTGTCTCCTCGCATCTCTGCAAAACTTTATTAAGATTGTGAAGACAATGGTCAAAGGAGGTTCCATAGACGGAGAAATCGTCCATGAAGACTTCCATAATATCCCCACAGAAACCATGAAAGATAGCAGACATACACCTTTGAAAAGTAGCAGGGGCATTACATAAACCAAAAGGCATACGCCTATAAGCATAAGTACCAAAGGGACAAGTAAAAGTGGTCTTCTCTTGATCAGCAGTGTTAACATGAATTTGAGAGAAGCCAGAATAACCATCGAGATAACAAAAGTGGGTATTTTTGGATAACCTTTCAAGCATTTGGTCGATGAACAACAACGGGTAGTGATCCTTCCTGGTTGCCTTGTTTAGCTTCCTGTAATCAATACACATTCTATATCCAATAATAATTCTCTGAGGTATCAGTTCATTTTTATCATTAGGAACCACAGTTGTACCTCCTTTCTTAGGAACACAATGTACCGGGCTTACCCACTTACTATCAGCTATAGGGTAGATAATACCTGCGGCTAGAAGCTTGAGAATCTCAGTTCTTACAACATCCATCATCTTCGGGTTCAACCATCGTTGATGATCAACAACTGGTTTAGCATCAGGCTCAAGGTTGATAGTATGTTGACAGATAGATGGACTAATCCCCTTAAGGTCATCAAGGGTATAGCCAATTGCGCCTCGGTGTTTACGAAGTACTTCCAATAGTCGCTCTTCTTCATATCCTGAAAGGTTAGAATTGATAATAACAGGATATACTTTCTTTTCATCTAAATAAGCATACTTGAGCGTATCGGGAAGAGGCTTAAGATCGAACACCGGGTCTTCTTTCGGTTTTGATAAAATTCCCAAAGGTTCAACCGGGAGGTTGTGCTTCAGGATAGCAGGTTGCCTCAAGAATATTTCATCTAGTACATTTCTTTCCTGCATATGCAAATCATTCTCGTGGTCCTCCATATATTGCTGCAAAGGATCATTAGGGGGAATAGCAATAGAGGCAATACTTTCAATAATTTTATCATTACTAGGTAAATCAGTACCACGAGGTTGCTTAGAGAACTTAGAAAAATTAAATTCATATGGCTCACCATTGAATTCAACAAAAAATTTACCTTTCTTGCAATCTATTATAGCTCCACAAGTTCTAAGAAAAGGTCTACCAAAAATAATTGGACAAAAATTGTCCCTCTCTGAACCAAGTACTAGAAAGTCGGTAGGGTATTTTACCTTTCCACATAGGACTTCAACGTCCCTCACAATTCCGATAGGAGAGATAGTTGTTCTGTTTGCAAGATGAATGGTAACATCAACTTCTTCAAGTTCACAAGGGGAAATCTCACCGATGATCTCTTCGTAAAGTGAATAGGGGATAGCACTTGCACTCGATCCCAAATCACATAGCCCATAATAATTGTGATCTCCTATTTTAACAGATACCACTGGAGTACCTCAAATTGGGCCTTTATTCTTGGCTGTGACAAGGTTAGTGGAAACAGCACAAAAATTTATATTGGAATCCAAAACATCATTAGTAACAAGGTCTTTAATCAATGCAACTTGAGGATCGACCTTGATCTGGTCCTCAGGCTCATCAACTCTTCTCTCACTTTTATTTATTATGCCTGTCACAAGAGAGTGCTCCCTTATCTTTGCGGGAAAAGGAGGCTGTTCATATATAACTGCAGGCAAAATAGGGTCAGCAACATGAATATCAACAGGTAGCTCTTTAAAAGGTTCATGATGCTGGTCTCTCTTCTTTTTAAAAGAATCAACGTGCGAGGCAAAATTCTTACAGAAATCAATCACTAGATGGGAATCAAGACCAATCTTAGAGCAAAAAGTAATGAAGTAATCAGTTTTCACATATCTCTCAATATAATCATGTTCATAATTTATAGCGGGTTCAATACCTTTATCAATTTCCCTATCTTCGGTATTCCTCTGGATCCTTTCAATGAGATCCCACCTTTCTTCAACACTCTTCTTCTGAAATACCCCACTAGAGGAGGCATCCAGCATCTCCTTATCCTGACGAGAAAGCCTGGCATAAAAATTTGTAAGTATAATTTCCTTGGGAAGCTTATGAATAGGGCATTTGAGCATTAGGGACTTCAATCTCCCCCAAGCTTGAGCAATGCTTTCTCCGTCACGAGACCTAAAGTTATAGATATAGTTCCTGTCTCGATGGATTTCATGAAGAGGATAAAACTTAGTATAAAAGAGAGACATAAGCTCCTGCCAGTCAAGCAAGTGTGAGTTATCGAGAAGCCTATACCAATCTGAAGCTTTATCTATAAGTGATACGGCAAACAATTTCCTCATGACAAATTCCCTCGATACACCTGCAAGCTTAAATAATGAACATAGTTGTGACAAATATAGCAAGTGTTCACCGGGATGTCTGTCTCCTGCATAACGATTAGCCAAAACATAATCGATAATACCAGCTGGTATTTTATAGGGCACAATTTCAGTAGGGGGAGGAGCAACCACCACAGGTGTGGGGCGTCTTCCCGCAAGCAACGATCCAATAACAGGGTTGTCCATAAGGACAAAGAGCAGCAACAGCAAAAATAAAAACAGAATTATAAAAACTTCCTTACCGGTTTCACTTTACCAATAGCGCTACGCTCCCCGGCAACTGCGCCAGAAAACAGTACTTGATGACCCACAACCGTAAGGGATCTATTGCAGCGTTTTCGATAAGTATGAGTGTCGAACCCAACGAGGAGCAGAAGGTATTGATAAGCTATTCTGAGCAAGAAATTACTGCAAGCACTGAAAGATAACTTTTTAGGGGTTTTCTCGATATAAGCAACAGGAAAGTAAAAGCAAGCAATGTAAAAGGCACTGAGAGTAACAAGTGGCCCAATCCTTTCTTAGCAAAGGAGAGGCCTAGCAACTGAACTTACAAAAGCTAAAGCGTTCCTGAGGACACACGGGAGAGGTAGTCATGTGCTTTCGCCATATCCCGTATCAATACTATGTTATGTGTTGATAAGTGTTGAGTGGGTGGATCTATGCTAGTGCACTCTCTAGACTAAGATGAATGCACTCTTATGATTAAACACCTTGCAAGCATCCGCAAATACAAGATAGTATTTAAGGCAAAAGCCTAACCATAGCAATACGATCGAGGATCCATTGTTCCCTTATGCAAAAGCGTGCGAACTGGGGTTCAGGTTTCTGTCACTCCGGCAACCCACCGTAAGCATTCTTTGTACACAATGTATCCTCCTATGTCCTTAATAAGGCGAAGTGTTGAGTGTTCGACTCACACAACACCACTAGTAGAATGACAACACAACTTAAGTATCAAACAACACATATTACTTCAACATCATATGACTACTAACAACAAGACTTTCCCCATGTCCTCAAGAACTAAGGTAACTACTCACGAGACATAAAAGAGATCATGATCAGTGGAGATAAATGGGTGATAAACAATCTGGACATAATAATATTTCTCCAACAAAACTCAATAGCATTCACCACAAAGTAGTAATCAACACCGATGGAGTAGAGAGGATAGATAGTACGAGTTACAACACAAGTTGCAATTGTGAGATGAGATTTGGATGAAGATGGAGATGGTGCTGGTGTTGGGGATGATGTTGATGATGATCTCGATGATGCCCGTGACGATGGTGATGACGATGGCGATGATCTCCCCTTCCGGGAGGTGATCTCCCCGGCGGAATCTGCCCACAGGAGATGGCTTTTTCTTCTCTGTAGGTTTCCGCCACGGAGCGGCGGCGGAACTCCGTAAAAACTCTCGTTTTTAGGGTTTTCGGATAACGGAGAGTATATAGGCAAAAGGGGACAACCGGAGGTGGGCCAGGGGCTCCAGGCGCCCCCCCGGCGCGGCCAGGGGAGGGGCGCCCCCAGGGCGCCTGGGCACCCTGTGGCCCCCCTCTGGTTGCCCTTCGCATGTCTTCGTGATTCGTCCGGAAAATATCCTCCGTCGATTTTCAGGTAATTTGGAGGTATTCTTCTTCAGCAACTCAGCGTCCACTTTTTACCGCTGAATCCTGCGTCTGCTACTTCGGCACCGGAAAGTTGCAAACTGTGTAAAATAGGCCAAAACAACATAAGAACATCATCGTAATGTGAAATATATCAATGAATAAGGATAAATTATGATACAAAATAGTGATGCATTTTGGACGTATCAGTCCACACTTTGACATCGCTTGCAACAGCAGAAGTAGCTCAGGCCGACAAGGAGCAGCATGATGCGGAGATCGCTCAGGTGAAGAGCCGGATTGAGGAAGCCAAGTTGGATCTGGCCGCTGAGAAAGCTAGGATGGCTACAAGGCAGGCAGAGCTGGATTCTCAAGCTTATCGACTCAGGTTAGATCAGAACGCCTCACAGGAGGTAACGTGGAGAAGACAACGATCTCGTTTGCCGCCGGTTTATGAGGCGAGGAATCTCTTTAGCACGCCAGGCGCAGGGACCAGTAACCATCCAGAGATAAACTGGGGAGGAGCACCGGGAACAGGCGCGTCGGTTCACCCACCGGCCGCAGAGCCAAATCGCCAAGTTGTGCCAACCCAGCATGTGCCCACCTCTCCGGGTCATTATTCTAATCCATTGGATAACATAGTTGCTGCGGCTTCACGGCTGGCCGCTCTTCCCATCGAAGGTACGTCTCCCATAGCGGTTGAGGCACGACGGGCCAAGGAGTTGCTGGACACGGCACTAACTCAACAGCAAGCGTATTCATATAGTCGGGAGAGGATTCATTCAACCCCTCGCCCGAGCTGGAGTTATACGAGGCGTCTGGATGAACCGGCAGTATCAAGCAGTGCACGGAGACGACATCGGCAGAGGCAGGATAATCCGGCAGGAGAAGAAGCACATGCGCAATAGGTGGTGGATCAGGCCAGGCATACTGCCCAATACGACGCCCGTCAGGCGACGCCGGTTCATCCCACCACCACAGTCGAACCGGCAGTCATGTCCAGTTCCCTGGGCGTACAGTGTCTCATCCCCGCTTTGCGAAACGTGAAACTACCCAAAGATTTCAAAGGTCCACGCAAGGTGCCCAACTACACGGCGGATCTGGCTCCGGAGGCGTGGGTTGAGAGTTATGAGATGCCCATGGAGATGCTCGACGTGGATGAAGTGGCATGTGCTAAATACTTCACGATGATGCTCGAAGGCACAGCTCGGACATGGCTAAAGGGTTTGCTGCCTAATTCCATCCGATCATGGGTAATTCCATCGGATCATGGGGTGAATTGCGTCGCCGGTTCATCAACAATTTCAAGGACACGTGCAAGCAGCCGATGTCTGTTGTCGATTTAGCTACATGCGTCCAAGGAGAGCAAGAGTCCACAAGCAGTTGGTGCGTCGAGTGTCCGAAATCTTGCACTCCTCCAATAGCATCAACCCAAGTACAACAATAGTAACTTTGGAAGGCAATTGTCGATTTGAACCTTTGAGGCAGAAGTTGGGACGGCTCAAACGTTATTGCAATGACATGGGAACACTCATGGGCGCTTTGGTGAAATACGGAGATTCTGATAACACCAAATATCCAGACGCAGATGGAGACAAGTCAGGGAAGGCGAGCAAGAACGGAAACCGCCGCAGACCAATCCGGCGGGTCAAGGATACAATGGCAAGCGTAAAGCGGAAGGCAGCTCAGACTTTGTGGCCAATACCAATGTTCAGGACAACGGACAACGCCGCAAGGGTAGACCGCCCCCACACAACGGGAGGCCGCCTATTAATCTAGAGTGCCAGCTGAACGTGCCTTGTCCAAAGCACGGTACAGCGGAAAACCCGGCTGCGCATCTCTCGAAAGATTGTTTCATTATGCAAGAATTTATGAAACAAACTAAGTATGATCACGGGCCCCCCGGCGGATCAGGCCCCGGTTTTCAAGGTCCGAGTTATCAAGTGATGACCCTCAACCGTAAGGGATCTGTTGCAGCGTTTTTGATAAGTAAGAGTGTCGAACCCAACGAGGAGCAGAAGGTATTGATAAGCGATTCTGAGCAAGAAATTACTGCAAGCACTGAAAGATAACTTTTAGGGGTTTTCTCGATATAACCAACAGGAATGTAATGGCAAGTAATGTAAAAGATACTGAGAGTAACAAGTGGCCCAATCCTTTCTTAGCAAAGGAGAGGCCTAGCAACTGAACTTATAAAGACTAAAGCGTTCTTGAGGACACACGGGAGAGGTAGTCATGTGCTTTCGCCATATTCCGTATCGATACTATGTTATGTGTTGATAAGTGTTGGTGGGTGGATCTATGCTAGTGCACTCTCTAGACTAAGATGAATGCACTCTTATGATTAAACACCTTGCAAGCATCCGCAAATACAAGATTGAATTTAAGGCAAAAGCCTAACCATAGCAATATGATCGAGGATCCATTATTCCCTTATGCAAAAGCGTGCGAACTGGGGTTCAGGTTTCTGTCACTCCGGCAACCCACCATAAGCATTCTTTATACACAATGCATTCCCCTAGGTCCTTAATAAGGCGAAGTGTTGGGTGTTCGACTCACACAACACCACTAGTAGGATGACAACACAACTTAAATATCAAACAACACATATTACTTTAACAACATATGACTACTAACAACAAGACTTTCCCCATGTCCTCAAGAACTAAAGTAACTACTCACAAGCCATAAAAGAGATCATGATTAGAGGGGATAAATATGTGATAAAAAATCTGGTCATAATAATATTTCTCCAACAAAACTCAATAGCATTCACCACAAAGTAGTAATCAACACCGATGGAGTAGAGAGGATAGGTAGTACAAGTTACAACACGAGTTGCGATGGAAAGATGAGATTTGGATGAAGATGGAGATGGTGCTGGTGTTGGGGATGATGTTGATGATGATCTCGATGATGTCCGTGACGATGGTGATGACGATGGCGGCGATCTCCCCTTCCGGGGGGTGATCTCCCTGGCGGAATCTGCCCGCCGGAGATGCCCTTTTCTTCTCTGTAGGTTTCCGCCTCGAAGCGGCGGCGGAACTCCGTAAAAAGTCCCGTGCCTAGGGTTTTTGGAGGACGGAGAAAATATATGGAAAAGGGGGCGACTAGAGGTGGGCCAGGGGCTCCAGGCGCCTCGCCGGCGCGGCCAGGGGGGGGGGGCGCCCCCAGGCCGCCTGGGCACCCTGTGGCCCCCCTCTGACTCCGCTTTTGCGTGTCTTCGTTATTCTTCTGAAAAACACGTCCCGTCAATTTTCAGGTAATTTGGAGGTGTTCTTCTTCAGCAACTCAGCATCCACTTTTTCCTGCTGAATCCTGCGTCTGCTGTTCCGGCATCGGAAAGTTGCAAACTATGTAAAATAGACCAAAACAACATAAGAACATCATCATAACGTGAAATATATCAATGAATAAGGATAAATTATAATACAAAATAGTGATGCATTTTGGACGTATCAACACCCCCAAGCTTAGACCTCGCTTGTCCCCAAGCGAATATGAACTCGGTAAACCTGTCCACAAGTTTAGAGATTGAAGTGTCGATAAATAGAATACGGACAAGAAGCATCATAGTCTCTTCACCAACTCAAATATCCTCAGCAACAATCTTCAACTCATAAGGCTCTTATGAAAGAGTGTCAACACTTATATTCGAAAGTAGGACCAATAGAAACTCATTATATCATGGCAAACATGTCCTTTGGTCAAGGAACAACAAATAATTTTAACTTTTGCTTTTGATGGGATTAATTGAAGCTTTTTGAAATAACAAGTTATTAAGCAAGAAGTGAAAGTGTTAACACAAAGGAAGATATTTGGCTTAGCTGGGCATGACAAACAACTTACTTATCAAATGATAATGTCAACAAGGATATGATATGACAAATCTTAATGCAGCTTTATATGCATGAATCCTTATCAACATCAAACATCTGCTCTCTTTGAGAAATAGAAGGAAGTAGGAATAACTGACTCAACTTAAAATTAAAAGATAGGCCCTGCTCTAGGGTAGTAGGGAAAACTCATGTGCTATCCTCAAATCAAACAGAATGAAAACAAGTTTTTGAGAGGTGCATGATTCGTCAACGAATGCTAATAGATAACTCAATTACTTCTTGAACTGGACAAGTTTCGAGAACGGCTCCCGTATGAGGACGATAACATCCTCTTATTCTCCTTTGTTTATCACTGCCAAAGTTTTCTGATTTCTCATGAACAAAGCGTGAAGGAGGGTTTGTTTGTTATATTATTTTTAAGCCGGGCGCACTCAATGCCAGTTCCTTTTCGTATTATGGGTTTGCATGTTATACATGCAATCCCGGGGTGAAGCTTGTCCAACTCAAAAAGGTCATGAATTAGCTACTACTTCCTCATGAGCTAAAGCAGAGGCACAAAATAAAAGATTTTGAACATTTAAGGATAACACATAAATTATATACTTTAGGAGGTGGTAGTAGGGTACCACGAGTAGGTAGGTATGGTGGACTCATATGGAAGGTATTGGCTTAAGGGTATGGACGCACAAGCATAATTCCGCTTAGTACAGAGTTAGGCTAGCAAAGGTTTTGAAAGAGCAGACAACTGATGATGACTAAGATGCAAAGCAATATAAAGCATGAACATTGAAATAAGCATAACACATCAAGTTGTCTTCCTTGTCAACATAACACTTCAAGTATAATAACATAAAGGTTTTGGCTATGTTGATACTTTAAGAGAATCATGCTTGTTGTTATGACCAAAGCTATGTTTGCCAAGATTAAATAAAGTTTCATAGCCATACCTGACATAAGGTCAATACTCCCCATAAGAATCATCATATAAGGTCGATTGCGTGAAGAGAATACCGAGTGCAGCAAAAAGGAACCGATAAACTTCTCATTAATATTCCATCATAGACGACTCCACACACACGGATACAATTCTTCACCAAGGGGGCGATTGACCTCAATTCACACACCTATCTCATATAATAACTTCCCTAGACATGATACGACTCTACTTGACTTCTAAAAGACAAAAGGTAAAAGATAAAGATACCGGGCACTCCCCCAAGCTGGGAACAAGCCAAGGGAATGCCATTACCACGGAGATTTCACTCATCATCCTTGTTGGCGTTGATCAAGTAATTCTTGGCGAAACTCTTCCATGGAAGGGGTTCTCCAGTCTCATATGAGAAGCTCGTCTCCTGGATCCTGCATTCAGCACCCAAACCCATGCGTAGAAACCTTAGTTCATACTCACAGTTCTGGTTATGTAGATCATTAATTTGCCCTTGGAGTTCTATTATTCTGTCTTCAGACGCGGCGATTATTTCCCACATCTCCTTCATCTCCTTCAGGAAGTAGTTCTTCAGCTCGTTGGTGATGTCAAAGTTAGCTTCGACACCACGCTCAGTCATCTTCTTGTACTTGAAGACTTCTTGCTCCACTTCTTCCAGCCTGGCCTGGACGCTCCCCTCCTTGATAGGTCCCTTCAGATCTTCTTGATGAAGGACGCCCTCGTTCATCTGAACCACCTGAGGGTGCTTCTTCACCTCAGCGAGGTAAGGGTTGATGACGTTGATGACGAACGTGTCCTTGGGGGAACTTGGAGAAGCCATGCACCTAAATTTAGCTGAAAGATTTCCTGGCAGAAACAGATCGAAGAGAAAACACGCGAAATCGCAAGATACTATGCCGGAACAACCCGGGCAAATATATAGGAAAAATTTATGCATAGAAAGGAAGGTAACGGACCAAAGCGGGGTCGGAGACGGGCACCAGGGTGTCCAGGCGGCCTGCCGGCGCGGCCCAGGGGGGGGGGGGGCGCCAGGGGGGCGCCTGGACTCCCTCGTGGTCGTCTCCGGCTCCACTTCGACTCGGAATTTTACTAATTTTTCAAAAACTCGTAATACGGAACTTTTATGATGTTTTGCGGTGTTTTCTTACCGTACTACATACCTTTTCTTTATTCTGCTTCTGCTGGCGTCTGAAACAGGGCTGCAACATGTTCTTCGTGGGTTGTTGTGTATATTATATTCACATCAACATCGACAGGGTCTCCTGCTATGTAATGTTTAAGTCTTTGCCCATTCACAACTTGAGGTTTGGTGCCTTCAAAATTATTTATCTTAATTGCACCAGACCGATAAACTTCTTCAATATGAAATAGTCCTTCCCACCTGGAAAGTAGTTTACCTGGAGAAAACCTGAAACGGGATCTAAACAACAAAACTTTATCACCAACATTAAATTCATGTTTCAGAATCTTCCTATCATGCCACCTTTTTACCTTTTCTTTGAACATTTTAGTGCTCTCGTAAGCTTCACTTCTCCATTCATCTAGAGAAGTCAAGTTCATGAGACGCTTCTCTCCAGCTAGTTTTGGGTCAGCGTTAAGCTCTCTAACAACCCAGAAAGCTTTGTGCTCTAGCTCTAATGGCAGATGGCAAGCCTTGCCATATACCATCTTATAGGGGGACATGCCCATGGGGTTTTTGTAAGCAGTTCTATATGCCCACAAAGCATCTCCCAATTTATTTGACCAATCCTTCCTATTTCTGTTTACTGTTTTATGCAAGATCAACTTAATCTCTCTATTGGTAAGCTCAACTTGCCCACTAGTTTGAGGATGATAAGGTGAAGCAATTCTATGATTAACATCGTATTTAGCCAGAGCTTTTCTAAAAGCTCTGTGCGTGAAGTGTGATCCTCCATCGGTCATGAGGTACCTTGGTACACCAAACCTAGGAAATATTACATCCTTAAGCATTTTCAAGGATGTTTTGTGATCAGCACTTTCAGTGGGGATTGCTTCAACCCACTTGGTCACATAATCAACAGCTACTAAAATGTGAGTGTATTTGTGCGAAGAAGGAAAAGGACCCATAAAATCAAAACCCCAATAGTCGAAAGGTTCAATCACTAGTGAGTAATTCATAGGCATCTCATTCCTTCTACTAATATTACCAACTCTCTGACATTTATCACAAGCTAAAACATAATTTCTAGCATCTTTAAAGAGAGTAGGCCAATAAAAACCTGATTGAAGAACCTTATGTGCAGTCCTCTCACCGACATGATGTCCTCCATAGGGACTGTCATGGCACCGTCTGAGAATGTCCTTCTGCTCATGTTCCGGAATGCATCTTCTCACGATCCCGTCGGGACCTTCTTTGAAAAGATGTGGGTCATCCCAAAAGTAGTGCCTCAAATCATGAAAGAACTTCTTCCTCTGCTGAAATGTTAGACCTGGAGGCAAATACTTTGCAACAATAAAATTAGCATAATCTGCATACCAAGGATCGGAAAGAGGTTGTATTTTTACAACGGCAAGTTGCTCGTCTGGAAAACTATCGTTAACTGGGATGGGGTCATGCGGTATATCATCCATTCTTGAAAGATTATCCGCTACCGGATTGTCTTCCCCTTTTCTATCAACAATCTGCAAATCAAATTCTTGGAGAAGTAGTACCCATCTGATAAGCCTTGGTTTGGCATCCTTCTTCGTCATAAGATATTTAATGGCAGCATGATCAGTATGAATAATAACTTTAGAATCAACAATATACTGCCTAAACTTATCACAAGCAAAAACTACAGCTAAGAATTCCTTCTCAGTAGTAGCATAATTTCTTTGAGCACTATCAAGGGTTTTACTAGCATAATGTATAACATTCAATTTCTTATCAACCCTTTGTCCTAAAACAACTCCAACAGCAAAATCACTTGCATCACACATAATTTCAAAAGGTAAGTTCCAGTCAAGTGGTTGTACTATAGGAGCAGTTATTAAAGCTTTCTTAAGGATTTCAAAAGCTTCCTTACAATTTTCATCAAACGCAAAAGGAACATCCTTCTGGAGAAAATTAGTGAGGGGTCTCGAGGTTTTAGAAAAGTCTTTAATAAATCTTCTATAAAAACCTGCATGACCGAGAAAACTGCGAATACCTTTTATGTCCTTTGGATAAGGCATCCTCTCAATAGCTTCGATCTTGGCTTTGTCCACTTCAATTCCCCTTTCGGAAATCTTGTGACCAAGAACAATTCCTTCATTAACCATAAAGTGGCACTTCTCCCAGTTGAGTACCAAATTTGTCTCCTCGCATCTCTGCAGAACTTTATTAAGGTTGTGAAGACAATGGTCAAATGAAGTTCCATAGACGGAGAAGTCGTCCATGAAGACTTCCATAATATCCCCGCAGAAACCATGAAAGATAGCAGACATACACCTTCGAAAAGTAGCAGGGGAATTACATAAACCAAAAGGCAGACGTCTGTAAGCATAAGTACCAAAAGGACAAGTAAAAGTGGTCTTCTCTTGATCGACAGTGTTAACATGAATTTGAGAGAAGCCAGAATAACCATCGAGATAACAAAAGTGGGTATTTTTGGATAACCTTTCAAGCATTTGGTCGATGAATGGCAAAGGGTAGTGATCCTTCCTGGTTGCCTTGTTCAATTTCCTGTAATCAATACACATTCTATATCCAGTAATAATTCTCTGAGGTATTAGTTCATTTTTATCATTAGGAACCACAGTTGTACCTCCTTTCTTAGGAACACAATGTACCGGACTTACCCACTTACTATCAGCTATAGGGTAGATAATACCTGCGGCTAGAAGCTTGAGAATCTCAGCTCTCACGACTTCCATCATCTTCGGGTTCAACCGTCGTTGATGATCAACAACTGGTTTAGCATCAGGCTCAAGGTTGATAGTATGTTGACAGATAGATGGACTAATCCCCTTAAGGTCATCGAGGGTATAGCCAATTGCGCCTCGGTGTTTACGAAGTACTTCCAATAATCGCTCTTCTTCATATCCTGAAAGGTTAGAATTGATAATAACAGGATATACTTTCTTTTCATCTAAATAAGCATACTTGAGCGTATCGAGAAGAGGTTTAAGATCGAACACCGGGTCTTCTTTCGGTTTTGATAAAATTCCCAAAGGTTCAACCGGAAGGTTGTGCTTCAGGATAGCAGTCTACCTCAAGAATATTTCATCTAGTTCATTTCTTTCCTGCATATGTAAATCATTCTCGTGGTCCTCCATGTATTGCTGCAAAGGATCATCAGGGGGAATAGCAATAGAGGCAATACTTTCAATAATTTTATCATCACTAGGTAAATCAGTACCACGAGGCTGCTTAGAGAACTTAGAAAAATTAAATTCATATGGCTCACCATTGAATTCAACAGAAACTTTACCTTTCTTGCAATCTATTATAGCTCCACAAGTTCTAAGAAAAGGTCTACCAAAAATGATGGGACAAAAATTGTCCCTGGCTGAACCAAGTACCAAAAAGTCGGTAGGGTATTTTACCTTTCCACATAGGACTTCAACGTCCCTCACAATTCCGATAGGAGAGATAGTTGATCTATTTGCAAGATGAATAGTAACATCAACTTCTTCAAGTTCACAAGGGGAAATCTCACCGATGATTTCTTCATAGAGTGAATAAGGAATAGCACTTGCACTCGATCCCAAATCGCATAGCCCATAATAATTGTGATCTCCTATTTTAACAGATACCACCGGAGTACCTGAAATTGGGCCTTTGTTCTTGGCTGTGACAAGGTTAGTGGAAACAGCACAAAAAGTTATATTGGAATCCAAAACATCATCAGTAACAAGGTCTTTAATCAATGCAACTCGAGGATCGACCCTGATCTGGTCCTCAGGTTCATCAACTTTTCTCTCACTTTTATTTATTATGCCTGTCACAAGAGAGTGCTCCTTTATCCTCGTGAGAAAAGGAGGCTGTTCATATATAACTGCAGGCAAAATAGGCTCAGCAAGATAAATATCAATAGGTTTTTCTTTAAAAGGTGCATGGTGCTGGTCTCCATTCTTTTTAAAAGAATCAACGTGAGAAGCAAAATTCTTACACAAATCAATCACTAGATGGGAATCAAGACCAATCTTAGAGCAAAAAGTATTGAAGTAATCAGTTTCTACATAGCTCTCAATATAATCATGTTCATAATTTATAGCGGGTTCAATACCTTTATCAATTTCCCAATCTTCGGTATTCCTCTGGATTCTTTCAAGGAGATCCCACCTTTCTTCAACACTCTTCTTCTGAAATACCCCACTAGAGGAGGCATCCAGCATCTCCTTATCCTGACGAGAAAGCCTAGCATAAAAATTTGTAAGTATAATTTCCTTGGGAAGCTTATGAATAGGGCATTTGAGCATTAGAGACTTCAATCTCCCCCAAGCTTGAGCAATGCTTTCTCCGTCACGAGACCTAAAGTTATAGATATAATTCCTGTCTCGATGAATTTCATGAAGAGGATAAAATTTAGTATAAAAGAGAGACATAAGCTCCTGCCAGTCCAGCAAGTGTGGGTTATCGAGAAGCCCATACCAATCTGAAGCTTTATCTATAAGGGATACGACAAACAATTTCCTCATGACAAACTCCCTCGATACACCTGCAAGCTTAAATAATGAACATAGTCGTGACAAATATAGCAAGTGTTCACCGGGATGTCTGTCTCCTGCATACCGATTAGCCAAAACATAATTGATAATGCCAGCTGGTATTTTATAAGGCACAATTTCAGTAGGGGGAGGATCAACCACCACATGTGTGGGGTGTCTTCCCGCAAGCAACGCTCCAATAATAGGGTTATCCATAAGGACAGAGGGCAGCAATAAAAAAAACAGAATTATAAAAAGACTTTCTTACCAGTTTCACTTTACCAATAGCGCTACGCTCCCCGGCAACGGCGCCAGAAAACGGTACTTGATGACCCTCAACCGTAAGGGATCTGTTGCAGCGTTTTCGATAAGTAAGAGTGTCGAACCCAACGAGGAGCAGAAGGTATTGATAAGCGATTCTGAGCAAGAAATTACTGCAAGCACTGAAAGATAACTTTTAGGGGTTTTCTCGATATAAGCAACAGGAATGTAAAGGCAAGTAATGTTAAAGATACTGAGAGTAACAAGTGGCCCAATCCTTTCTTAGCAAAGGAGAGGCCTAGCAACTGAACTTATAAAGACTAAAGCGTTCTTGAGGACACACGGGAGAGGTAGTCATGTGCTTTCGCCATATTCCGTATCGATACTATGTTATGTGTTGATAAGTGTTGGTGGGTGGATCTATGCTAGTGTACTCTCTAGAATAAGATGAATGCACTCTTATGATTAAACACCTTGCAAGCATCCGCAAATACAAGATTGAATTTAAGGCAAAAGCCTAACCATAGCAATACGATCGAGGATCCATTATTCCCTTATGCAAAAGCGTGCGAACTGGGGTTCATGTTTCTGTCACTCCGGCAACCCACCATAAGCATTCTTTATACACAATGCATTCCCCTAGGTCCTTAATAAGGCGAAGTTTTGGGTGTTCGACTCACACAACACCACTAGTAGGATGACAACACAACTTAAATATCAAACAACACATATTACTTCAACAACATATGACTACTAACAACAAGACTTTCCCCATGTCCTCAAGAACTAAAGTAACTACTCACAAGCCATAAAAGAGATCATGATCAGAGGGGATAAATATGTGATAAACAATCTAGACATAATAATATTTCTCCAACAAAACTCAATAGAATTCACCACAAAGTAGTAATCAACACCGATGGAGTAGAGAGGATAGGTAGTACAAGTTACAACACGAGTTACGATGGAAAGATGAGATTTGGATGAAGATGGAGATGGTGCTGGTGTTGGGGATGATGTTGATGATGATCTCGATGATGCCCGTGACGATGGTGATGACGATGGCGATGATCTCCCCTTCCGGGAGGTGATCTCCCCGGTAGAATCTGCCCGCCGGAGATGCCCTTTTCTTCTCTGTAGGTTTCCGCCTCGAAGCGGTGGCGGAACTCCGTAAAAAGTCCCGTGCCTAGGGTTTTTGGAGGACGGAGAACATATATGCAAAAGGGGGCGACCAGAGGTGGGCCAGGGGCTCCAGGCGCCCCCCCGGCGCGGCCAGGGGGGGGGCGCCCCCAGGCCGCCTGGGCACCCTGTGGCCCCCCTCTGACTCCCCTTTTGCGTGTCTTCGTTATTCTTCTGAAAAACACGTCCCGTCAATTTTCAGGTAATTTGGAGGTGTTCTTCTTCAGCAACTCAGCATCCACTTTTTCCTGCTAAATCCTGCGTCTGCTGTTCCGGCATCGGAAAGTTGCAAACTGTGTAAAATAGACCAAAACAACATAAGAACATCATCATAACGTGAAATATATCAATGAATAAGGATAAATTATAATACAAAATAGTGATGCATTTTGGACGTATCGTCAAGGTGGCGGATCCGGTTCAGGATACCATGGCAATAACAGTAATCACAATGGCAACAATCAGCATCAGCATAACCAGCAGCATGGTCAGGGCGGATACAACAACCAAGGGAACCAACAGCGTCAGCAGCAGCAGCAATCCGGATATCAGAATAATCCGAAGGAGCTGAGCAGTGGGCAGTATCACGTCTTCACCACAAGTTTATGCAAACGGGATCAAAAGGTTCTGAAGAGGACAGTGCATTCTGTTGAACCGGTGATACCGCTTTTTTTGCGTTGGTCTGAGCAACCCATTGTGTGGAGCAGAGAAGATCACCCACCCCGGGTTGACAATCCGGGTCAGTTAGCTCTGGTGGTGGCACCACAGGTGGGTGGTTATAAGTTTACCAAGGTGCTTATGGACGGTGGCAGCAACATCAACATCTTATATTATGAGACCTTTCGACGTATGGGGTTGAAAGATAAGAAGCTCCAACAGTCCAACATAGTGTTCCATGGGGTGGTACCTGGTAAATCGGCCTATCCAATTGGCAAAATCGATCTGGAGGTTACCTTTGGGGATGAGCATGATTCTAGGTCCGAGACTATGACCTTTGAGCTAGTCAAGATCAGAAGCCCATACCATGCCTTGTTTGGGCGGCCGGTTTATGCCAAATTCATGGCTAGACCGTGCTATGTTTATCTACAGCTCAAGATGCCAGGCCATAAAGGAACTATTACGGTTCATGGGAGCCGCAAAGTTGCCTTGGAGTGCGAGGAAGGAGATGCAGCTTATGTCGAGGCGGTTTGTGGCACAGAGGAGCTAAAATTCTATAAGGACAATGTTGATCCAGTGGATATGTCTCCGCTGAAGAAGCCAACCACACAGCATGATCCGGCATTGAAATTCAAGTCAGCTGAGGAGACTAAGCAGGTGGACTTTGTTCCGGGCGATTCATCCAAACAGTTTACTATCAGCGCTAACCTAGACCCCAAATAGGAAATCGCGCTCATCGAGTTCAACCGTGAGAACCGGGATATCTTTGTGTGGAAGCCTTCTGACATGCCAGGTATATCGAGGGAACTCGCTGAGCACAATCTTAATATTGATCCTAAATTTAAACCGGTCAAGCAATATCTGCGCCGCTTCAATGAGGAGAGGCGCAAGGCTATTTGAGAAGAAGTGGCCAGGCTCTTGGCTGCAGGCTTTATAGTTGAGGTGTTTCATCCAGAGTGGTTGGCTATTGGTACTTAAGAAAAATGGAACTTGGAGAATGTGTGTTGATTACACAGATCTGAACAAAGCTTGCCCAACTGATCCTTTTGCTCTCCCCCGTATTGATCAAATCATTGATGCTACGGCAGGATGTGAGCGGCTAGGTTTTTTGGATGCATATTCAGGTTATCATCAGATCAAAATGGCAGTTAAGGACCAGGAGAAGACGGCCTTTATAACTCCATTTGGAGCCTTCTGCTATGTATCTATGCCATTTGGGCTCAAGAGTGCCCAGGCGACCTACCAGCGTTGTGTGCAGAACTGCCTTCAAGGGCAGATTGGACGGAATGTGCATGCATATGTTGATGACATCGTGGGAAAATCCAGGAAGGAGGAAACACTAATAGAGGATCTGAAGGAAACTTTTGATAATCTCCGTGCCTATAAAATGATGCTTAATCTGGAGAAGTGCGTTTTTGGTGTTCCGGCCGGCAAGCTCCTGGGGTTCTTAGTGTCGAACAGAGGGATTGAAGCTAATCCGGAGAAGATCAAGGCGATCACATCCCTCGCTAAACCGGCGTGCATCAATGATGTCCAACGCATGGCGGGCCAGATTGCAGCACTGAGCCGGTTTATCAGCCGTTTGGGGGAGAAGGCAATCCCGCTCTATCAGATGATGAAGAAGACATACCGGTTTGTCTGGAGCGATGCTGCTAATGTTGCGTTCGAGGATTTGAAAAGGCAATTGGCAGAGCCGCCAGTTCTTGCTGCCCCGGTTGACAATGAGCCGTTGCTGTTATACGTGGCTGCTAATGCCCGTGCAGTAAGCGTTGCTATTGTGGTAGAGCGCAAGGAGGCAGGCAAAGAATATCCGGTTCAGAGGCCGGTTTACTACATCAGTGAGGTGCTCATTGAATCAAAACAAAGATATCCACATTGGCAGAAACTGGTGTATGGAGTATTCATGGCAAACCGGAAGCTGAAACATTATTTTCAGGGCCACCCGATCACCGTTGTCAGTTCAGCTCCGTTAGGGGATATAATCCAGAACAGAGAAGCCACTGGTAGGGTTGCAAAGTGGGCCATTGAGCTTAGCCCGCACGGATTAAAGTATGTGCCCCGTATTGTGATAAAGTCCCAATCACTGGTGGATTTCATTAACGATTGGACAGAGTTGCAAGCACCTGAGGAGAAGCCGGATCATACATATTGGACTATTCATTTTGATGGTTCACGGCAATTGGAAGGCTCGGGGGCTGGAGTCGTGTTAACTTCCCCACGAGGTGATAAGTTTTGTTATGTCCTCCGTTTAATGTTCCCTTGTACTAACAATGCTGCTGAGTATGAAGCCCTCCTCCATGGTTTGCGGATGGCAAAGGAGATGAACTTGAGCCGGGCTAAATGCTTTGGCGATTCAGATCTGGTAGCACAGCAAGTATCTGGTAAGTGGGATTCCAAGGATCCGCTTATGGCAGCTTATCGACGAGAGGTGGACGCTGTCGCTGGTAACTTCAAAGGATATCAGGTGGATCATATAGACCGGTGAAAGAATGAAGCGGCTGATGCGTTAAGCCGGCTGGGTTCCCAGCGTAAACCGGTTCCACCTAATACCTTCTTGGATGAGTTACATAATCCGTCGGTGTAGATACCTTCAGAGGAGGATTTGGCTGTTCCTGATCTGGAAGTGCAATTGGTTGCAGCACTTCATGTCATTCCGGATTGGACGCTCCCTTACTTGGCATACATGAACCGAGGTGAGTTGCCAGAGGACGAAGTCGAGGCCCGACAGATAATCCGGCGGTCTAAATCTATGACTATCGTCAATAGAGAACTTCATCACCGCAGCGTTTCTGGAGCGTTTCAGTGGTGTGTATCATTAGAGGAAGGCTGTGATATTCTTCGAGAGATCCATGAAGGGGATTGTGGTCAATACGCCGGTTTAAAATCTTTGGTGGCTAAAGCTTTTCGTCATGGGTTCTACTGGTTGACGGCTCATGCCGACGCAGAGGACTTGGTCAGAAAATGCGATGCTTGCCAGAAATTCTCACGACGTGCTCATATACCGACGCAGGAGCTGCGGATGATCCCAATTACTTGGCCGTTTGCAACTTGGGGGCTTGATATGGTTGGACCCTTTAAGAGATCCCAAGACTAGAAAACCCACCTGTTGGTAGCAGTGGATACGTTTACAAAATGGGTAGAAGCGGAGCCCCTCAGTAAGTGTGATACATCAACAATGGTTCAGTTCATCAAAAAAGTGATTTTCCGGTTTGGCTTTCCACACAGTATTATAACTGATAATGGCACCAATTTATCCAAAGGAGCTATGGAGGAATTTTGTCAACGTGAGCATATTCGTCTTGATGTTTCATCAGTAGCTCACCCTCAATCTAATGGCCAAGCTAAAAGAGCCAATCAAGAGATCTTGAGAGGTATCAAACCCCGACTTATGGTTCCTCTACAGAGAACGCCGGGTTGTTGGGTGGAGGAATTGCCTTCTGTCTTATGGAGCATCAACACTACACCTAACAAATCCACAGGGTACATGCCTTTCTTCATGGTATACGGAGCTGAAGCGGTCCTCCCTAGTGATATCCGGCACGACTCGCCGCGGGTGGCAGCTTACGTTGAAGCAGATAATGAACAGCAAGACAAGACGGTTTGGACCGGCTGGACGAGGAACGGGACACGGCAGCAGCGCGATCAGCGATTTATCAACAAGACCTGCACCGGTACCACAGCCGCCGTGTTAAGACTAGGACGTTTCAGGAAGGAGATCTGGTGCTCCGGCTCATCCAGGACCGGACAGATATGCACAAGTTATCCCCACCTTGGGAAGGACCCTTTGTGGTCAGCAAGAACCTGCACAATGGATCATACTACCTCGTCGACGTTCGAGAACATAAGGACTCATGCACGGCGGAGGAAGAGACCAAGCGGCGTGGAACATCGCTCTTCTTCGACCTTACTATACTTGTGCCATTGGCTCCGCTTTATGTACAATGTATATATTATGATTAATAAAATAAACTGGCGCTCCCGATAAACCGGGGAATCAGCCATCCTTTTCACAAAAGAGTATCACATGGGGGCTTCCGTGCAAGGAAGTTTTCCATGGCCTCTTAAACCGGCGCCCTTGATAAAATCAAGGAATCAGCCATCTTTTTCACAAAGAGTATCACATGGGGGGTTTTCCGTGCAAGGAAGCTTTCCATGGCCTCTTAAACCGGCGCCCTTGATAAAATCAAGGAATCAACTGTCCCTTCTATACAAACAAGAATCACATGGGGGCTTCCACGGGCAAGGAAGTTTTCCCATGGCCTCCGGCGGCCATATGAAGCCCATCATAAGAGCACTGCTCTGGTTGCTTCGACAATTTCCACATGATGATGAAGGGGCAAAAGAGGGTTCGAGGGCTAGCACGACTCAAACATATGCCCCGACGAGCAATGCTCACACGCTACCTGGGGGCTCCTGATGCAAGTTCATCAGCGAGTTGAAAACTCTTGTAGTGAACACGGCTTGGAAGCCCGGTGTATACACCTAAAACCCCGGATTAACCTGCCTGCATCAAGTAAATCGCGCCGTCCAGGTAAACCTGGTATGACCCGTCGAACGTATCACAAGTCAGTCCTTCAGGACCCTGAACTTGGTCACGTTAAATTGACGATCATCAAGTGATTACCCAAGCCAAAATCTTTATGAGGTTTTGAACATTGGGTAGCTGTTGACACTGATGATTTGGTTAAAGATTGCGGATCATCTTAACAGGCTTTGCTAAAATGGTTAAGTATTCAGCACATAAGATTAAACCGGAGCCGGTTTAAGATTCTTATTCCGCTCGCTGTGAAGACTGAGGATCAGCTTGCTCCGGATCTTCGACGACTTCTGGTAGCTGCTGGAAATCAGGAGTGCTCCAGTCAATCTTGGCAAGGGCGCAGAAATATACTTCATCGTTTATGAGTTCTGACGGTTCAATGTCAGGAGCGAAGGTATGCTTACGAACGGCTGGAATCAGATTTTCGGTGTCATAAATCGGCCACTCCACCCGCACATTCTCTAGATCATAACCCGGATGATACCTTGTTAAGTCCGCTTCATCAGCAAGCTTACTGGCAAGAGGGCGCATATCTTTGGTTAAAGCGCGAAGGTCTTCAGCAGAGAAGGCTGACCCATCTTCTTTCATGCTGAGATAACCATTCATGGCCTCCGCCGGATCAAAATCGGGAACCCATGCCTTGGCCCGGGTTAATGCCATGAGAGAGCCTGCTCTTGCAGAAGATTTCTTCACTTCAACAAGTCGGGTAGGCAAGATGGATGATTTCTCCAGAGTACCTTGGATGGTGGTCGGCGCCGGTTTATTGTGCGACATGACACTGATGGTCCTCTGAGCACCGGAGTAGAGTTGTTCCACCAAGGTATAAGTAGCCTTCAGTTTCCTCCGTACACCATCCCCAAGATGAGTCACGCGCCTCCCTATATACAAGTAATGAGTTAAGCCGGAGCAGTATAAGATTGCAAGGATAAGGCATATGAAAACAAGTACTCACCGAAGATGGCAGATGTCATATCGTCTATATGCTGCTTTAAACCGGATAACTCCTCCGTCACCGGGTTAAGAGCAGCCTCCGCATCCTTGGCTCTTTTCTCTAAAGCAGCCCTCTGTACCTCCCAAGTGGACCGCTCCGCTTCAAAATCTTTTTTGAGCTTCTCCATACTCGCTAAAGCAAGGGAAAGCTCCTCCTTGGCTTTAGTCGAAGCAGTCTCTTGAAAGGCCAGGTTATTCCGGAGCTCAGTTGTCTTCGAAGCCCTCTGGTTCAAGTCAGCCTGCAGAAAACAGAAAATGTTAGAAGAACAGTTCAATCAAAAGTTTCAAGCACATAACAAGTTATGCACTCGACACTTGGGGGCTAATGTACAATTGAAGTGAAAGAAAGCAACTTTTTCAAACAAGTCCCAAGCACATAACAAAGTTATATCCTTGGCACTTGGGGGCTAATGTAAGGTCATTCTCAAACATGGAAGAAGTACCGGTTCACCCGCAATGGAGTAAACCGGCCCTTGGGGGCTGTACATGCAAATCAAGTTATTCCAGTTAATCTATCAAAGTCCCGGTTCATCCTAAAGGCTAAACTGGCACTTGGGGGCTACTATGGCCTAATGGTACAATTGCAAGATACAAGCATAAATGAAAGGCAAAGGGAAATAAGTTACCTCATATTTTTCCGTCATCATGTTTACTAAACCGGCCGCATGGTCGCGACTGGTGAAGAGCCGGTTTAGATACCCCGAGTGGAGCTCCTGGGCACTGAGCTGGGCATAACTAGACAAGTCAGTGCTCCACTTGCCCTTGTTTTTCTGGAGAACTTCCTCCTTGGCAGTGTGTCTAGCCAAGATAACAGGCTCCGCGGGAGTAGAAAAACATATCCCAGTAATCTCGACATCTTCCGTCGAGGTAGCAGTTGGCCTGGGGGGATCATGAGCGACAGCAGGATCGGTGCGTACCGGACTAACAGGAGCCGGACTAACCCGGGCAGGGCTAGCCGGTTCAGCAGAGGTTTCTGTAGCATCACCCTCCGAGGCAGCAAGATCTTCGTGGTCCATTGGGGAAGGATCATCGAGCGGAACTTCAGCGTTCTCTTTGAGAGGATTGGTAGCTTCAAGATCCTCTGCCGGTTCAGAAGCGTTTCCGGCTGTCGGTTTATTCAATTTTGCCTTCTTGCTAGGCTTGGGCATACTGATAAGATTAAAGGAATAATGAAAATCACAAGTCAAAAAAGAAAGATAAACCAGACATATTGAAAGATGACTTACCCAGGAACGGTCTTGAGCACCGGGACTTGGGTGGCAGTTGACTCGCCGGAAGAAGACAGAGGAGTTTCCTGATAGTTTGGATCAGACGGTTTAAGAGGTTTGCGAATAAGACCTGCTTTTGGATGAAGAGTGGTTGGAGTAAGCAAAACCTCTGAGCGGCGTCTTCGAGCCAGCGTGTGGGGTAATCCGGAGGATTCAACCACGTGACCACTATGGCGTGTGGTCCGGCGAGCCTCATGCTGCTGCTTCTTCAAAAGAAAATTGGGATCCAATTGAGCATAAGGGTGAGAAAATGGATACTTCCGGGCTACCCGACGAATTTTGGGTGGCAACGGTTCTGAATCAGAGGAAAGAGAGATTACCTCGATTTCATCCGCTTTACTCCCTTCCGCCGGATCCTGGGAAAGGACATTGTTAATATAAATACAGACAAAGGTAAGTTAAAAGGTATAAGAACCAAGCAGTACCTCAGAAGCCGGATCATCTTCTTTGGGGTTTGAACCGGAAGCGGCGGCATGTTTCTTCTTATGTTTCTTTACGACCAAGTTCTTGCGAGTTGGCTTTGCCGGTTTATCTTGAGCCTTCTTCTTCCAGAAGCGGTCATTGGCCTGTGTAAAATAGGCAAAAACATATTGAAGACAAGCAATATGGACGGATTAAAGCAAAAGGAAAGAGACAGAAGAATTTTACCGACGGCGGTTTGTTGTTCACACAGAAAGGTGCTAAACCGGTCCAGCTGCACTCCTCCAGGGGGATGTTCAACATCTTCTTAGCAGACTCAGTAACTTCGTTGTCTGGAAGCACTGTAGCTGTATGACGCTGAGGGTCCTTCGGATTACCGGTATACTCGCACATTAAACTGGGTCGCTGGCTTAACGGGAGAATGATCCAAGAGAGCCAGCAGCGGACAAAGTCAACCCCGGTTAAACCATTGGCTACGAAAGCCCTGAGTTTGGAGAGTTGGGGGGGGGGGCGTATCGAGCCCGGTCTTGGGCACTCACACGCTGCGGAAAAGGGTGATCCACTGTCAGACGATAAGGGAGGTAACCCGGCAGTGGATTTTCTCCCTCTGGTGAAGTGTCCTTGCAGTAGAACCAGGTGTGATTCCACTCTTTGGGGTGGCTGTGAAGAGTGGCGTGAGGAAAACTGACATCTTTCCTCTTCTGGATGCTCATACCGCCAAGTTCAGTATGGGGTCCGTCGGAGAATTCAGTCCGGCGATTCAGATGGAAGAAGTCCTGGAATAGCTCTACGGATGGCTCCTCTTGCAGATATGCTTCTCAGAAGACTTGGAAGTTGCAGATGTTTGATATGGAATTGGGGCCTATGTCTTGTGGATGGAGTTGAAAATAGGCTAAGATGTCACGAAAGAACTTTGAACCGGGAGGGCTAAAGCCCCGGGACAGATGATCGAAAAAGACGAGGATCTCTCCCTCCTTAGGCTGAGGAGGGCACTCTTTCCCCGGGGCCCGCCAGTGCAGAACCTCTTTCGGACCTAAACCGCCTATAGAGGCCACCTTTACCAAGTCATCCTCAGTGATCCGGGATGGGACCCAGTTGCAGGCGACGAACTGTTTAGCCGCAGAAGCCATCTTTTTCAAGGAGGGAATGCTGAAAAATACAATGCAAGAACCGGTTTACGATTCACTAAATATAAACCGGCATGTTCTATAAAGATATCGACCTAATTGACAGTTTAAACAAGGGACTAATGGTACCTACTGATCCGAAACAAGCACGAACGAAACAGCTACCAGTTTATGAAGCTTAGAAATGAAAAGTTAAACCGCCAATTACAGGAAGCAGGTCTAAATCTAAACCGTCAGCACAAGCATGTAAGGCGCATGTTACAATTGAACCAGGGATATAAGCGGATAAGTTGTAGATCTAAAGTGTGAGAAACAACTTTCACATGAGCGGAGGTAAAATATGGATCTACAGCGCAGGAAAAATTCAAAATAATTCAAGTCATATTCGTTGAAGGCAGCGAAGATTTCTACATATCCAGTTTAAGCTAGCAGTGTTGGAGGAACTAAAATTGTAAAGATGGAGCGGAGTCATGCGCACGAGAGTTGACCTAAAAGTTTACATCTACAGCTAAGAACTATCTACGGTGATGAACTGCGAACAACAAGGGTTCGTGGGCGAGCTACCAAGAAACCCTAGAACTAAAGATCTATGGGGAAGAAGAAGTAACGCACCTGATGAAGGGAAGGACAGCGACAAAACTCTGGACGCGCTCAGGTTGATGCAGCGGCCGGGTTTGGTGACGACGACGAGCTCGAAGGACGGCGGCGGAGCTTGAGCGCTGGAGGACAGAGGAAGACGTAGCAGAGGGGATAAAGAGATGGCCCTCGGCCATTTTTATAGGCCGAGGAGATAAAACGGTAGGCGTGGAAATCGAGGAGACCAAAAATCGGATATGGATTGAGCTGTCGCCTCGATCTTCGGAGCTTTAATAAGTAAAGGTAAAAAACAGGTGCAGGCATTGAATGCGCGAATGATGTCACGACGGTTTAAGGTGACATAGAGGGATGGCGTCATGCCGGTTTACCAAACATACTGGATCTGCGGAAATGAAAAGCTGTACAAGGCTTTGGAGATTGACATGAACAGGTTCAAATCAATCTGGGGCCTAATGTCTGGGATATTACTACCAGGTATAAACCGGCGAGGAGGGTCCGGTTTAAGTTATCAAGATTGTATTATCAGAAGCCCAACGGAGTATGGAGTAGGAAGTTATAGGCCAGAAGGCTTAGAGCCTATACGATAGGGCCCATAACTTGTAAACCGTCATATCATGTAAACTTGGGATGTAAGGTAGAAAGAGTAGAGACCGAGGAGGACACGATTATGAGCCGGCCTAGGGACTCTGTAGACCGGACCGGGCGTCACCTCTTATATAAAGGGACGACCCGGCGACGGTTCAGGACAAGAAAAAACAGCTCGAGACACAGGCAAGCGGATTCGCTCCCTGGTCATCGAAGCCCAAGCAATACTACACCAAACTAGACGTAGGCTTTTACCTTCATCGAAGGGGCCGAACTAGTATAAAATCCCCGTGTCCTTCGTCCGCTTTAAACCCTTTAAGCTAACCCGTAGCGATGGCCTCACGACTAAGTCCTTTTGCTAGGACATCTACCGTGCTAAATCCACGACACTCACCCTCTCTCAATCTTAGCTTTAACTCAAATCATTCGACGACGACAACTACTGGGAATGCAGAAACACAGACTGACTAATTCAGAACTATGGAGCACAATTTCTCAACAATTCAGAGCTCACAATTCTCTGTATCCAAAGAAGTTTACATGAACCTTGCATCCATGGTCCAACGCCAAACAACATCATAATATCATGTGTGACTTATGTTGTGTGAAAAAAAAACGACAAACAGAAAAGATAATTATCAGTGGTGATACCGCTTCCGAAAAAACTATTGATGACATTTCCCTGCATTTGGTAAAAAAATGTTGAGAACAAAGTACGTTAATGGCAGACTTCATGTTAATGAAAATGAAAATAGTGTGTATTCCATATCAGACTGCTTTGTTTTGTAACCTTCTAACTTAACTTCAGTGTGACTTGATCTTGTTGTTGATGACTTTTTTATGGAGGCGGACATGGTGCATTATCTCTAAAAAAACTTCACGCACAATCTAACTTTATTCAGTCTTGCTATATTAAAGAAAAGATCATTCTATGAATGCAGATGCACCAACCCCATACAGATTTTAAATAAAAACTACTATGATGATGCATTCTTTATCAATAAGTCAGAACTGGAAAAAACTAAGTATGTACAAATCAGACACGATCACAACATCACATATATTGAGTGAGCATGAACCTCGATACAGACAAGAAAGAAAGATCATGAACAATAAATTATACATTTACTCAAATTTTTGTTTTCAATGGCAAGCAAATAATTTGTTTACTTAGGAAATGATGTTTCATGTCACACACGCCAAAATAAGGAACATGATTTTTTCCTCTTTACTTGCAAAGATCAACATATTATTGCGCTTACCTGATACAATTATTTTCTTTTGGTTGGACCGTTCCCTGTGATCATCAGGGATATCCTGCAGAACAATACGGAAATAACTCATCAGCAAAAACATCGAGCAGAAATCAAGCACATGTAATAGGACAATAAACCCAATGTAAGGAGGAACCTTTGTGGATGAAAAAAACTCACTGAAGAGATGAGGTCATAACTAACTGATGCACACTTTTGAAAATGAGGCCAGACAAACTCCCACGGATCTTGGCTCAAAATTAGAGCAGCCGAAGAGAAACTTTTTTTATGCCGAGTCCATCCTATCGCACATAAGCTGCAGGCTTATATGATGAATGCATGTGTTGTTCCTATAATCAACGAATAGAAGGAATAAATGGGTAGCTTAGCAAGCATAAGTGTAGCTGTCTGATCACTAATTCTCATTGGCAAAATTCCAGGGGAGTCTAACAGCTCGATATCCTTCCCAAACGAACCCACCTATTTGAGGTTTGAAATGTTAGAATTCGAATAGAGAAACATCACACTATTTCCTACTAAGATAAACTACAATATCCGTATACAACAACTATCAATGTATTATAGGGACACCAGCTAGCAATATTAAGACTACATGTGCAGGTCAGAAATTCACTTTAGTTCTCTTGTGACACCTGGTCGAGGTGCTGTTGGACACATTCTGTGTTTTAGGAAGTAATTAATAACGGAAGATTCACGAACATTTGGATATCCAACAATTCAACCCCCTTCCAAAACTGCATTATTTTAACTACGCGTACTAAGAGTTTTAGCCTAACCTGAATAATCCCTTTCTGTCCGATTGATTATTTTGTAGTACATACATACAAAGATAGCTAGCTAGCACAAGCAGCTTGATTGACGTACAAAGCTAGCTAGCTACTACAAGCAGCTTGATTGATTGTTCACGGAATGCTTGCTTACTACTCCTCCCTTATATGGATTACCCGACCGTCAAACAACCGTTGGCTCCTTGCTCCTGCTGGTCCGGCCGTCAAATGACCTCAACCTTCCACTCCTCCTGGCGCGCCTACAGCCGAAGCCCTCATCCATGAGAAAAGGGGGAGGCGTGAGTGAGGGAAGGGGGTAGAGAGGATGCAAAGGCAAACCGTGAACCAAATTGAGCTCCTTCTCTTGCAGCCCCTGTTGATGACCCCGTCCGCATCCGTCACTCTGCCGACTCCTGCTGTTTCAGCCAGCAGGCGCCAGATCCGTCCGGCATCCTTACCTCCCCTGCAGCTGCACCCCACCATTAAGGCCTTGACGCTCATGCTCTTCACTATGACGGGTTGCACCTGATCCAGAACCACGGTAGGAGGGAATAGAGGAGGAAGAGGTGGCTATGGAGTAATAGCTAGCGTCGGCGAGGCTCCGGAGCGGAGGCCGTTGTCATGTGAGGAGGAGGTAGCAAGGCTCTAGGGTGGAGGCCGTGCTGACGCGAGGAGGAGGGAGAGACTGTGGGGATCGAGGAAAGGGGGCTAGGGTTTGTCTGGCGGCTTGAGAGGGAGTGGGACAACGCGAAGGTAGGATTGGACGCGGAATGCGCGGAGCGGAATGGCCAAAATCTCCTACACACGGGGACGACGAACCCAGCCAACAAGCCCGCGACGCGAGCCCACCCGTCATTGGCCAGCGAAAATGACCATGAGGTGAAAATTGAGTTTTACTGCTGTGAAGATCCAACGACTGAGACGCATCAGAAGACAGATTCAACGGCCAACAAAGCCCAAATCGAGGGAGCTCCGTGGAGGCGAGTTGGCTAGCCTCTGTATTGTTTTAAATTACACGAGGAATCGCATCCGACATAATTATCCATCACTGATCCAATGCCTACGAGCTTTTCACATAGTTACTTTTTCGCTGCTAATTTAACAATCACTACAAAACTACCGTCGCTACTTTTACCACTGTTACCATTACTTCCATACTACTTTGCTACTAAATACTTTGCTGCAGATATTAAGTCTTCCAGGTGTGGTTGAATTGACAACTCAACTGCTAATACTTGAGAGTATTGTTTGGCTCCCCTTGTGTCGAATCAATAAATTTGGGTTGAATACTCTACCCTCAAAAACTGTTGCGATCCCCTACACTTGTGGGTCATCACGGCGCCCCTCATCCTCGTGGATAGGGTGTGGGCCCCCTGGTCTGGTTTCTTCCGCCGGTATTTTTTATATATTCCAATATAATTTTCCGTTGATTTTCAGGTCATTCGGAGAACTTTTATTTCTGCACAAAAATAACACAATGACAGTTCTGCTGAAAACAGTGTCTGTCCGGGTTTTTTTTCCATTCAAATCATGCAAGTTAAAGGCCAAAACAAGGGGAAAATTGTTTGTAAAAGTAGATACGTTGGAGACGTATCAAGTGGCAACCCACTTTCCGTTCATCTTGAAGTTCCCTTTCTTTCCCTTGCCCCTTTTCTTGAAACTAGTGGTCTTGTTTAACCATCAATACTTGATGCTCTTTCTTGATTTCTACCTTCGCTGGTTTCAGCATCACGAAGATCTCGGGAATCGTTTTCGTTATCCCTTGCATATTATAGTTCATCATGAAGTTCTAGTAGCTTGGTGATAGTGACTAGAGAACTCTGTCAATCACTATCTTATCTGGAAGATTAACTCACACTTGATTCAAGTGATTGTAGTACCCAGACATTCTGAGCACATGCTCACTAGCTGAGCTATTCTCCTCCATCTTGTAGGCAAAGTATTTGTCTGAGGTCTCATACCTCTCGACATGGGCATTAATCTGAAATACCAATTTCAGCTCTTGGAACATATCATATGCTCCGTGTCGTTCAAAACGTTTTTGAAGTCCCGGTTCTAAGCCATAAAGCATGGTGCACTAAAATATTAAGTAGACATCATATTGAGCTTTGCCAAACATTCATAACGTCTGCATCTGCTCCTGCAATAGATATGTCACCTAGCGGTGCATCAAGGACATAATACTTCTGTGCAGCAATGAGGATAATCCTCAGATCACGGACCTAGTCCGCATCGTTGCTACTAACATCTTTCAATTTAGTTTTCTCTAGGAACATATAAAAAACATAGGGGAGCTAAAACACGAGCTATTGATCTACAACATAATTTGCAAATACTATCAGGACTAAGTTCATGATAAATTAAAGTTCAATTAATAATATTACTAAAGAACTCCCACTTAGATAGACATCCTTCAACTCATCTAAATGATCACGTGATCCAAATCAACTAAACCATGTCCGATCATCATGTGAGATGGAGTAGTTTTCAATGGTGAACATCTTATGTTGATCATATTTACTATATGATTCATGCTCGACCTTTCGGTCTCCAGTGTTCCGAGGCCATGACTCTACATGCTAGGCTAGTCAAGTTTAACCCGAGTATTATGCATGTGCAAAACTGTCTTACACCCGTTGTATGTGAACGTATACCTTATCACACCCGATCATCACGTGGTGTCTTGGCACGACGAACTATCGCAATGGTGCATACTCAGGGAGAACACTTGTACCTTGAAATTTTGTAAGGGATCATCTGATAATGCTACCGTCTTACTAAGCAAAATAGGAAGCATAATAAGATAAACATCACATGCAATCAAAATATGTGACATGATATGACCATCATCATCTTGTGCTTTTGATGTCCATCTCAAGCATCGTCATGATCTCCATCGTCACCGGCTTGACACCATGATCTTCATCGTAGCGTCGTGGTCATCTCACCAACTATTGCTTCTACTACTATTGCTAACTCATAGTGATATAGTAAAGCAATTACATAGCGATCACAATTCATACAATAAAGAGACAACCAGAAGGCTCCTGCCGGTTGCCGATAATTTACAAAACATGATCATCTCATACAACAACATATAACTCATCACGTCTTGACCATATCACATCACAACATGACCTGCAAAAACAAGTTAGGCGCCCTCTACTTTGTTGTTGCATGTTTTACGTGGCTTCTACGGGCTTCTAGCAAGAACCGTTCTTACCTAGGCATCAAAACCACAACGATTTTTCATCAAGTGTGTTCGTTTAACCTTCATCAAGGACCGGCCGTAGTCACACTCGATTCAACTAAAGTTGGAGAAACTGACACCCGCCAGCCACCTATGTGCAAAGCATGTCGGCAGAACCAGTCTCATGAACGCGGTCATGTAATGTCGGTCCGGGCCGGTTCATCCAACAATACCGCCGAATCAAAGTATGACGTTGGTGGTAAGCAGTATGACTATTATCGTCCACTACTCTTTGTGTTCTACTCATGCATATCATCTACACATAGACCTGGCTCATGATGCCACTGATGGGGAACGTAGTATTTCAAAAAATCATACGATCACACAAGATCTATCTAGGAGAAGCATATCAACGAGCGGGGAGAGTGTGTCCACGTACCCTCGTAGATCGAGAGCGGAAGCGTTTAGTAACGCGGTTGATGTAGTCAAACATCTTCACGATCCAACCGATCCAAGTACCGAATGTACGGCACCTCCATGTTCAGCACACGTTCAGCATGATGATGTCCCTCGAGCTCTTGATCCAGTTGAGGACGAGGGAGAGTTCCGTCAGCACGACGGCGTGGCGACGGTGAAGATGAAGTTACCGGCGCAGGGCTTCGCCTAAGCACTACGACGATATGAACGAGGTGTGTAACTGTGGAGGGGGGCACCGCACACGGCTAATAGATTGACTTGTGTATCTTTGGGGTGCCCCCTGCCCATGTATTTAAAGGAGGGAGGGAGAGAGGCCGGCCTCCTAGGGCGCGCTAAGAGTAGGGAGTCCTACTAGGACTTCCAAGTCCTAGTAGGAAACCCTTTCCTATTCGGAGTAAGAGAGAAGGAAAGAGGGAAAGAGCTACGGAGTAGGAAAGGGCAAGGGGGGCGCTGCTCTCTTCCCCTAGTCCAATATAGACCCATGGGGGGGGGCCACCTCCCATTGGCATGCTTCCTCCACTTCCCGTATGGCCCAATAAGGCCCATTACTTCTCCCGGTGAATTCCCATAACTCCCAAGTACTCCGAAAAATACCCGAATCACTCGGAACCTTTCCGATGTCCGAATATAGCCTTCCAATATATAAATCTTTACATCTCGACCATTTCGAGACTCCTTGTCATGTCCATGATCTCATCTGGGACTCCGAACAAACTTCGTTCATCAAATCACATAACTCATAATATAAATAGTCATCGAACATTAAGCGTGCGGACCCTACGGGTTCGAGAACTATGTAGACATGACCGAGACACATCTTTGGTCAATAACCAATAGCAGAGCCTTGATGCTCATATTGGCTCCTACATATTCTACAAAGATCTTTATTTGTCAAACTGCATAACAACATACGTTGTTCCCTTTGTCATCAGTATGTTACTTGCCCGAGATTCGATCGTCGGTATCTTCATACCTAGTTCAGTCTTGTTAACTGCAAGTCTATTTACTCGTTTCATAATACATCATCTTGTGACTAACTCATTAGTCATTTGCTTGCAAGGCTTATTCTGATGTGCATTACCGAGAGGGCCTAGAGATACCTCTTCGACTCTCGGAGTGACAAATCATATTCTTGATCTATGCCAACACCACAAACATGTTCGGTGTCGGGGGAAACTGTCCACCACGAGCACCTATGGGACCGGAGCCCCTTTGTTCGTTGCGGTAAGGGAGCGGAGGGAGCACGAAGGGCAGATCGAGGAGAGCACGCGGGCAGTTTACCCAGGTTCGGGCCGCGCGGACGCGTAAAACCCTACTCCTGCTTGGTTTGTATTGAGTGTGTGAGCTCGGGAGCTTGAAGAACTAGCTACCCCGAGCAAGAGAGCTATCAAGGTTCCAAACCCTTTCTACGTTGTGCATGGGCCTCCTTTTATAGCTCAAGGGGTCACCGACAGGTGTCAACGTAGAAGAAGGGCAAAAATGTAACTTTGGTGGTAGTTGTAACAGTGCGTGAACAGTGGATGAACAGTGGTCATCACCTACTTTGACAGTGGGGGACAAGAGCATTTAATGCCCGTCGCCGTCGACCCCAAAAGCGCCCGCCCGTGCGTCTCCGTTCGCCACGACAGTAGCCTCGTCACCGTGGCTCGCCACCGTGTCCCCCAGGCTGCACAGCCATCCGCCACGCGTCCCTGGAAGGGCCCCAGGGCGACGCGTGGGCCGACGAGCTGGAGCGCGGGCACACAGCGTGAGTTCCCCCCGGCAAGCACCTTGCCGGGGCCTTGACCTTGCCGGGCCCTGAAGCTTGTCGCTCCCCGGGCCCTGCCTGGGCGCAGGGTGCGCCGAGGCATGTCTTCTGAAATGCAGTCTTCTGGTCTTCCTGGCAAGCTCCTCTTGCCAGGGTCTTGCGTAAATGTTATAGTCTTGAGCCTGGGGCGGCCTTCCCGGCAAGCTCCACTTGCCGGGGTCTTGGTCTTCTGACTTGTATACTTTGTTTTTGAATGGCTTAATAAGGACCGGAAAGGTTTTCGGCAAGCGCGTGGTAGACCCTGCCGCGGGAAGCTACTACTGCCCGTGCACAAGTTGGGGTACTGAGGTACCCCTACCTTAGTACACCGACAGGAGCCCCCGGGCCTGGGCCACACACGGTGCCGAGCGCTGTTGGGCCAGGCCCAAGACAGTGCACGGGCACGCGCGGCCCACGGCGAGCCGTAGATTCCCTTCCGTATCCGCCGCGCCCCTCCCTAACGGCACGCGTCGATTGCGGCGTCGTGGGAGAGATCGTGGCCACGTTCTTTAATGGGAAATGCGGAGCGTCCCCCACCCCCCCCTTAAAAGCAGAGGAAGCAGGGGCAGTTTCCCTCCTGCGCTTTCATTGCTTCTTCAACCTCCAGAAATCCCCCGCTGCGCTCCGCCTCCACACCTCCTCCGCATATGCGGCGCCGTCGAACTCCTCGCCCCTTCCATCGCCGCCTCCGCCATGGCTCCGAAGACCAAGAAGGCGAAGGCGGAGAAGGCCAAGAGGGAGAAATCCTAGCAGGCGGCGAAGCTTGCTCTCTTGCGGAAGAGGAATGTGGTCTTCGCGCCAAGGCTCGGCTCGAGGGAGCTCTGGAACAAGTATTACCTCTTCTGGGCCAAGGAGACCAAGGCTCATCCCCGGACCAGAGTCTACCCCGCCGGCGCCAAAGATCTGCTTCCCGGCGGGTATCTCTTCTTCGCTGTTTTCTTCCACTGCAGCCTGTGTCCTCCATTCTCGGAGTTTTTCTGCGACATCATGAACACGTACAACCTCCACCTTTTAGACTTCACCCCCAACGCCATCCTTACGATGGCGGTTTTCGCACATCTGTGCGAAAACTACATAGGGATCTATCCAAACGTAGCACTCTTTCGGCATTTCTTCATGCCTAGAGTAGAGGCCGGCGCTCCCCTCTCCGTGGGTATCTCCTGGATCTTCCGCTTGAACAAGAAGGAATCATATCTGAAAGGAGAACTCCGCGGCAAGTGGGAAGAGTGGCGCGCAGATTGGTGTTGGATAGTGGAGGACCATCCGGAGCCTTTCACTGCGCCGCGCACAACAGCCATAGTGCGCGGCAGGGACTGGAGCGAGTTGGCCCCGGATGATGTCAAGCTCAATGTCGCCCTCGTTAGGATACTTCGTCTCCGGGTAGCCAAGTTGACCATCGGAGAGGTAGGGGCAGATTTCCTCCGCCGCCGCATTGCCCCTTTACAGGAGAGGAAAAGGCCAGCATGGGAGTTCGGCAATGCGGCGGATATTATGAGGCTGCGCCCGGGATTGAATTACAACTTCACGGCGTTGGAGCTGAAGGGGATGGTCCGGGAGCTTTTTAAGCACGACCCGGCCCATCCGGAGTGGTTTAGACCTCCCCGGGGAGTGGTGCCACTGTGTAACAGCACTGCCCGGGACGCCTTGCGCGCGATGATGCCCGCGTGTGACTCTCATGGCGTCGACCCCACCTGGATAGTGCCCACACCGGATGCAATTATGAGCTTCTTTGATAATCTGGTCGAGGTGCCCAAGAACTCCGAGGAGAACAAGGGTCTCACTTGGGACACCACGGAGCGGGATTTAGCTTATATCGCTTCCCGGATGGAAGAGGCCGCCGCAGCTGCAGCGGCAGGAGATTTTGGGTTCACCGTCGACGAGGCAGATGCTGAGGACGCGTCTTGCCAAGCCGAGGAGGCGGAGATCCGTAGACTGCTCAAGCTCCCGCCCGACGAGCTCGCCGGGGTTCCTTCCCTGAGGTATGCCGGGATCCCCGGGATCGTGAGCGAGGCCGCGGCAAGAGGCGAGGTTGCCGGAGGCAGCAGAGGTGCCGGAGGGAGCGGAGTCACCAGAGGGAGCGGGGCCGCAGGGCAGGATGCCGGACCCAGCGGGCCCGCTGAGGAGGAGGAGGAGGACGCCGAGGCCGATGAAGACACCGGCGGGTCTCTAGGGCTTGACGACGACGCCTCCTCGTCGTCGGAGAGCTCCCCACCTCCGGCAAGTCCCAAGCAAGCGTCGGGGAAGCGCCTCTGCAAGGCGCCTACAGCGACGAGGACGCAGGCGCCCCGACAACAGCCTGCTCGCCGGGCGGCGCGAGCCACCAGAGCGAGCCAAGGCGCGACGGAGGCGCCCAACGCACCAGCCGCGGCGGAAGCGCCCCGCGCGCCAACCGCGACGGAGGCGCCCCGCGCACCAGCACCTAGCGGAGGGGGATCCTCTCAGAGTGGAGCAGCTGCTCCGCCTGCTCCCCGGGCCTCGGCGTCAACGGAGGCTGGGTCTTCGCAGCCCCCAGCCCCGGAGACCGCCAAGCGCCCGAGGGAGCCTTCTCCTCCTGCTCCTCGCGCGGGAGCGCCGCAAGTGGAGTTCGACTTCTCCGCACTAAGCGACGACGACGACGAGGAAGAGGAGTAAGCACTTGTAAATTGTAGCTTCTTCAATTCTGTCTTGATTCTTTCGTTGATGATTCTAATCTTGTTTTTGTTTTCAGCTCCCTGGCCCAGCGGGCGGCAAAGCGGGCCAAGATCCCTGTGGTCGAGGTCGACGACGATTCGCCCGTCGCGGCGACAGGGGACGCGCCGGCGACGGACTTGCCGGACCCAACCGCTGCTCCGAGGAGCAGCCCCCAGCGCAGCCCCCAGCGTAAGTCTGGTCTTGAACTTCCTACTTGTCGGGCGCGCTTGAGGTTTTAGCTTGGTACTAACGTTTTGTTGTCTTGTTTGTCTTGTGCAGAAATGGAGCCGCAGCTGCAGGAGCGCCCGGAGGCTGCCTCCGGCGAGCCACCGGCTCCGCCTTCCCCGCCAAGGGTAGACTCCCCGGCGAGGGAGAACGTTCCGACGAGGACGGGCACCCCGCCAAGGGCGGGCTCCCCGCCAAGAGCGAGCAGCCCGACGAGGGCAGCCACCCCGCCAAGGGAGGGCACGGGCGGCCCTCCGCCAGCAGGGGCCACTGCCCCACCGCCAAGGGAGGACTCCTCGGCGAGGGAGCCAGTCGCCGAAGACGTCCGCGAAGTTAAATTTTGCAGCTTTATCTTCTTGGATTTGTCTTTTTGGATATTTGCTTGATAGCTTCTTTTCTTCTTCTGCTAGATCCTCCCGCGCCGGACCGGATGGAGACCGAGGTCATCGGCGACGAGGGCACGCAAGGCGACGGCGGCAACGCCCCTGTCGTTGAAGACATGGCAGGGGCCGACGAGCCTGCCGCCGGGGAGACTGCTCCAACTGCAGACGCCGCGGCCGGGGAGGGGGACGGCGACCACACTGCCGGCCAGGAGGCAGCAGGAGCGTCGAGCGCTGCATGGGCCGCCGACCCCTCCGCCGATAAGGAGCAGCCCGGCTTCTATCTTGAGGCCCCCAATGGCATCTTCATACAAGTGCCGTGGGGGTCTTTGTCGCGAGCCCCCGTGGAGGGAGAGACCTTTGATGGAGAGGTTCTCGCCTCCGCGGGGCTGAAGATTGTTGAGGCGCCTGGCGGTAGCGATGAGCCTGAAGAGGAGAAACTTCTCCGCCAGCTCCTGGCCCTTTACCGGGCCAGGCAGGCGAAACTGGAGTCGCGAGAAGCCCTCACCGCCAAGGCCGAAGCAGATTTGGAGAAACACGCTGCAGAGCTCCGTGCCGCCAACCAGGCGGCTCTCCGCGACTTGGCGGAGGAGCGCGAGAGGCTTGCCGGAGAGCAGCAAGAGTTTCTCCTGGAGAAAGCTGAGGCCGAGGAGCAACAGGGACTAGTCGGTGAAGCGTTGTCCCAGCGAGAAGGAGCGCTCAACCAGCGGAAGGTCGACCTCGACGCTCACGAGGACGACCTTACCGCCCGGGAACAGGCCCTTGGCGGAGAGTTGAAGGAAGCGAAAGCCGCCGCGGCCACTGCGGAGACCGCCAAGAAGGACCTTGAAGCCAAGGTGGCGCAGCTGGAGGAGTACCTGAAGGCGAGCACGGAGAGGGTCACCGCGCTCAACATAGAGCGCGAGAAAGACGCCCATACAAACTCAGAACTCCAGGTATGCCTCTCCAAGCAGGGCGACGAACTTAAAGCCGCCAAGGACTCAATTGCTGATCTGGAGTTGAAGGTTTCCACATTGAGAGATTCACTCGACGCCGCCCGGGACCGCGAGACCAAACTGAAGGAGGAGCTCCGCAAGGAGCGGGAGCTGGTGGAGAGCACTGCCACCTCCGCGAACCTCTTCAACCAGGCGGTGGAGCAATGGACGGAGGAACTGGTCGCCTCCGCCTCCAACATCGACAAGGAGCTGATGGCGCTGAGGGTTGAGCACCTCGTGTACTCTCCGGACCCGAATCTCCCCCACAGCGCCAAGCTAAGTCTTTTCTTCAGAGGGATCGCGCCGGCGCTCGCACGTCTGCAGCAGAAGCTCCCCGCGCAGCTGGCCGAGGAGTCGCGCCAGCTCTGCGCGGGTACTTGGAGCGCGTCTTGACCAAGATTGTCTACCGCAATCCTGGCATAAATCTCGTCAACGTTCTCCGCAGCTTGCCGGCCGATGCAGATCAGGAGGCACTGAAGGCGCAGGTCGCCCACATCATCGCCAAGGTGAACAAGATCTCCAGGCGCGAGGGCGACCGCGTAGATTAGGCCTCCTTCTCTCTATTTCCTTTGTTGCTGCATAGCGTGCCATGAACATGAATCTATTAGTCATTGCGACAAGTTATCCCTTGTAATATATTATCTTATTTTGATCAATCGATGCTGTGTTATCTCCCTTGCTTTGGTCCTTTACTTTGTATGCTTTTAACCCTACGCTTCTAGGGGACTTGCCGGCAAGGGGCCCTTGCCGCGAGCGCTGAGTGCTGGACTCTGAGCAGCCTGCTGGCCAAGGCCTTACCGGCAAGCAACCTTACCGCAGCTAGTCGCAACGCACTTAGCTTGCTGAGTGAACTCGAAAACGAAGCAAGGGCGCGACACTTTTCGCAGCTCACTTAAGTCGTTGAGCGTACTCGAAAACAAAATAAGGGTGCGGCTAGCCATGGGTAGGTTCCTCCGCGCACAGGTTTTTCATACAAAGGGTGGTTGTTCAAGGAAGATAACAAAAATTTAAAAATTTGAACTGCTCAAATTCTGGTAACTTAGCTTTCATATATTGCTTGTTTCCCCGACAAGGCTTCTCTTTCTTGAACAACACTTGGTTCATCCTCCATTTCCTTCCCCCCCGGCAAACTTGTGCGCGAGGAACATTCCTTCTGCTTAAGAGGGAAAGAAAAAGAAGAGGGAAAACAAGTATAGGGTCTCTCGGCGTGCTAATGCTTACCGGGGATGTGTGTTGCACAAGATGCCAAACAATGCATGCAAATAACGAAGAAAAGCATGGAAAAGGCAAATAGCGCAAAACACAAAAGCTTTACTGATGCACGGGATCTGCGCCCGGCTTTGTACAAAGGATTACGTGCAACAGCGGCAAGACTCGTACAAAAGGTGGTTGCCGGAGCGGATCACGGCAACCGCGCCTTATGGGTGAAACTTGCGAAGATGCTCTATGTTCCAGGAGTTGCTCACCGGTAAGCCCTCTTCGGTCTCAAGGCGGACAGCGCCGGGCCTTGTGACTTGTCTCACCCGATAAGGGCCCTCCCACTTCGGCGTCAACTTGTTGGAATTCTTGGCGGACTGAACACGCCGAAGAACAAGGTCGCCTTCCTCGAGACTCCTGGCCTTAACCTTGCGGCTATGATAGCGGCGCAAGGCTTGCTGGTATCGAGCAGCTCGTACAGCAGCCTGGAGACGTTCCTCCTCGAGGAGCAATGCATCATCTTGTCGCAGTTGCTCTTGCTCGAGCTCATCATAAGCGAGCACTCGAGGAGATCCGTATACGAGTTCCGTGGGGAGAACTGCCTCTGCTCCATAGACAAGAGCAAAGGGTGTCTGTCCGGTGGCTCGACTTGGTGTCGTCCTGATTGACCAAAGAGCCGCCGTCAGCTCCTCTATCCAGTTTCTTCCGCACTTGTGCAGCCTGTCAAAGGTTCTTGTCTTGAGTCCGTGCAACACTTCAGCATTGGCCCTCTCCGCTTGACCATTGCTCCTCGGGTGAGCAACAGAAGCGAAACAGACCTTGGCGCCAAGGTCTTGGACGTACTGCATGAAGGTGCGACTTGTAAATTGTGTACCGTTGTCGGTGATGATCCTGTTAGGGATCCCGAAACGGAAAACAATCGACCTGAAGAACCTGACTGCTGACTGTGCTGTCACCTTTCTCACTGATTCCACTTCCGGCCACTTTGTGAACTTGTCGATTGCAACGTACAAGTACTCAAAGCCCCCGACAGCGCGGGGGAAGGGGGCGAGGATATCGAGCCCCCAGACCGAGAAGGGCCAGGACAAAGGGATCGTCTGGAGAGCTTGAGCTGGCTGATGAATTTGCTTGGCATGGAACTGGCACGCTTCACACTTGATTACTTGTGCAGTTGCATCTTGGAGGGCTTCTTGCCAAAAGAACCCTTGCCGGAATGCCTTTCCGGCAAGTGCCCTTGCGCCAATGTGGTGGCCACATATGCCTCCATGTATCTCTGCCAACAGCTTCTGTCCATCTTCTCTGGAAATGCACTTCAACCTGACACCATTGAGCCTTCTTCTGTACAGTTCGTTATCCACGAACTGGTACATACTTGACTGCCTGGTTATTTTCTCTATTTCTTCTGGGTCGTCGGGAAGTTCTCCAGTTTGCAAAAAACGGACGATCTGCTGTGCCCATGCTGGAGCCCGAGGCTCAACAGCAAGGACTAAAGGCATGAGTGCCGCTGCGGGAACCCCAGCTTCTACGGCAAGAACCTCCGGTTCTGCCGTAGCTGATGGTCCCCCGGCAAGCTCGCCGGGGCGAGGCTTGTCGGGAACGATTGCTTCAACTGTACAGATCCTTGGATCTGCAGGAGCAAACTGTTCCTCCGCGTTCTGGTCGTTGATCTTGGGAACCTTGGCGGCGGCTTCGGGAAGATCCGCCGGCAAGTAGTCGCCGGAGACCAACTTTCTCTTCTTAGGCTGCCCAATTGATGGTGCAACGGATGGCTGAGTCAACTTGAGCAGGAAGGTCCCTGGTTCCATAGGTAACTTCATTGCAGCGCACTTTGAAAGGCCATCTGCTATATCGTTCTGAGCTCTCGGAACGTGCTCCATCTGCAGACCTTCAAAGTGCTCTTCAAGTTTTCTCACTTCATCTACATAAGCTTCCATTAAAGGGCTCTGATAACTCTTGTTGACTTGCCGGACCACCAACTGAGAATCTCCCCGCACAATCAACTTCCTGATCCCAAGTTCGGCCGCAATCCTGAGGCCGGCAAGCAAGCCTTCATATTCAGCAGTATTGTTTGTCGCTTGCTCCCTGGGAAAGTGCATCTGGATAACATACTTGAGGTGCCCTCCGGTGGGCGCTATGAGTACCACGCCGGCACCGGCGCCTTGCAGCGAGAAGGCACCATCAAAGTACATTACCCATTCACTTGTCGCTTCTTGTACGGGAACACTTGTCTCTGGAACTTCTTCATCGGGCGTTGGGGTCCATTCAGCTATGAATTCTGCCAAAGCTCGGCTCTGTATAGTTGAAGTACTTTCAAACTTGAGACCAAAGCTTGACAGCTCTAGTGCCCACTCGACGATCCTGCCTGTTGCTTCTGGATTGTGCAATATTCTCTTCAACGGAAAGCGAGTGACCACCGTTATCTCGTGTGCTTGGAAGTAATGGCGCAGCTTTCTCGAGGCCATGAGGAGACCGAAAAGCAACTTTTGCACCCCAGAGTATCTTGATCTAGCCCCCTGTAGAAGGGAACTTACAAAATACACTGGGCGCTGCACCATCTTCTTCCGCACTTCTCCTTGTTCCTGCGCAGAGTTGTCCTTGTCGGGGCCAGAGCTTGTCGGAGCAGCCCCCTGCTTGTCGCTGGATTCGCTTGCCGGTGGTGTAGACTCCTCGTCGGCCTCCCTCTCCGCTACTAACGCATCACTAACCACTTGATTGGTTGCTGCTAAGTATAGCAGCAACTTCTCTTGTGGCCTAGGTGCGACAAGTATTGGAGTGGAGGATAGGTACCCTTTCAAGTCTTGCAGCGCTGCCTCCGCTTCCGGAGTCCATTTCATAGGACCTGCCTTCTTCAAGATTTTGAAGAAAGGTAGGGCGCGCTCTGCAGACTTTGAAATGAACCTACCGAGGGCAGCTACACAACCTGCAAGTCTCCTGACATCTTTGACGCGCTTCGGGGCTTCGATCTTCTCGATGGCTTTTATCTTGTCGGGATTGGCCTCAATCCCCCTTTGGGACACAAAGAACCCGAGAAGCTTGCCGGAGGGAACTCCGAAGACGCACTTCTCGGGGTTCAACTTAAGCTGGATCTTGCGCAGATTTGCAAATGTTTCTTCCAAGTCTTGGATCAGGGTATCTTTGCTCTTGCTCTTCACCACTATGTCATCCATGTAGGCTTCTACATTTCTGTGGATCTGTGGCTCAAAAGCAGTGTGCACCACCCTTGCAAATGTCGAGCCTGCATTCTTCAATCCAAAGGGCATGCGTATGAAGCAATATGTGCCGCATGGAGTGATAAATGCAGTCTTCTCTTCGTCTTCCTTGGCCATGAAAATCTGGTGGTAGCCTGAATATGCATCAAGGAAAGAGAGCAGCTCACATCCGGCAGTGGAGTCAACAATCTGGTCAATGCGCGGCAAGGGAAATGGATCCTTGGGACATGCTTTATTCACATCAGTGAAGTCTATACACAGTCTCCACTTCCCGTTGGCCTTACGCACGACAACTTGATTTGCTAACCACGTGGGATGGATCACGCCTCTAACCAGGCCTGCTGCTTCTAGCTTCTTGATCTCTTTGGCAATGAATTCTTGGCGCTCCACGGCTTGCTTCCTGACCTTCTGCTTGACGGGCCGCGCATGAGGACAAACAGCAAGCTTGTGCTCAATTACCTTCCTGGGAACGCCGGGGATGTCAGATGGTTGCCATGTAAACACATCGACATTCGCCCGCAGGAAGGCAACGAGCGCGCTTTCCTATTTGCTGTCGAGCGTAGCACTGATGGTGAAGGTACCACCAGTGCCGTCCTCCTTGGCGGACACCTTCTTGGTTGCCGGTGGAGCGGCCATCCCCTTCTTGCACTTGCCGGTGGAGCTCGATGGGACGTCCTCGACGGCAGCGCAGCACTCCGAAGAGGTGCGCTTGCCGGAGTGGGCCCCAGAGCACTTGCCGGACTTGGACTTGGTCTTCTTCCCCCCGGGAGCTTCAGCGGCAAGTGTGTTGCTCTCCGCCGCGGCTGCTGCGTCCCGGTATATCTTGTCGGCGCAGATAAGCGCGTCCTTCTTGTCGCCAGGGACAGAGATGACGCTTATCGGCCCCGGCATCTTGAGTACGTTGTAGGCATAGTGGGAGGCTGCCATGAACTTGGCGAGGGCAGGACGTCCAAGTATCCCATTGTATGGCAATGGGATATCGGCAACATCGAAGGTTATCCTCTCCGTCCTGAAGTTGAGTTCCCCGCCAAAGGTCACTGGCAGAGTGATCTTCCCCTTGGGCTTGCTCCTCCCCGGGTTTATTCCTTGGAACGAACCGGTCTCTTCGAGCTCGCCGTCTGGGATTTGGAGTTTCTTGATCACAGCTGAGGAGATCAAGTTCAGGCCGGCCCAGCCGTCAACCAACATTTTGGTGACCTTGAGGTTGCGGATAGTTGGTGAGACCAACATCGGCAAGCACCCGACCGCCGTGGTGCGGTCAGGGTGATCCTCAAGATAAAAAATGATGGGCGTGCTGGACCACTTTAGCAGCCTGCGCGCCTCAACGGGCGGCTCTGCTGCGTTTACTTCCCGCACCCACTGCTTGAGTTGGCGATGGGAAGTATGCAGAGAGGCGCCCCCGTCGACACACAGGACTTCTGTGGCCTTCTGGAACTCCTGCTCGCTGTTATCACCTTCCTCCATGTCATCGTCGTCGTCTTCCTCTTCATCCTTGTCGCGGCCCCGGGGAGGTCGGTCACTTTGCCGCTGCTTGGCCTTGCCGCGGCGTCCTCCCCGGCCATTGAATGGCCGCTTCTTGCTTGGCTCTCCTCCGCCACTTTGGGCCTTCTCCTTGTCGCGCCGCTCGTATTCAGCTTTCTGCTGCTCTACGAGGTACTCGACGCGCTTGCAGTTCGAAAGGTCATGACCCTTGGTGCGGTGGATCTTGCAATATTGCTTGTCGGAGCCGTCCTGCTTGTCGGCTGCCGCTACAGGGGCAGGCTCCTTTCCGGAGCCGCCGGCCTATGCTGTCTTGGCGGGAGCCTCCTTGCCGGGCTTCTCAACGACCAGCACTTCCTTGCTCTTCTTCTTTCTATTGTTCCGCCGCCGGCTCTTCTTTGCCGGGGCGGCATCCTCGCTGTCGCTTCCCCCTGCGCAAGCATCCTCTCCGAGGAGTCTCCTCCCCTCATCGGCGCGCGCGCACTTATCAGCTAGAGCAAAGAGCTCGCTGACATCCCGTATCTTGGTCATGGCCATCTCCTCACGCATGCGGCGGTTACGCACGTTCTGGTGGAACGCGCTAATAACCGCAGCAGGGTGGACGTCGGGGATGTTGTGCTGCACGCGGCTGAATCTTTGGATGTACTTGCGCAGGGGTTCTCCTTCCTTCTGGGCCAAGATGTGGAGATCACTCTCCTGGCCGTGGGGTTTGTGGCCGCCCGTGAAGGCGCAAACAAATTGGTGGCACAGATCTGCCCACGAAGAAATGGAGCCTTCCGGCAAGTGCATAAGCCAGGAACGAACGTTCGGCTTAAGCACCAGCGGGAAGTAATTCGCCAGTATCTTCTCGTCGCGCCCCCCGGCAGCCTGCACCGCGATGGTGTAGATGCTGAGGAACTCCGAGGGGTGCGTCTTGCCGTCGTACTTCTCCGGTACGTCGGGCTTGAAATTTTTCATGCTGGGCCACTGGACGCGCCGCAGCTCACGGGTGAACGCAGGGCAACCTGCCGCGTACGGCAAGTCGCCTGGTTCACCAGAGGCGCGTGCGTGTCGACAGCGGTCCCAGCACGCTGGTCTGATTGTCGCCGGGCTTCTCGGCGGCGCTCGATTGTAGTCTGAGCGTCTTCTTGTCGCCGGTCGTCAAGGACTTGGCGCTGGTCCCGATGAGCCCGCGGATCCGACGACGCCGTGGAATCATCGTCGACGTTAATCCAGCGGGGTGGCGTCTTCTGCTTCCGCGGCGGGGAGTGCACGGTGGTTGCACCCCCGGTGGTCTTGTCGCCATCGGCCTTCGTCTTCTCGACTTGCCGTGGCCGCGAGGTCGCCGGCTGCTGCGGCGTGTCATTGTGGGCGAAGGCGATGAGGCTTTGGATTGTTGCCCTCCAGTCTTCGGCCTTGTCTGCCGCTGGAGGGAAATCGAGGAGCAGTTGCGCTCTTGCGAGTGCTTCTGCTGGAGAGGAGGGGAGCGGGGGCGAGCGGTGCGAGGAGCGGGATATGCTCGGACTCATAACAGGGTTAGAAGGAGCAGTTTCCCGCCCCGGCGACCGCGCCTTGCTCGTGCCAGGACGGTGGCCCGGAGCATCCCGCGAACCTCCGGTTTGTCCTTGCCCCAACAAGCGGATGGTACCTCCTGTACCACGGCGCTGCTGGGTTGTCGTCTGCTGCGATGGACGAGGCGCATCTATGGACACCGAGGCTCGGTCGTCCCTCTTGTCCTTGGATTTGGTGGCGCCGTGAGTTTCCTCGCCGGCAACCACCCTTCCGCCGGCGCCTCCTCCACCCACCGTTGGTTCTGGTGGCGGTGGAACAGACGCAGACGGGCCTGCGACCTCCGAAGCCTTCTTCTTCGGGGCCATGCTGTTGCTGATGAAGTTGTAGAGGTTGATGAAGAATGCGCCCGCGTGAACGCCGGATCAGGTTCGCACAGCCTCGACGCCCCCTACCTGGCGCGCCAAACATGTCGGGGGAAACTATCCACCACGAGCACCTATGGGACCGGAGCCCCTTTGTTCGTTGCGGTAAGGGAGCGGAGGGAGCATGAAGAGCAGATCGAGGAGAGCACGCGGGCAGTTTACCCAGGTTCGGGCCGCGCGGACGCGTAAAACCCTACTCCTGCTTGGTTTGTATTGAGTTTGTGAGCTCGGGAGCTTGATGAACTAGCTACCCCGAGCAAGAGAGCTATCAAGGTTCCGAACCCTTTCTACGTTGTGCATGGGCCTCCTTTTATAGCTCAAGGGGTCACCGACAGGTGTCAACGTAGAAGAAGGGCAAAAATGTAACTTTGGTGGTAGTTGTAACAGTGCGGGAACAGTGCGTGAACAGTGGATGAACAGTGGTCATCACCTACTTTGATAGTGGGGGACAAGAGCATTTAATGCCCATCGCCGTCGACCCCAAAAGCGCCCGCCCGTGCGTCTCCGTTCGCCACGGCAGTAGCCTCGTCACCGTGGCTCGCCACCGTGTCCCCCAGGCTGCACAGCCATCCGCCACGCGTCCCTGGAAGGGCCCCAGGGCGACGCGTGGGCCGATGAGCTGGAGCGTGGGCACACAGCGTGAGTTCCCCGCGGCAAGCACCTGCCGGGGCCTTGACCTTGCCGGGCCCTGAAGCTTGTCGCTCCCCGGGCCCTGCCTGGGCGCAGGGTGCGCCGAGGCATGTCTTCTAAAATGCAGTCTTCTGGTCTTCCTGGCAAGCTCCTCTTGCCAGGGTCTTGCGTTAATGTTATAGTCTTGAGCCTGGGGCGGCCTTCCCGGCAAGCTCCACTTGCCGGGGTCTTGGTCTTCTGACTTGTATACTTTGTTTCTGAATGGCTTAATAAGGACCGGAAAGGTTTTCGGCAAGCGCGTGGTAGACCCTGCCGTGGAAAGCTGCTACTGCCCGTGCACAAGTTGGGGTACTGAGGTACCCCTACCTTAGTATACTGACATTCGGAAACACCTATAGAGCATCTTTATAATCACCCAATTACGTTGTGACGTTTGATAGCACACAAGGTGTTCCTCCGGTATTCATGAGTTGCATAATCTCATTGTCAGAGGAACATGTATAAGTCATGAAGAAAGCAATAGCAATAAAACTAAACGATCATAGTGCTAAGCTAACGGATGGGGTCTTGTCCATCACATCATTCTCCTAATGATGTGATCATGTTCATCAAATGACAACACATGTCTATGGTTAGGAAACTTAACCATCTTTGATTAACGAGCTAGTCTAGTAGAGGCTTACTAGGGACACGATGTTTTGTCTATGTATCCACACATGTATCAAGTTTCCGATTAATACAATTCTAGCATGAATAATAAACATTTATCATGATATAAGGAAATATAAAATAACAACTTTATTATTGCCTCTAGGGCATATTTCCTTCAATAAGTACCTGGAGAATTCTAGGGTTGAGTAGGACATGAACTTGAGAAATTTCTCAATGGTTGTTCCAAAGGATGACATATGACGCCAAGTAGGATCAAGTTGCAGAGGGCTAGGAGGCTGGCTATGAAGATCATTCATGGTGATGAAGAAGGGAAATACAAGATGCTTTGGGACTATGCAGATGGATAAGAGAGGAGTAACCCAAGATATAACTAAGAGAGTGATCCCCGCTACCCCTATTATCTAATCATGCAACCTGTCCACATCAGTGTCTAGCCACATAATAAGTTCTCCACCACGTCATGCCCTCAATTTGCAGTCATGAGACATGCAACCTTACAATTCAACTTCTTTGACTTCAATCTATTGTTTGGGCCACCCGTAATTGCCAGAATATGTCAATGTAGTTGCTCATGTTAATCACGAACAATTGCCACAATAATTATGCACAATTACCAAGTAATAGGTTTGTATATGTTTAAACGATGTAATTTTTGTAAGTGTAGAGAGTGCATATTCAAGTGCTAACAACTGGGAAAAGGTGGCATCAACTCACAGAAGTACCAAACATGCATTCTAGTGGTATATATTGACGTTCAACATCATAACAACCAATTTAATTTGATCTGTCAACTAAGTGGCTCATAATCTGCCAACAAAGTGATAGTAATCTGGCAACTACTAATGTTACAAAAGTTGTCGAAACATGTTGACATGGCTTCTAATATCGAAGATCTTATGGCGAAGAAGCTAAAGGTAAATGCGGATTGTCAATTGGATTAATGGTTTACGAGATTTAGGAGAAATCTATGATGATGCCTTGTTATTTGAATGCATGCATCACAAGTGATCTTGTGAGCTCGAGCTCATCTGCACCGTTTGCTACTGTATAATCCGAAAAATACTAAAAACTTAAAAAATCGGCATCAAGCATTGTCCTGTGTTTCACATGCGTGCAAATATTCATGATGAAATAGCATTCATGAAGGCCTCGACAAAAAAAAAACCAATGCTCCAAAATACAACCAAAAACGATCTATTTGGAGCATTGATTTTAGTGTTTTTTGCCCAGACCTTCACATATGTCATTCCAATGCGAATTTTTGCACGCACACAAAACACACATGAATATTTGTTGCAAAAAAGATAAGATTTTTTGGATTTTACTATTGTAAATGGTGCATATGGCCTCGAGGCTCGAGCTCGCATACTCCATATATTTCATGCATGTAGAGGGGGAGGGAGGGTGGGTGGGTGGGGGGAGGGCGCCACAACACGGGAAACCTTACATGCAATGCTGGTATGTAGCGCGGTCCTTCTTTCTTTATATTGTTCCTTGTAACATGCCTAACTTTGTGTGCAGTGCATCACTCTTAGAGACGATGAAGTGAAAAGGGCTTTGGCCTTTGGATCTATTGTAGACATGCATAATCATTTTTTGACCTACCTATTAAGTTTCTGATCTGAAAAAGCACGAACTGCCTCCTCTTCTCCCAACATGCAACGAGCGTGTGATAGTACAACCCGTCCTAAATCCTCGCTCCCAATCAAATCCAATGTTGTGGAGGTTACGCCATTGTATACCTATGATTTTTTATATTATCTGTTTAAACTATTTATATAGCAATTATGTTTTGGACCGATGAATTCAGGGATGTAAATTTATTACAAACACAAGGAGATCAATATGCATTTTTTCTAAAATGTGTCTTCAAATAACTCTCACTAAAAAGTACATATTTGTTATGTCTTTTACCGGGTTTTATCGTACCCTCTTTGAAGATTATGGTTTATACGAGGCTAAGGATTAATTATAATCACATAAAGGATATATATGAAAATTCATATCAACTTATTATGACAAAGAAGATCAATGTGAGAATATTGTTGATATCGTACATGAAGCGGTGGATCAACTATTTTAAGTCTGATGATCGGTTCACCATTGAGACAGGAAATATTAAAACAATCTTGTTCTCATACTAATTATATTATTCTTAGAATTTATCTGACTGGCACAAGTGTTAGAACATCAACGTGATTACATCTTTAAATTCAATGATTTCATCTCATTTTGTAATGTTTTTGTTATGTATTATTTTTAGATCTTAAAATATAGTTTTTAATTAATTCGGAATCCTAGAAACACCATTAGATTTAATCTCAATATTTTACAAGTGTTTTGAACAAATATAATTATAATCTACCAAAAATAAATTTATGACACTTATATTTAATTATATGTATAAGTCTTTATAGTAATTTTTTGACCTTATAGAATATTATGCATTTACCGGTAAACATTGTCAAATGTTTTTACACAAGATAATTATACATCCCTGCTGTCATCATAATTTATTGTTTTTTTTACCATAAAACCGTAAGGCAAAAGCCTTACTGTAGATCTATTTTTTTATATATAAAAAAGCAGGGAAGTAACATAGTCTTTACAATGGTTGTTAGGAAGACAACCAGAGGAGCTTAAAGAAAATTACAAAAGAAAGAAAAAGAAAAATTATATGTTATCAATCCAAGATGACATGCCCTCCTTTAGACTGGGTTTGGCTTTTAACAATGTTGTTTTGAATGTATTGATAAAATCATATCTGCATTCACTGATAGAGCATGGGATTCCATCAAAAACCAGTCCATTCCTTTGATTCCATATGCTCCAGCATCCTACTATCATAGTTTCCATGAAGTGATGATGGCTATATCTTTGCTAGGCTTCAATAATCATATCATGAATATTTAGATCTGTGTTCCATTCAATACCAATGTTTCTCTAAAAACCCTGGCTGAAAGGACAAGAGAATAGTAGATGCATTATGTCTTCATTATCATCAGTATCACATAGTACACAATGGATGGTATCAAGGTGCATATTCTTCCTGGTCAATAGATCACATGTGTTTATTCTATCATGGAGTAGAAGCCAACAGAAAAATTTGTGCTTAGGTAAGCAGCATGATTTCCAAATCCATTTGAAGGTCATCTCAGCATCCTCATTCTTCATAAGGTAATTATAAATTCTCTTGGTCATATTTAAACAAATACTCCATGGGAAACTCCAAGTATCATGTTCATTGTTGGATCTGATGCTATGTAATTAATCAGCTAGATTATGAAATTGCTGGTGAGCAGTGATGGATAGTGGCAGCTGGAATAAGTTGTAGAGATTATAATTATTGGTACCTTTGGCTGACCTAAATGAAATATTCTCCTGAAGGCAAAAAGAATACAGTTCAGGGTATTTAAATATCATAATATCTCCCTTCCAGTTATCTTCCCAAAGATTGCAAGAGTTTCCAGCTTTGACCTCACATGTTGTCATCTCTTTAAATACATCAAACAATTTCATACAATCTTTCCACCAAAAGGATCCTTTGTTGGGATTTGTGTGGGGAGCTTCATTATTCTAGTAGTGTGCCCCCCATATTAACTTGACCCAAGGAGTATCCATCTTACTGTAGAATTTGTAGAGATGCTTGATAAGAAGGGCTTTGTTCTGCACTCTCAAATTTAATACTCCAAGTCCTCCTTGATTATTTGGCTTGCAGATGATATCCCAACTGGCAAGGCATTTACCTCTTCTGTTAATCTCTTTTCCATACCAAAGAAAGTTTCTGCTGGATTTGTCCACATGGTCCAATTTGGTATAATGAACTTTCAGAGAGCACATGGAAAAAATTGGCATGGAGGCAACAATGGAGTTAATATATGTGAGTCTGCCATGATAATTCATGAATCTAGTCACTCCTGATAGTCTTTTGTCAATTTTGGAAATGACAGGGATGAGATCCATAACAGATGGTTTGGTGGTGCCCATGGGTAAGCCCAGATAGGTAAATGGAAGACTTTCAACCTTGCATCCAAATGAATTTGCAAGCAATGTAACTGATTGTTGATCAATATTGATGGGAATCATGGATGATTTATTGTAATTTACAAACAGACCAGTGGAGAGACTGAATATGTTGAGCAGATATTTGAGGTGCATAATCTGATCTTCATTAGCTGGCATAATCATCAGGGTGTCATCTGCATATTGGATAATAGGATAATCTTGTCCATATGCATGGTTTATAGGAAGAGAGATTTCACCATTGGCCCAAGCAGCATTTACCACAGACTGCAAGAGATCAGCAGTGATGATATAAAGTAGAGGTGAATGTGGATCACCTTGTCTGACTCCTCTTTTACAAATGATCTTTTTTCCAGCCACTCCATTCAGTAGAACAGAAGTTGATGTAGACTGAAGAATATTTGATACCCATTTTATCCATCTTGGTCCAAATCCTTTAGCCTTCAACATAGCTATAATGGTCTTATACTCAATCTTGTCAAAAGCTTTTTCAAAATCCAGCTTCAATACGATGATGGGTTTCTTACACTGATGGCATAAATGAAGATATTCAAATGCATATCCAAGGCAGTCTTGAATATTTCTACCTTTAATAAATCCATATTGGTTCTGGTGGATAATAGTAGTGATGATCTTTTGAGCTCTGTTTGCCAAAAGTTTAGTAATTATTTTGAGGGGCAGGCTGACCAATGAGATTGGTCTGAAGTCATTCATGTTCTCAGGATGAGAAATCTTTGGAATGACAGTAATGAAGGAAGTGTTAATACTCTGAATATCACAGTTTCCTTCCAAAAAATCCTAGATCATGGAGTAGAAATCCTGTTTGATAATATTCCAACATTTTTTTAGGAATGTGCCATTAAAACCATCAGGTCCAGGTGCTCTGTCAGTAGGAAATTCCTTGATAACTAGATCAATCTCCTCTATTGAAAATTGTGCTTCAAGCTCAGACAGATCATGAGGCTGAATGAGTTCCTCAAGATTGAATAACATAGGAGGGTCAATAGATGTGCCCAATCTGTCTTTATAAGATTTCCAAATAATTACAGCTTTATGGTCATGATGTTGGTAAGTATTTCCATCTTCTCCAATAATAGAGGTAATATAGTTTTTCCTGTAGCTTTGGGTGGCCATAGCATGAAAAAAAATCAGTGTTTTCATCATCCAGTTTAACACATCTCATTTTAAATCTAGATTTCCAGTATATTCTTTTAACTTCTAGTAATTTCAGAATGTGTTTCTTCAGAATGTCCTTGAAGTTTGCTTCCATAGTACTCAGTACTCTTGGATCTTCAATACCATCCATCATGGATAAGACATAATTGCAAGCAGGGATATTAGTATTGAGCTTGGATAGGTTTTTGCTCCATTTCTTGAGACCCAATCTGAGGCATTTGAATCTAGCAGTAATATCATTAGCAGAATTTATCATCTGTTGGTTTCTGTTCCAGCATTGTAGGACAGTTTCATAAAATCCATCAAACTCAAGCCAATAATTTTCAAACCTGAATATAGAGGCTTTTGGAATATCACTGCCAATTTGAATATGAATTGGAATATGATCAGATGATACTCTAGCAAGAGGGTGAGCCAGAGTATTTGGGAAAGATATGGTCCAGTTTGCTGAGGTAAATTTCCAGTCAAGTTTTTCCAGTAATGGTAGGTCTTGCATATTGCTCCAAGTGAAATTTCTACCTTTGAGTGGAAATTCTACCAAGTCAAGTTGCTGTAGAAGGCTGTTGAATCTGAGCATATTGTTTGCATCTCCCCAGGTCTATTTCTGTCATTTGGACTTCTGATTAAATTAAAATCACCAATGAGAATCCAATGATCCATTTTAGAGGCATCAATATTATCCAGCCAGTCAAAGAAATCCATTCTATTTTCATTCTGGCATGGTCCATATATATTGCTGACATAGAAGATGTGGCCTCACAGATTACATACAAGTTTGACTGTGATCTGAAAATAGGATTGACTAACAATTGAGCCACTGAAAAGATCACCATTCCATAAAGTTACCAGCCCACGAGACAGTCCCACTGAGGGGGTATATGCAAATTGATTAAATCTTCTATGAGAGAAATTTCTGAGATAATATTGGTCAAAGTCTTCTTTTTTTGTTTCTTGCAGACATATAATACCACAATTGCTTTCATCAATTTTGTTTCTTAAATCATCCCATCTAGTTTGGGAATTAATACCTCTGACATTCCAATTTAGTATATTCCATGTTCTATTCATTGGGAAAGCATGGGTAACTGAGACTACATAAAAATGACTTAATCATTTTATAAATATCAGGCTTCTTCACAGTGGTGGGAGCAGATAAACCATGCCAGTAATATACATATGATGTCTCAGAGTGACAATACTGATCATAACCAAGCCAACCATTCAGATTCCTTGGATAGCAAAATAAATGTAGCACAAGATCCCAACAACATAAATAAATAATGGAGTTTAACTCCTTACAGACCAAGTTCAAAGATAATGCAAAAGTAAAAACCCTGAGCCATTGCAAGACTACAGTAGGCATATTGCCACATAATGTCTTGACAAAGCAAAGCCCTAAATAGATAAGAAGATATTTATTCATTAATAACTGAAGCCATCAACTTCGCTCCAGTCACCTCCTCAGGAGGGATCAGGCACTGCTTGACTTCAATTGCTTGGATAGTCTCAAGAGGCAGCTCAGGGGGTGGACCAACTTCAGGGTGGCAGATCACATGTTCAAATTTAGAGGTTAAATTCTTCTTGCAACGTGCCATCTCCTTGGCCTTGACAGCAACAACTTCATTCTTGAAACCTACACTTAGACCTGCCAATCGACGACTGCAGCGAAGATCATTAACATCCAGTGGAGCATTGGTCTTCTTTCTCTTATTGACAGCAGGGTTTGATTTTGCAGTGAGAATCCTATTGGCATGAGCTTCAGGTTTATGATGTATTGGTTTTTTTATTTAATTTATGTGAGTTATTATTAAATAATAGTGCCTAGAAACAAGTGACTATATTCACTTTCTAATAAAATATATAAGTGCAATGAAATTAAACAAATTTGTTCAACATTTCTAACTATTTATGTCATGGTCTTTCACCGTCACAAAAGATTTTAGTAATTGTAGCAAAAAATTTAACTGTGTTCATCCAAAGAATAATTAGCCCAAGTTAATACAAAAATAATAATTAGCCTTTAGTGCCTTTAGTTTATACTAAACTCCTTTACTTCTATGAATTTTGTCCAATTGACACATGAATTTTAGTTATTCTTTTAGTCGAGTTGAAGATTATCTAAATATAACGTTCTTTGTTATGTAAGTTATTTTCGATTATTGTAATAGATAAATTGAGAACACATTTTGCCATAATATTAAGTTTTTTCCGTTAAATTGAAGTGCGAGACGTTCTTAAGAATTCTATTGAATTGAATTACCCCATTTCTACGTGGTTTCAAGAGAACATTATCGCAATTACATGAGTTTAGTATGTGGTACTTATATTTATTTACATGTGATGTGTATATTTTCAGTTTTAAATCTTGTTAGAGTGTTATGCAAGGAAATATAAATCTCGACAGACATTTCTAAAGCATATAGTTTTCAATGTTTACTGAAACTAAAAAAAGCGTTCTAGAGTGTGTGAGATGTCCATTAAATTACTCAAAAAGGCATTTACTATTGTAGTGTGTAAACTAAACCTCTTCTCTTCGACTTGGAAACAGAAGATGCTGTAACTTAACTGCACCCTTCCTCTTCTGCCGATCTTTACAACGATGTGCACATCTCCTTCCTAGTTTTGAAAAAGAAAAGGGCCTCTTCCCTTTTCTCAATACTTGACCAAGATTTCTAGATCCATCCCTTGTTGATGGTGTCCTGGACGTGGGGGTGTAATGTCGTCACCCGGCTTGGTAGGCCAGACCAAGGACCCCATGACAGTTCACGAATGAGCCATATCCATAAGACCCACAGTGTACACAAGGAAGGTTCCTGGAGACTTGGCGCATACTCCAAGACTAAGATATCTGTGATTTACCATTCACATAGCCGACGTATCTGTAACCCTAGACCCTTCGGTACCTATATAAACCAGGGGATAGGGCCCTTGGAGGGACATAGACAATCTCGTGGTAGAAACACCTGTACTATGTACTCCATCCACAATCAACACAAACAAAGTAGGACGCGGGGTATTATCTATTTGAGAGAGCCCACACCTCGGTAAGAGTTTGCGTCTATTGTTACGATCGTGTCAAGGTTACTAGCCTAGGAACCACCTACCCCGAGATTCGCCAAAATCGACTCCGCCATTTGTGGCCCATGCAGGTCCTTGCTGGTGGTCTCAAGCACTCGATGGGAATCTACTTAGGTGATCAGATCGGATCCGGCATGACCTTCGTGCTAGGCAGATCTTTGTTTTTGGCAGCATCATGCTTTTCGCTGACTCGACCAGCCATATGCGCCAGGTCGCTCCCCAGATCATGCGATTTGGCAACTTCGAGTACGCCATGGACTCTGGCGAGGAAATAAACTTCTCGAACTAGGTGTCATACTAGATCGAGGAACAACAAGTTATGCCCGTCCAATGCCAGATCTGGCTCGGAGCAAGGACGAGAACCTTGCGTCGGATCTGGACATGATCTCGAACCCATCGACATCGCTTGGGTGCCAGATCATGGATCTGGCCCCACAGGGACATCCCGCAGCCATGTCAGATTAGATCTTAGAAGAATTCCCCTTGGCGTTGATGTCACATCAAGCCTGGAAGATTGCAGTGAAGCCCTCCTGAACGAGATGTTAGATCGGATTTAGAGGCTCGCAATATTGGACGACCAACCCTCCATTTATGATCGGATCTGGGAGTCCCCCAGAAGGCTGGATTTTTTGACCCAGCCAGTCACCAATATTGAGGATCTAACGGAGGTCCTATAGAGCGGCTTTGAAGAGGTAGATTATATGCAGGAGGACATCGATGAGTCCTCGGATCGCCCGCCAGCAGCCAACGTACCTACATGCAAGATGGAGGCCAATCGACCTGTGCATCTTTGCACCAAGAAGCTACTCCCTCCATTCATTTTTGTAAGACGTTTTAAACATTTATGACAACACCAAAAACAGTTCAGTTTCTGCAGTCTAAAGCGTCTTACAAAAGTGATCAGAGGGAGTAATGATCATAGAAGGCGCTGCCTCGGGATCAATTATATTCTTATATTTTTCGCTCAATGTTTGCAAGATGATTGTAGTTGTACCTCTTAAACAATATAAAGTTCCGTATTCACAAAGAAAAGAACTTGCTCATGTAAAGAGTACATTTTGGCATTCTACCATTAATTGCCCTTTTATTTGTAGTAGTAGATCAACGAAGGCAACGCAAACTAAGAGTAAATTACAGCGTGTAAGGTTGGAGCATAGGTTTGCAACACTTGGGATGGGCAAGATAGGTGTGAATCTCAGCCGTCCATTGCTCTTGGGGAAATTCATCTGTCCATCAGATCTGTAACCTCGCCAGCTCCTCGGAGGCACCGGCCGCGGCCGCCTGACCGCTAGACGGTGGAGCGACGGGAGCCGCCGTGACAACGCGGGCAGAGAAGGCTGGCGCAGGCTTCCCCAATGCGACAGCGAACGCGAGCGCCCATGATTCCGCGTCCAGCCTTCTTTCGAGTGGGACGCCGCGGAGCCTGGCGACCCGATCCGTCCTGGCGCCGAGGAGCTTGTCCAGCCGGGCCGGCGGGATCCGCTCCATGAACAAGAGGTCTCCTCGGCTAACGCCATGGGGGGGAAAAAAATTATATGAGACCAGGTCTCATATAATGCACGTGAGACCCACCTTGATGGATGACACGTGGCATTCACAAATCACAAAGCATCTAATCTCTCCCCCCCTGATTTTAGGTGGGGGTGGGGTAGGTGCTTTGTGATTTGTGAATTGCCACGTGTCATCCATCAGGATGGGTCTCACCTGCTAATCCGTGAGACCTGGTCTCATAGAATTTTTTTCCCTTCTGCACGGTGCGCGATCGATCCTCGAAGGGTTTATACTTGACCGGTCGACGCCTGCCCCAGCCCAAACAAGTTGGACAGTACTTTATCAAATTATTAGCATCATCAAACAGCCCACCTACGTGAAACCCAAAGCCTAGCGCCACGCCTGAACCACTTGTCTAAAAAAATGGTAGACAAAAACTTGTCTAAAAAAAGAGGTCGATAAGTGCCACACGTATATCACGATGGACATCTGGCCACACGACCATGTGTGGCATGCCCAGCAGGCAGCCCACACAATCCTGTCTGGACGATCATTAAAACCGCTCAACGTTCGGATGCAGCTACTTCGTGCCACACGCCGAACCAACAACTACTCACCCCACCCCGCATATGTGGCATGAATCAATTTCGCCATAACATATTTTGATGGCAACTTTATTTACCCTGGGATGACAACTTCAGTTGTAAAGCATGACAACTTCTCTGTTTCGTTTTGGGGTTCGTTCAGGTTAACTATAGTTGCCATGTCTAATTAACGGTAGTTGCCACATGCGATCAAACCATAGTTGCCGTGTGTGATTAACTAGTTACCACATGCGGTCAAACCATAGTTGATATGTATGGTCAAACATAGTTGCCATATGTGATTAACTAGTTGCCACATATGCACACCAGTAGTTGCCTTCTATCTGAGCATCATGTGGGCAAAGAGAAGTTTCGCCCACACGCTCCGGCGAGCGTCTTGTGTGCCGTTCGGGCGAGGAGCGTGACACTAAATGATAACGCTCACACCACTACTAAGATAAAGCTTATAGATAGAATTTTAGCAATAGTGCTGGAAAAAGGACTCGCGCTACTGCTAATTACCAGTAGCGCGGGGTAGGAAAGGGCGCTACAGGTGGAAAACTATTAGTAGCGTTGGGTAGCGATGCACCGCTACTGCTAAGTGGCCCCACCGCCACCGACCGAGGCTGCCCATAGTAGTAGCGGTGGGCATAAACAAGCGCTACTACTAAACCATAGCAGTAGCGCTCGTCGGCGGGCCATCGCTAATGCTATTGGTGCACAGTGCTAGAAGGTGGGCCCCGATTAGTAGCAGCGCTGGTTCACCGACAAGCGCTACTGCTATGAAAATTAGCAGTAGCGCTCGTTGGCACCCCGCGCTACTGGTACGCGTAGCTGCCACCTTTTCTCCCCCTTCTTTTTTCCTCCTCTACCTCCCTCACTTAGTTCTTCCTTCTCCTATCTCTCCTCTCTCCCCATTAATGCCCCCATCCACCATCTCCTCCATTAATGACCTCTCTTTCTCTCAGTGGGTTCCTTCTCACTTTATTTGTCTCTCCCTCCTTCACTCTCCCTACTGAAAGAGGACTTAGTAACGTTATGGAAAACACCGACCAAGACATGGGACGCCAGCAAAGGCGAGTATTTCTATGAGAGACGTGCTGATAACGACGGTGTACAACTCTCTCGGTTACAGATATGTCGCAGGCCAGGTGTGCCACGGATATTGTGGATGCACCTGGTGCATGGATGATACAACGTCTCATCAGCTATCAAAAGATGGAGGGTCTGAAAAAATCGTATACATGAGACATCGAAGATGGCTCGAGAAGGATGTGTTGGAAATATGCCCTAGAGGCAACAATAAAGTAGTTATTATTATATTTCATTGTTCATGATAATCGTCTATTGTCCATGCTACAATTGTATTGACTGGAAACGCAAATACATGTGAGGATACACATACAACAACATGTCCCTAGTAAGCCACTACCGGACTAGCTCGTTGATCAAAGATGGCTATGGTTTCCTGGCCATAGACATGAGTTTTCATTTGATAATAGGATCAGATCATTAGGGGAATGATGTGATGGACAAGACCCAAACTATAAACGTAGCATATGATCGTGTCAAGTTTATTGATATCGTTTTCTACATGTCAAGTATATGTTCCTATGGCCATGAGATTATGCGACTCACTGAAACCGGAGGAGTACCTTGTGTGTACCAAATGTCGCAACATAACTGGGCGACTATAAAGGTGTTCTATAGGTATCTCCGAGGGTGTCTGTTGACTTGGCATGGATGAAGACTGGGATTTGTCACTCCGTATGACGGAGAGGTACCTCAGGGCCCACTCGGTAATACAACATCACAAGAAGCTTGCAAGCAATCTGACTAATTGTTTAGCCACAAGATCTTGTATTAGGGAACGAGTAAAGAGACTTGGCAGTAACGAGATTGAACTAGGTATGGAGATATCGACGATCGAATCTCGGGCAAGTAACATACTGATAGACAAATGGAACAACATACGGGATTAGCATAATCCTTGACATTGAGGTTCGATCGATAAGATCTTCATAGAGTAAGTAGGAACCAATATGGGCATCCAGGTTCCGCTATTGGTTATTGACCATAGAGGTATCTTGGCCATGTGTGCATACTTCTCTAACCCGCAGGGTCTACACACTTAACGTTTGGTGACGATATAAGTATAGTTCAGTCATTATGGTGGTTACCGAAGGTTGTTCGGAGTCCCGGATGATATCCCAGACGTGATGAGGAACTCCAGAATTGTCCGATGGTGAAGATTGATATATTGGACGAAGAGTATTGGAGTCCGGAATCGTTCTTGGGGTACCGGGTGATGACCAGCATCGCCGAAAGGGGTTTCGGGGGGCCCCGACAAGTGTTGGGGGGGCCCATGGGCCAAGGGGAGGGGGCAAACCAGCCCACTGAGGGGTTGTGCGCCCCCTCACCTTTACCACGTAACTAGAAGGGGTGGGGGAGCTCCCCTAGGGCAGCCAACCCCTTTTGCATTGGGGGCCAAGGCTCCCCCACCGGGGGGGGGGGGGAGGCGCACCAAAACCCATCAAGGGGTTTCCCCTGGTGGTCGCTGTCCCCCCTAGGGAACACTAGGGCGCCCCTCTTCCTCCCTTCCCCCTATATATAGAGGGCTAGAGAGAGGGCAGCCGCACCCATCTAGGCCAAGGTGCTGCCCTTCCTCTCCCTCGTAGTCTTCTTCCTCTTCGTAGTGCTTAGCAAAGCTCTACTGAGATTCCACCACCACCATCGTCACCACGCCGTCGTGCTGCCGGAGGACTCGAGCTACTACTTCACCATCGCTCGCTGGATCGAGGAGGTGAAGGCGTCATCAAGCCGTACGTGTGTTGAACGCGGAGGTGTCGTCCGTTCGGCACTAGATCATAGTTCGTGGGACGGATCATGATTAAATCGCGAAGACGTTCGACTACATCAACCGCATTTCTTAATGTTTCCGCTTAGCGATCTTCAAGGGTATATGGTTCCAATATCTCCTCTCGTAGATGATCATCTCTTAAACTGATCTTGGTGAGTGTAGGAAAGTTTTTGTTTCCCATGCAACGTTGCCCAAAAGTGTCATCAAGATACGTCTCCGTCGTATCTATACTTTTTGATTGTTCCATGCCAATATTCTACAACTTTCATATACTTTTGGCAACTCTTTATACTATTTTTTGGGACAAACATATTGATCCAGTGCCCAGTGCCAGTTCCTGTTTGTTGCATTTTTTCGTTTCATAGAATATCCATATCAATCGGAGTCCAAACGTGATAAAAACTTACGGAGATTTTTTGGAATATATGTGATTTTTGGGAAAAAGAATCAACGCGATACGATGCTCGAGGCGGTGACAAGGCAGGGGGCGCGCCCTAGGCCCTTGTGGCCACCCTGTAAGTGATGGAAATATGCCCTAGAGGCAATAATAAAGTTGTTATTTATATTTCCTTATATCATGATAAATGTTTATTATTCATGCTAGAATTGTATTAACCGGAAACTTAGTACATGTGTGAATACATAGACAAAACAGAGTGTCCCTAGTATGCCTCTACTAGACTAGCTCATTGATCAAAGATGGTTATGTTTCCTAACCATAGACATGAGTTGTCATTTGATCAACGGGATCACATCATTATGAGAATGATGTGATGGACAAGACCCAACCGTTAGCTTAGCACTATGATCGTTTAGTTTTACTGCTATTGCTTTCTTCATGACTTATACATGTTCCTATGACTATGAGATTATCCATCTCCCGAATACCGTAGGAACACCTTGTGTGCTATCAAACATCACAACGTAACTGGGTGATTATAAAGATGCTCTACAGGTGTCTCCAAAAGTGTTCGTGGTGTTGCCATAGATCAAGACTAGGATTTGTCACTCCGAGTGTCGGAGAGGTATCTCTGGGCCCTCTCGGTAATGTACATCATAATAAGCATTGCAAGCAAAAGACTAATGAGTTAGTCACGAGATGATGTATTACGGAACGAGTAAAGAGACTTGCCGGTAACGAGATTGAACTAGGTATAGAGATACCGACGATCGAATCTCGGGCAAGTAACATACCAATGACTAAAGGAACAACGTATGTTGTTATGCGGTTTGACCGATAAAGATCTTCGTAGAATATGTAGGAGCCAATATGAGCATCCAGGTTCCGCTATTGGTTATTGACCGGAGATGAGTCTCCGTCATGTCTACATAGTTCTCGAACCCGTAGGGTCCGCACGCTTAACGTTTGATGACGATCGATATTATGAGTTTATGAGTTTTGATGTACCGAAGGAGTTCAGAGTCCCGGATGAGACCAGGGACATGACGAGGAGTCTCGAAGTGGTCGAGACATAAAGATCGATATATTGGACGACTATATTCGGACATCGGAAAGGTTCCGAGTGATTCGAGTATTTTTCGGAGTATATGGGCCTTATTGGGCCATACGGGAATAGTGGAGAAAGGCCAAAAGGAAGGAGGCGCGCGCCCCCCCTCTGGTCCGAATTGGACAAGAGGTGCAGCCCCCTTTTCCTTCTCCCTCTCCACCTCTTTCCTTCTCTCCTACTCCGGAAAGGAAAGGGGAATCCTACTAGGACTTGGGAGTCCTAGTAGGACTCCCCACACTTGGCGCGCCCCCTCTAGGGCTGGCCTCTCCCTTGCTCCTTTATATACAGGGGCAGGGGGCACCCTAGGACACACAAGTTGAATTGTTTTAGCCGTGTGCGGTGCCCCCCTCCACAGAAACACACATCGGTCATACCGTTGCAGTGCTTAGGCGAAGCCCTGCGCCGGTAGATACATCATATCTGTCACCACGCCGTCGTGCTGACGAAACTCTCCCGTGAAGCTCAACTGGATCAAGAGCTCGTGGGACGTCATCAAGCTGAACGTGTGCTGAACGCGGAGGTACCGTACGTTCGGTGCTTGATCGGTTGGATCACGAAGAAGTTCGACTACATCAACCGCGTCACTTGACGCTTCCGCTCCCGGTCTACGAGGGTACGTAGACACACTCTCCCCTCTCGTTGCTATGCATCTAGTAGATAGATCTTGCGTGATCGTAGGAAAATTTTGAAAATACTACGTTCCCAACAGTAAGTCAGTTGGAGGTGTCCTTTGGACGCAAGGAAGCTAATATTCGGATAAAAATTGTGTTAAAATTTCAGCCCAATTAAAGTTATGGATCTCCAGGAATTTAAGAAACTGTGAAAGGCCAGAATCGGGGAGCGCAGAAAAAGAAGGAAACAGAGAGAGCGAGATCCAATCTCGGAGGGGCTCCTGCGCCCCTCCGGCGCCATTGAGGCCATGGACCAGAGGGGAAACCCTCCTCCCATCTAGGGGGAGGCCAAGGAAGAATAAGAAGGAGGGGAACTCTCTCCGCCTCTCTCCCAGTGGCGCCGAAACGCCGCCGGGGCCATCATCGTGACGGCGATCTACAGCAACAACTTCGCCACCGTCATCACCAACTCTCTCCCCCTCTATGCATTGGTGTAACACCTCTTCCACCTGCTGTAATCTCTACCTAAACATGGTGCTCAACGCTATATATTATTTCCCAATGATGTATGGCTATCCTATGATGTTTGACTTGATCCGTTTTGCCCTATGGGTTGACTGATGATCATGATTGGTTTGAGTTGCATGTTTTATTATTGGTGCTGTCCTATGGTGCTCCCCGTCTCGCGCAAGCATGAGGGATCCCCGCTATAGGGTTTGCAATATGTTGATGATTTGCTTATGGTGGGTTGCTAGAGTTACAGAAGCTTAAACCTGAGTAAGTAGGTTGTTTGCGTATGGGAGTAAAGAGGACTTGATACCTTATAATGCTATGGTTGGGGGTGTTTGCTAGAGTTCCAATCATAAGTGCATATGATCCAAGAAGAGAAAGTATGTTAGCTTATGCCTCTCCCTCATATAAAATTGCAATAATGATTACCAGTCTAGTCATCGATTGCCTAGGGACAAATAACTTGCCTGTGTGACAAAACATCTCTACTAAAACTAACTTAGTTGTGCCTTTATCTAAACAACCCCTAGTTTTTATCTGCGTGCTCTTTATTATCTCAAACCTATCCTACAACACCTACAAAGTACTTCTAGTTTCATACTTGTTCTAGGTAAAGCAAACGTTAAGCATGTGTAGAGTTGTATCGGTGGTTGATAGAATTTGAGGGAATATTTGTTCTACCTTTAACTCCTCGTTGGGTTTGACACTCTTACTTATCGAAAGAGGCTACAACTGATCCCATATACTTGTGGGTTATCAAGACCTTTTTTGGCGCCGTTGCCGTGGAACAATAGCGTGGGGTGAATATTCTCGTGTGTGCTTGTTTGCGTTATCACGAAGTAATTTTCATTTTCTATTCTAAGTTGTTCCCTATCTTTAGTTATGGGTAGGAAATGCTAAATAGCAAAAAAATTAGTTGTACCTACTACACCCATGGTTGAAGAACCACCCAAAATCTATCACACTCTTGAAACTTTTTACTTGGATCATCTTCGATCCATTTGTGCTCGTGCTGAAAACCCAACTAGCTTAGTTGAGGGAAAATCATTAAATGAGCATGCTTATTTTGTGCGACACCGCTTGTCTCAAAAAGGGAATCTTTTACTGGATCAAATTCATCGTTTGGAGTCATATGCTTGGAATTTATGTGAAACATATGATTTTACTTGTTGTTCTGAAGACCCTAAGAAACACCTTTCGTACCAATGTGAGTTTAGTGATAATGGAGTTCTATCTTCTTATGCCAAGGGTGTTTATAATTACTATGATGTTGAACAAATTGAAGAATTTGTTGCTTTTAAGGGTGCTTATGAAATTGTTTCTTTGATTGAAAACTATGATGCTACTCTTTACAAATCTGAAAAAAAATCATACTTAAATATTGCTATGAAAACTATGCTTCTAATGTTTATGTTGAACCATATATTGCGAACACCTCCGCTGCCCAAGAAGAGACTAATATTTTGCAGGAAATTATTGAAGAAGAAAATGATGACACTGTGAGCTCATTAGATGAAAAAGATGACGAGGAGAGCGAAGAAGAAAAGGAGGAAAAACGGATTAGCTACCCGTGCCCACCTTCTAATGAGAGTAAATCTTTATCGCATACATTGTTTAATTTTCCTCCGTGCTTACTGAAGGATGATTGCTATGATAATTGCTAATGATCCATTTGATTCGTTTGAAATATCCCTTTTTGATGGAATTGATGCTTGCTATGCTTGTGGCCATGATGCCAATGTGAATTATGCTTACTAGTCATCAACCCGTGCATCTGCATGGGCTAGGGATTTTCACATACTTTAGACATTATGGTGTTATCAAAATATATAGTCTGGAAACAAACATTTTAAATCAAAATAGTACAAAACGTGTCATACATTTCACTATTTTCCCCTCATCAGTATCACATGAGTCTTTGTTTCAAATAGAAAGGACAGTGGCGTTTATATCAGCATCAAAGTTATTTTCGCACCATACCTGGAATATGAACAATAAATTTAAATATACTTGAAATAGTGACCATTATTTGAATTTGCATCAAACCATTGATTAATTCACAAAATTTTAATTTTCCATTGCTTATTTCTTTAATTTTACATTACAATTCATAAATGAAGAACGTACACCATCAAGCTAATATATATTTGCAAGGAAGGATCACTTCGTTAACAGAATAAAGTGTATGCCTACTCATTTATTACTAAGTTAGCTTTCTTTTTTCTTCTCAGATGCATTTTGATTTGTTGTCTATCTGGGAAACACCAAAACAATTTAGTACAAAATCATTCACCAAAATAACAGTGTGAAATCATCTGTTCATGTAGAAGCATCTAAACTAATGGTTAACATCGCACGTAGATGCATGCAATAATTTTGGTGGGGTTGATGTACTGGACAATAGAGCCTTGCTGCCGCCATTGTCAAATACAAAATTCCATGAACAATTGATTCAATTAGTCCACCAAATACTAACTTGGCCTGCTCACATGAAAATGATTTCAAACACTGAGATTCTATCAATCAGTTCTATACATGTAACTAACAAAATAATAGTAAAAAGGAGAACATCTTGCAAGCTTTCCCAACAACGCATCCTTAAGATGGTGAAGTTAAGCTCGTCCTGCTGCTTCTTGGATGAACCATGCATGGAGGTGCTGGACTAAATTCAATCTTTCAAGATTCAAATGTTTGAGAGGAAGCGATCTAGGAGAAGCTCGATGGATCTTAGTCTTTTGTGGGTAAAGAGAGAGGGTCGTGGACTTTGTTCACCCAATCCAGCATCAATGGAGCTTAGATGTTTAGGACAGCATGGATGATGCAAATATGTTGAGGATGAGGAGGAGGAGCGCTAGGGTTCTGTACCTCGGCCGATAGAATTGACGGAGGAAGAAGTCTTCATTGCAAGGGAGATTTTCCTTTATTTGCTAAAGGAGTTGCACATGGTACATCAGCCAAGTTTTTTATAGCTCAAATGGATACATGTGGGATAACAGCCTAGGACTCTTAAGGTAGCTCACCCGAAGGCTATAGATAAGGAAATATAAATCAGAAAAAAAATTAACATGAGATTGATACAACTGAAAGTTAAGGATTGTTTGCTTTCAGGTGATTCTAATATATGAAATTATCTGTGACTTTAGAAGACAGTTGCAATAACAATCAAGTCGATATAAGGAAGTGTGCAGGAAAAAATATCTTGTACTGATCATTCTTGTCCAAATATTTTAATATTGATCAGTTCAAATGTAAAATACCTCATAGCATAGTATGTAGCCAGTCGCAATATGGGATGAATAGGCGAAAATTGACCCATCTTTTAATATAAATGACATGTCGTATTTTCATCAGCCACTTAATAAAGTATTGGGAATCCAAAAATTAAGCGAACCATGTAACTACGGAATGATTGGAAAATTAGTGCATATAACCCCCATCTTCAGAGGTCCCATAAACTAATTGTGGATTGAAAGATCTAAATTACCTTCCATTTTATTGACAGAGTAGTGTTACCTTATCCATGAACAAAGGGGATACGTTACCTACAACTTTGTTGTCCTAAATTTGAGTATGTAGAACTAAAAAAGAATTGACCAATTGAATAATGTTGAGCGTGTAACTCAGCAAAAGTTTGGTACTTATTGTAGAGTTATGCTGCTGGTCTGCAAGTCCCACACATAAGCCAGATAATATCTTCAAATAGACACATACTTTGAAATTGAAAGAAACAACAGAATCTACGTGTTGAAAATACAACACAATAGATGTTTTCATCGACATGTACTGGTATATATTCCTTTTTATTCTTTATTTTTTTTAACAGGGAGAACTCCATAGATCGACAAATATTCCTTGTTATTATTTAGGCAACCACATATGCATAGTGACCTACAAGAGGTAATTAGTAAAAGGAAAGCAAATTAAACAACTTGGTTCACACCGTATCATTCTTGATATTACAAATCTGAGTTAGATGCATGGTATCAAATGCATTCATGATTCTATTGCGTCTGCCCAGAAACAGAAACTCAGAGTCGAACACATACTAATTAAACTGGTAGCTGCATGTTTTATATTGAGGTAAATATAGTGGTGGTACATGAAGTTGCTTAGGATGTGCAGTTTGGTGCCTGATGTTGCAAAATACGAAAAAGTGGTGCCAAAATGTGTCTGTGCGAGCACGTACGGTTCAAAACATAGGTGCCGCCGTATCCTGACTCGCGGGGCCCAGTGGCAGCGGCCGGAAGCATTACAACTACTTCAAGAGGAGCAGATACAACTACTGCTAGAGGAGCAAGAGCAGCAGCTCCTGGCTTCTACAACCTCCTTTTTGGAGATGACTGGGATAATGTTGTAGGAACAGAAACTTCACGAGCACAAAATTATGTCCAAGCAGAGGAAGATGTTGTGTTCACACAAAATGCACCTCAAGATGATGATTGGCATGATTTCCTCTCATTGTAGTTCAAGTAGATGAACAACACCTGAAGCATTTTAAGTGATGCACTAAGTTCATGAATGAACTACCTACATACTGAATACTGTGTACTAAATCTTCCATTTTGTGTTGTTGAACCTTTTCACTTTGTTAATGCACTATTGTTGCCGTGTATGATGCACTAAATTCATCTCCGATGCAATATTCCATTGCAAAATGGATATAACCTGCTTGTACATGTTATTTACTTCTGTATGTGCTTCTCGCAATAAGCATAGTGCACTATATGTTGTTATAGCAACATAAAAAAATTGTACTGTTCTGTACCTGTTTTATTTCTCCCAAAAAAATATTGTTCTTTCTACCTGCTTAATTTGTCCCAAAATAATTCTGTTCTATGTACCTGTTCAATTTCTCCCAAAAAAGTAAGGTTCTTTGTAATGATCTTGTTTAATTTCTCCCAAGGAAGTGCTTATCTATGCTTTTTACTCTACAATATGAGAGAAATGGCCAACAACAAATTATTCAAGCTTCATTCTCATTCAAGAAAAAGACCACACACTTAACATTCTCTGAAAGATCTCATTCATTACCATGTTCATCCATTACATTGCAAATAAATAGGTAACAAAATCAATTCTTTGCTACTTCAAACAGAAGTGCCAAACATGCCAACAATAAAGAAAACATCAGACAATAACATCCTATCTCTATAGTTCAGCCTCTCCTTGTACATCGTACTTATTAGCTTCTTCTACAGTCCGTGCCTCTCCTTTTCATCAACCTTCTTGGACTCCTTCTCCTTGATTAAATTCTCCAGGATCAAATTCTTGCTAGCTGGCGCACCAATAGCTGTTCTTGCCCTCTCCTCCAATGGTTTGTCCACCCACTCAACATACTGACAAACCCTGAAATCCTGGGCAAATAATCTCATGAGCAAAAACATTTCACTATGAAGTAGTTAAGAAACAACAAAATATGATCAGTGAGCAGCAACAGACCTCATATTGACACCCCAAAAATCTTCTACTACTGTCAAACCCCTCACTGCACACACGACGAGCTGGTTCTAGCAGGCAGATGCACTTATCCACCAATTGCTCCACTCCATTGAAATTCAGATCAAATTGGCACTGACGCGTCCCAAAATCAAAATCCTGGAGCTCTTCATCCTAAAAAAAGAATATTTCCCCATTCATCTACAGGGCACCATTGAGAGTGAGAGAAATAGAGGAGGGATTGAGCACCAGCGTTGATTTTTTGGAGTTGTACTACACATCCGACGAGATTTTGTATGATGGCTCGCCGGCGCCAGCCATCTCTGCCTGGGAGGCCTAACTGCAGCCACCCCGCACCTCCTCCAGATTGCGCTCACCGACGCCGCACACCTCCTCCATCCCTTGCCATAGTCGCCGCAAAGCCGCCGCCAGCAGAAGTGTGAGATTGGGGATGTTCCAAGGGTTAGGGATGCGTGTGTGCACGATTCTTGATTCAGGTAACAAGTGCCTAAATGCCGGTTCAGGCATTTTTTTTCTGAGATTCGCTATGAGGTTGGGGGTGTTTCTGCAAACTCGCCACGCGCCAGCCGCTTGGTACCGCTTCCAGCCACTGCCACTGGGCCCCGCGGGTCAGGATACGGCAACACCTGTGTTTTGAACCGTACGTGCTCGCACAAACAAGTTTTGGCACCACTTTTCTGTATTTTGCAACATCAGGCACCAAACTGCACATCCTAAGCAACTTCATGTACCACCACTGCACTTACCTCTTTTATATTTGTTTCACGTACCTACTACAGTAGTGTTTCTAGTTCCAGTATGTATACCTGCTGGATAACTGATAACTCCAAGTTGTAGGTGGGTGTTCCCCTCGACGGCATGTCGAGCTTGTCTTGGAACTAAACCTACCCCCGGCGATCTCCCTGGCATCTTGATTCCCAATGATGACCATCTTCCTGCACACAAATTTAATCCCTCATGATGGTGCACCCTCTGCACGTAGTCCCTGATCTATCTGTAGCAACCTGTTGCTCACATTCCTTACTTCACCATCTCGACAACCTCTGTCTCGACAGACTTCAGCACGATGCATGTGGTACGCCTTGGTTTCACAACCAAAGGGTCATTGGTACTCTCCCTCCTGCCTCTAGCGCATCGCCATCATCTCACTCTCCATCATGTCAGCCTCATCACCCTATGCCAATAGAAAATCGCCCACGTTGACGTGGCCGAACTGCCTCGTCCGGGTGGCCGGCGACGGCGCATGTTCGCTGGAACGAAAACTTGATCGGAGGCTGGGCATGGAGATTTTGGTTGTTGAGTCACCGAGGGAGTAGATTTTGGAGATATCTACGGGGTAAGATATAGGATTGTGTTTGTGAATAATTACGTGAGTTTCCAACATCCCCACGTTTCATGAGATACAGTTTTCCACGCTGATATGTTTCCCTTTTTGTTTTGCCTTTTCCCTTTTTCTCTCTAGAGACAACACATCTAGGTTTTTTTTGTATATTACTACTTTGGACGTGTCAGATGCCTTTTTTGTGGACGTACTGAGCAATCAATGTTACACAAATTTTACTTTATCCTGGACGTTAATTCTACAATCCAACGGTGTAATTAATTTTGATGATGTCGATTAATGAGAATACTTGAAAGGTGCCTCCAATTAGTAAATAGAAGATGGAGATGAACTTGCTATAGTTCCTTATGTTAAAAATGAAATTGTTGCTATTGCACCCACGCATGATAGTCCTATTATCTTTTTGAATTGTCCCAACAATACCATATCGGAGAAGTTTGCCCTTATTAAGGACTATATTGATGGGTTGTGTTCTACTATTGCACATGATGATTTTGATAGATATAATATGCATGTGCTTGTTGCTCCTACTTGCAATTATTATGAGAGAAGAACTACATCTCCACCTCTCTATGTTTCCAATACGATAAAACTGCAAGAAACTGCTTATACTATGTATTGGTCTTTACTTGATGTGCATGAATAATTCTTTTATGACATGCCGATGCATAGGAAGAGAGTTAGACTTCGTTTTCGCATGCTATATGTTACTTTGTGCTCACTAATAAATTACAAATCATTGTTAATTAAAATTGGCTTTCATATACCTTGGGATCTCGATGGATCCATTACTGGAGCACTATATGCCTAGCTTAATGGCTTTACAGAAAGCGCTGCCAGGGAGACAACCCCGAAAGTTTTAGAGAGTCATTTATTTCCGTTGAGTGCTTTTATAAATTTTAAAAACAAAAAAAATATAGGGGAACCTAAAAAAATTAAAAAAGAAAAGTGAAACTAAGAATGAGGAGCACCGTTGAAGTGGGGGAGCTCCTTCAAATTTGTTCATGCCCATGGAAACTTTGTGAATCTCAATTATAGAAACTTTTCAACAAATATAATTACCCCCTTGTACAAATCCATTGTATTATAAAAATAATGTGCCAATATTTGCCTTTAGGATGATTAGGTTGCTTATTAGTTTGTGCGGTGCAAAACAGAAACTTTGGCTGTAGTGCATGCTTTTTCATTTTTTACTGGAACATCAATCGTTTCTGAAACTTTTTGCACAGTCTTGCTATACAAATTGTTTATTTTGTCCAATGTTTCAGAATTTTTAGAGGTACAGAAGTATGGATAATGTTCAAATTGCTACAGACTATTCTGTTTTTGACAGATTCTATTTTTGATGCATTGTTTTGCTTGTTTCGATGAAACCTTGGATTGTATCGTTGGTATAAGACTTGGAGAAGTTAGAATACAGTTGGGATAATACAAAAATAAAATATGAATGGGTTTTCAACAGTACTTGAAGTGGTGGTTTGCTTTATTATACTAACTGATCTCACGAGGGTTTTGTTAAGTTTTGTGTGATTGAAATTTTCAAGTTTTGGGTGAGATCATGATGGATGAAGGAATAAAGAGTGGCAAGAGCCTAAGCTTGGAGATGCCCGAGGCACCCCAAGGTAATATTCAAGGACTCCCAAGCAACTAAGCTTGGGGATGCCCCGGAAGGCATCCCCTCTTTCTTCTAACGATCATCGGTAATTTTACTTGGAGCTATATTTTTATTCATCACATGATATGTGTAAATCTTAGATCGCCGTGTGCTTTTTATTTTCCTTTTAATAAATGCACCATGCTGGTATGAGATAGTCCTTGTTTGATTTATAGAATGCTCTTTGCACTTCAGTTATATCTTTTCAGTATGGCTTTATAGAATGCTTCATGTGTTTCACTTATATCCTTTGAAGTTTGGATTGCATGTTTCTGCTCACATAGGAAACTGCCATTTGTAGAATGCTCTTTTGCTTCACTTATATTTGTTAGAGCGTGGGCATATATTTTGTAGAAAGAATTAAACTCTTGCTTCACTTATATCTATTTAGAGAGTCAATAGGAATTGGTCATTCACATGGTTAGTCATAAAATCCTACATAAAACTTGTAGATCATTGAATATGATATGTTTGATTCCTAGCAATAGTTTTGCGATATAGAGATGCTAATATGCCGAAGGTACTAGTAAATGATTGTGGTTTAGCAAGAATATTGGTGTTAAGGTTTGTGATTCACGTAGCATGCAGGTATGGTCTCCTAACTATGTAACCAAATTGAAGTGCATCGTATCTTGATTGTTTATCTTTGTTTGAAAGTCAGGGGCGCGCGATGGTTAACTCCTACCAACCCCCCCCCCCCCTAGGAGCATGCGTAGTAGTACTCTTCTTCGAGGGCTAATAAACTTTTTGCAATAAGTATGTGAGTTCTTTCTAACTACTATTGAGTCCATGGATTATACACACTCTCACCCTTCCATCAGTGCTAGCCTCTCTAGTACCGCGCAACTTTCGTCGGTGCATCTAACCACCTTATACCCTTCCTCAACACAGCCACCATACCTACCTATTATGGCATTTTCATAGTCATTCCGAGATATATTGACATGTAACTCCACCGTTCCGTTTATTATGACACGCACCATCATTGTCATATTGTTTTGCATGATCGTAAGAGCATCTCCAGCCGTTCGCCCCCCAGGACACGCCGAAAACCGCTGCCTGGGGGCGAGCCGGCGCTAGTTTCTGCTTGGGTGCCAGTGCGTTCCCAGTCGACGCCCCCCTAGGTCGCCCCCAGACGCCGATATCGGCCCATTTTTGGCGCTTTCAGCCCATTTTCGGCGCTTTTCAGCCCATTTCCGGCGCAAAACGGCCCAGGCTCGACATTCTCGTAGATAGTTCACATAGATAGATAGATAGATAGATAGTTCACATAGATAGATAGATAGATAGTTCACATAATCTTAATCCTACGATAGATAGATAAATAGATAGTTCACATAGTCTTCTCCTATGACCTACTACTACTAGTCATTCTCCGACTCGGACTCTGCCTCGGTGATGTCCTCCTCCAATGTCTCAGCGTAGGCGTCAAGGAACCGCTCGTCGGTGGAGTCCCAGGAGGACGCATCTCCTAGCTCGATGTTGAACCTGACGACCGCCTTCTGCGCTCGCTTGTCCTCGCGATAAGCTGCTCGCTCCTTCCTCCTCTTCTTCCTCTCCGCCCTCTTCTCGGCCAAGAACTGGTGCTCGTTGATGATGTCTTGCGGGATGTTTTGGCGCCACGTGGCCATGGCTTCCTCGTCCATCTCGGCCAGGGTGAGACGGTGCGCCCGCCTACGGTTCTTCCGACGATCTTCGTCGGTTCTAAGCCGCGGGGGAGGCGCCAACTCCTGTGCCCGCTCCAGAGTCGGCACGTCCGTGAAGTTCATGTCCCAACGGGAACACCGGAGGCGCCACGCCGCAGCGTCGTACGCGCGGGCGCCCTCTTGAGCGGTGTCGAAGGTTCCGAGGCGGAGGTGCACGTCGCCCGACTGAATCTCGGCGGAGTAGGTGCCGGACGGACGAACCCGAACGCCGCGGTAGCCCGCACCTCCCCGGCGGCGAGGCAGCATGGGGGCACAGTGCGTGTTGGCGACGAAGCAGCCAACGGCCGGAGGAAGCGGTGAACCACGCGTGGTAGTGTGGAGAGTGCGGGGGGACGATGTGTTGTGGTGTGGCGTTCACCGGCGAGGTGGGCTGCTTTTATAGCCGGAGCTCGGGCGACGAGAGGCGCATGCGAGGCGACGCGTGGCGGGCGCCCGTGGTGCCGGGCGACGCGACGGTTCGCTGCGCAGCATCAATGGGCAGGCGACGGCGTGGCAGTGCGACTGCTTTGGCATTGATTCCCGCGAGAACCGAGGCGATGAGGACGACGAAGCAGCGCGTCGCTGACAGGGCGGGCCCATCACATTCGCACCAAAAAACACCTTGTACGGCGCCCCCAGGCGACCCCCAGCGCCCCGGGTACGGGTTGGGTCCGTCGGCGCCAGTTTCGGCCCAATCCAGCGATTTTCAGTGTCCTGGGGGCGCGACTGGGCCATTTTTTCGGTGCCGGCGCCTAAAAAGTGGCCTGGGGGGCCCGTTGGGCGCGCGGCTGGAGATGCTCTAAGATAGGTAGCATGATGTTTTCATGGCTTATCCGTTTTGATGTCATTGCTACGCTAGATCATTTCACATCCCGGTACACCGCCGGAGGCATTCATATAGAGTAATATTTTTGTCCTAGTATCGAGTTGTTAGTAAATAAAAGTGTGATGATCATCATTATTAGAGCATTGCCCCATGCGAGGAAAAGGAGAGGTCAAAGAAGCCTAAATAAAAAATAGGGGGCCAAAGAAGCCCGCCAAAACAAAAGAGAAAACAAAAAAATGAGGGAAAAAGAGAGAAGGGGCAATGTTACTATCCATTTACCACACTTGTGTTCAGAGTAGCACCATGTTCTTCATACAGAGAGTCTCCTATATTGTCACTTTCATATACCAGTGGGAATTTTTCATTATAGAACTTGGCCTGTATATTCCAATGATGGGCTTCCTCAAATGCCCTAGGTCTTCATGAGCAAGCAAGTTGATGCACACCCACTAGTTTTTTTAGATTTCATACACTTATAGCTCTAGTGCATCCTTTACATGGCAATCCCTACACACTCACATTGATATCAATTGATGGACCTCTCCATAGTCCATTAATTTGCCTAGTCAATGTGAGACTTTCTCCCTACTTTTATCTACTACCGCCTTCTATTCCACCCATAGTGCCATGTCCATGGCTCACACTCATGTATTGCATGAAGAGTTGAAAAAGTTTAAGAATGTAAAAGTATAAATACAGTTGCTTGGTTGACACAGGGATGGGCATGATTTATACTTTGTGTTAAGAAGAGGGAGCATAACGAGGCTACATGATTTTGTAGGGATAACGTTCTTTAGCATTCATATTTTGAAAGACTTGATTGTTTGTTGGGATGTCCGAGTATTAATTTTTTTATGTCAAATGATAGACTATTGCTTTGAATCACTCATGTCTTAATATTCATGCCATGTACATGATCAAGATTATGCTAGGTAGCATTCCACATAAAAAATTTATCTTTTTTTATCATTTACCTACTCGAGGATGTGAAGAAATTAAGCTTGGGGATGCTGATACGTCTCCATCGTATCTATAATTTTTGATTGTTCCATGCCAATATTCTACAACTTTCATATATTTTTGGCAAATTTTTATACTATTTTTTGGGACTAACATATTGATCCAGTGCCTAGTGCCAGTTCCTGTTTGTTGCATGTCTTTTGTTTTGCAGAATATCCATATCAAACGGACTCCAATCGCAATAAAAACTTACGGAGTTTTTTTTGTAATATATGTGATTGTTGGGAAAAAGAATCAATGCGATACGATGCTCGAGGCGGCGACAATGCAGGGGGCGCGCCCCAGGGGGCAGGGAGCATACTTGGCCCTTGTGTCCACCCTGTAAGTCGGTTGGAGGTGTCCTTTGGACGCAAGGAAGCTAATATCTGGATAAAAGTCGTGTTACAATTTCAGCCCAATCGGAGTTACGGATCTCCGGTAATTTAAGAAATGGTGAAAGGCCATAGAAACATAAGGAAACACACACACACACACACACACACACACACACACACACACACAGAGAGAGAGAGAGAGAGAGAGAGAGAGAGATCCAATCTTGGAGGGGCTCCTTCCCCTCCGCCGCCATGGAGGCCATTGACCTGAGGGGAAACCCTCCTCCCATCTAGGGGGGAGGCCAAGGAAGAAGAAGAAGGAGGGGGGCTGATGTCTACTATGGTTTGTAGGACAGTAGCAAATTTCCCTCAAGTGGATGACCTAAGGTTTATCAATCCATGGGAGGCGTAGGATGAAGATGGTCTCTCTCAAGCAACCCTGCAACCTAATAACAAAGAGTCTCTTGTGTCCCTAACACACCCAATACAATGCTAAATTGTATAGGTGCACTAGTTCGGCGAAGAGATGGTGATAGAAGTGCAATATGGATGGTAGATATAGGTTTTTGTAAACTGAAAATATAAAAAAAAAAGCAAGGTAACTAAAGATAAAAGTGAGCATAAACGGTGTTGCAATGATAGGAAACAAGGCCTAGGGTTCATACTTTCACGAGTGCAAGCTCTCTCAACAAGGATAACATAATTGGATCATATTACTAGCCCTCAACATGCAACAAAGAGTCACTTCAAAGTAACTAATAGCGGAGAACAAATAAAGAGATTATGGTAGTGTACGAAACCACCTCAAAGTTATCCTTTCTGATCGATCTATTCAAGAGTCCGTTGTAAAATAACACGAAGCTATTCTTTCCGTTCGATCTATCATAGAGTTCGTACTAGAATAACACCTTAAGACACAAATCAACCAAAACCCTAATGTCACCTAGATACTACATTGTCACCTCAAGTATCCGTGGGCATGATTATACGATATGCATCACACAATCTCAGATTCATCTATTCAACCAACGCAAAGTACTTCAAAGAGTGCCCCAAAGTCTCTACCGGAGAGTCAAGACGAAAACGTGTGCCAACCCCTATGCATAGATCCCCAAGGTCACGGAACCCGCAAGTTGATCACCAAAACATACATCAAGTGGATCACGTGATATCCCATTGTCACCACATATAAGCACAGGCAAGACATACATCAAGTGTTCTCAAATCCTTAAAGACTCAATCCGATAAGATAACTTCAAAGGGAAAACTCAATCCATTACAAGAGAGTAGAGTGGGAGAAGCATCATAAGATCCAAATATAATAGCAAAGCTCGCGATAGATGAAGATCGTGCCATCTCAAGAACATGAGAGAAAGATGTTGGAAATATGCCCTAGAGGCAATAATAAAATGGTTATTATTATATTTCCTTGTTCATGATATTTGTCTGTTATTCATGCTTGAATTGTATTGTCTGGAAATAGCGATACATGTGTGAATACATAGACCACAACGTGTCCTTGGTAAGCCTCTAGTTACTAGCTCGTTGATCAACAGATGGTCACGGTTTCCTGGCCATGGAAATTGGATGTCATTGATAACGGGATCACATCATTAGGAGAATGATGTGATGGACAAGACCCAATCCTAAGCCTAGCACAAGATCGTTGTAGTTCGTAATGCTAAAGCTTTTCCAATATCAAGTATCTTTTCCATAGACCATGAGGTTGTGCAACTCCCGGATACCGTAGGAATACTTTGGGTGTGCCAAACGTCACAACGTAACTGGGTGGTTATAAAGGTACGCAACGGGTATCTCCGAAAGTGTTTGTTGGGTTGGCACGAACCGAGACTGGGATTTGTCACTCTGTATGACGGAGAGGTATCTCTGGGCCCACTCGGTAAGACATCATCATAATGAGCTCAATGTGACTAAGGAGTTAGTCATGGGATGATGGATTACGAAACGAGTAAAGAGACTTGCCATGACGAGATTGAACAAGGTATCAGTATACCGACGATCAAATCTCGGGCAAGTACCGTACCAATGGACAAAGGGAATTGCATACGGGATTGAGTGAATCCTTGACATCGTGGTTCATCCGATGAGATCATCGAGGAACACGTGGGAACCAACATGGGTATCCAGATCCCGCTGTTGGTTATTGACCGGAGAGTCGTCTCGGTCATGTCTACGTGTCTCCCGAACCCGTAGGGTCTACACACTTAAGGTTCGGTGGCGCTAAGTTTGTAGAGATATATGCACATGGTAACTGAATGTTGTTCGGAGTCCAGGATGAGATCTCGGACGTCACGAGGAGTTCCGGAATGGTCCGGAGGTAAAGTATGATATATAGGAAGTCCAGTTTCGGCCATCGGGAGAGTTCCGGGGGTCACCGGTAGTGTACCGGGACCACCGGAAGGGTCCTGGGGGTCCACCGGGTGGGGCACCCATCTCGGAGGGCCCCATGGGCCGCAGGGGGAGGGGGACCAGCCCCTAGTGGGCTGGCGCACCCCCCTTGGGCCTCCCCCCTGCGCCTAGGGTTGGGAACCCTAGGGGTGGGGGGCGCCCCCCTAGGCTTGGGGGGCAAGCCACCCCCTTGGCCGCCGCCCCCTAGGAGATCCAATCTCCTAGGGCCGGCGCCCCCTGGCCCCTATATATAGTGTGGGGGGGGGGTGAGAGGGCAGCTGTACCTCAGCCCCTGGCGCCTCTCCCCCCCGTTACACCTCTCCCTCCTCCCGCAGGGTCTTGGCGAAGCCCTGCAGGTTTTCCCGTTGCATCCACCACCACGCCGTCGTGCTGCTGGATCTCCATCAACCTCTCCTCCCCCCGTGCTGGATCAAGAAGGAGTAGACGTCGCTGTATCGTACATGTGTTGAACGCGGAGGTGTCGTCCGTTCGGCGCTGGGATCATCGCTGATAGGGATCACGACGAGTACGACTCCATCATCCACGTTCCTTCGAACGCTTCCGCTCGCGATCTACAAAGGGTATGTAGATGCACTCCTTTATGCTCGTTGCTAGATGACTCCTTAGATTGATCTTGGTGAAGCGTAGGAATTTTTTTGAATTCTGCTACGTTCCCCAGCAGTGGCATCTGACCTAGGTCTTTGCGTAGCATCTTCCACGAGTAGAACACAAACAAGTTGTGGGTGTTGATTTTGTTCAATTCTCTTGCCGCTACTAGTCCAATCTTGATTCGGAGGCATCGTGGGATGAAGCGGCCCGGACCGACCTTACACGTACGCTTACGTGGGACTGGTTCCACCGACTGACATGCACTAGTTGCATAAGGTGGTTGGCGGGTGTCTGTCTCTCCCACTTTAGTCGGATCGGATTCGATGAAAAGGGTCCTTATGAAGGGTAAATAGAAATTGACATATGACATTGTGGTTTTGGCGTAGGTAAGAAACGTTCTTGCTAGAAACCTATAGAAGCCACGTAAAAACTTGCAACAACAATTAGAGGACGTCTAACTTGTTCTTGCAGCATGTGCTATGTGATGTGATATGGCCAAGAAGATGTGATGAATGATATATGTGATGTATGAGATTGATCATGTTCTTGTAATAGGGAATCACGACTTGCATGTCGATGAGAATGACAACCGGCAGAAGCCATAGGAGTTGTCTTATTTATTGTATGACCTGCGTGTCACTGAATAACGCCATGTAATTACTTTACTTTATTGCTAAACGTTAGCCATAGTAGTAGAAGTAACATTTGGCGAGACGACTTCATGAAGACATGATGATGGAGATCATGATGATGGAGACATTGGTGTCATGCCGGTGACAAAGATGATCATGGTGCCCCGAAGATGGAGATCAAAGGAGCAAAAAAATGATATTGGCCATATCATGTCACTTTATTTGATTGCATGTGATGTTTATCATGTTTATGCATCTTATTTGCTTAGAACGACGGTAGTAAATAAGATGACCTCTCACTAAAATTTCAAGAATTGTGTTCCCCCTAACTGTGCACCGTTGCCAAGGATTGTTGTTCCGAAGCACCATGTGATGATCGGGTGTGATAGGCTCTAACGTTCGCATACAACGGGTGTAAGCCAGATTTACACACGCAATACACTTAGGGTTCACTTGACGAGCCTAGCATGTACAGACATGGCCTCGGAACACGGAAGACCGAAAGGTCGAACATGAGTCGTATAGAAGATACGATCAACATGAAGATGTTCACCGTTGATGACTAGTCCGTCTCACGTGATGATCGGACACGGGCTAGTCGATTCGGATCATGTATCACTTAGATGACTAGAGAGATGTCAATCTGAGTGTGAGTTCATTAAATTTGATTAGATGAACTTAATTGTCATGAACTTAGTCTAAATTCTTTACAATATGTCTTATAGATCAAATGGCCCACGCTCATGTCACCCTCAACTTCAACGCGTTCCTAGAGAAATCCAAGCTGAAAGACGATGGTAGCAACTATACGGATTGGGTCCGTAACGTGAGGATCATCCTCATAGCTGGCAAGAAAACTTATGTCCTAGAAGCACCGCTAGGTGACGCTCCCGCCCCGGCAAACCAAGATGTTATGAACGCTTGGCAGTTGCATTGTGATGATTACTCCCTGGTTCAGTACGGCATGCTCTACAACTTAGAATCGGGGCTCCAAAAGCGTTTTGAGCACCACGGAGCATATGAGATGTTCCAAGAGCTAAAAATGGTTTTCCAAGCTCATGCCCGAGTTGAGAGATATGACGTCTCCAACGCATTCTACAGTTGTAAGATGGAGGAAAATAGTTCTGTCAGCGAGCACACACTCAAGTTGTGTGGGTTGCACAACCGCTTGCCTCAGTTGGGAATGAATCTCCCAGATGAAGCGGTCGTTGACAAAATCCTTCAGTCGCTCCCACCTAGCTACAAGAGCTTCGTGTTGAACTTCAATATGCAAGGGATGGAGAAGTCCATTCCCGAAGTGTATTCAATGCTGAAATCAGCGAGGTGGAGATCAAGAAAGAGCATCAAGTGTTGATGGTGAATAAAACCACTAAGTTCAAGAAGGGCAAGGGTAAGAAGAACTTCAAGAAGGACGGCAAAGGAGTTGCCGCACCCGGTAAGCCAGTTGCTGGGAAGAAGCCAAACAATGGACCCAAGCCTGAGACTGAGTGCTTTTATTGCAAGGGAACGAGTCACTGGAAGCGGAATTGCCCCCAAATACTTAGCAGACAAGAAGGCCGGCAACGTCAAAGGTATATGTGATATACATGTTATTGATGTGTACCTTACCAGCGCTCATAGTAGCTCCTGGGTATTTGATACCGATGCAGTTGCTCACATTTGTAACTCAAAGCAGGAGCTGCGGAATAAGCGGAGACTGGCGAAGGATGAGGTGACGATGCGCGTCGGGAATGGTTCCAAGGTCGATGTGATCGCCGTCGGCACGGTACCTCTACATCTACCCTCGGGATTAGTTTTAAACCTTAATAATTGTTATTTAGTACCAGCTTTGAGCATGAACATTGTATATGGGTCTCGTTTGATGCGAGATGGCTACTCATTTAAATCCGAGAATAATGGTTGTTCTATTTATATGAGAGATATGTTTTATGGTCATGCCCCGCTGGTCAATGGTTTATTTTCGATGAATCTCGAACGTGATGATACACATATTCATAGTGTGAATGCCAAAAGATGTAAAGTTGATAATGATAGTCCCACATACTTGTGGCTTTGCCGCCTTGGTCATATTGGTGTCAAACGTACGAAGAAGATCCATGCTGATGGACTTCTAGAGTCTCTTGATTATGAATCATTTGACACATGCGAACCATGCCTCTTAGGCAAGATGACCAAGACTCCGTTCTCCGGAACAATGGAGCAGGTGATCGACTTATTGGAAATCATACATACCGATGTGTGCGGTCCAATGAGTGTTGAGGCTCGTGGAGGCTATCGTTATGTTCTCACCCTCACAGATGACTTGAGTAGATATGGGTATGTCTACTTGATGAAACACAAGTCTGAGACCTTTGAAAAGTTCAAGGAATTTCAGAATGAGGTTGAGAATCAACTTGACAGAAAAATAAAGTTCTTACGATCGGATCGTGGGGGTGAGTATTTAAGTCACGAATTTGGCACGCACCTAAGAAACTGTGGAATTGTTTCACAATTGACACCGCCCGGAACACCTCAGCGTAATGGTGTGTCCGAACGTCGAAATTGTACTCTGTTGGACATGGTGCGATCTATGATGTCTCTCACCGACTTACCGCTATCTTTTTGGGGTTATGCTTTAGAGACTGCCGCATTCACTTTAAATAGAGCTCCGTCAAAATCCGTTGAGACGACACCGTATGAACTTTGGTTTGGCAAGAAACCTAAGCTGTCATTTCTGAAAGTTTGGGGTTGCGATGCTTATGTCAAGAAACTTCAACCTGAGAAGCTCGAACCCAAATCGGAAAAATGTGTCTTCATAGGATACCCAAAGGAAACGATTGGGTACACCTTCTACCTCAGATCCGAAGGCAAGGTTTTGGTTGCCAAGAATGGATCCTTTCTCGAGAAAGAGTTTCTCTCGAAATAAGTGAGTGGGAGGAAAATAGAACTTGATGAGGTGACAGTCACCCCTCCCGAACCGGAAAATAGCGTAGCGCGGGAAATTGTTCCTGTGGTGCCTGCACCGACAAGGGAGGAAGTTAATGATGATGATCATGAAGATACAGATCAAGTTACTACTGAACTTCGAAGGTCCACAAGGACACGTTCCGCACCAGAGTGGTACGGCAACCATGTCATGGAAATCATGTTGTTAGACAACGGTGAACCTTCGAACTATGAAGAAGCGATGACGGGCCCGGGTTCCAACAAATGGCTTGAAGGCATGAAATCCGAGATAGGATCCATGTATGAAAATAGAGTATGGACTTTGGTGGACTTGCCCGATGATCGGCACGCCACAGAAAATAAATGGATATTTAAGAAGAAGACACATGCGGATGGTAATGTGACCATCTATAAGGCTCGGCTTGTCGCTAAAGGTTATTGACAAGTTCAAGGGATTGACTACGACGAGACTTTTTCTCCCGTAGCGATGTTGAAGTCCGTCCGAATCATGTTAGCAATTGCCGCATTCTATGATTATGAGATATGGCAAATGGACGTCAAAACGGCATTCCTTAATGGCTTCCTCAAGGAAGAACTGTATATGATGCAGCCGGAAGGTTTTGTCGATCCTGAAAATGCTAACAAGGTATGAAAGCTCCAGCGCTCGATCTACGGGCTGGTGCAAGCATCTCGGAGTTGGAATATTCGCTTTAATGATGTGATCAAAGCGTTTGGTTTTATACAGACTTGGGGAGAAGCCTGTATTTACAAGAAAGTGAGTGGGAGCTCTATAGCATTTCTCATATTATATGTGGATGACATACTGCTGATGGGAAATTGTAATGCCCAGGATGGGACTATACCTCCTACGTGTCGAGGCACGACTTAAAGGTATAAGCCCATTCTGGAATGATCGCAAGTTTGGTATCTTTGCACATCTCATGTAAAAATAGGGATGAAAGGGAAAAAGATAGTTGGCTTACACTCGCCACGTCACACAAATCATTACATAGCCAAACATCATTCAAATAACATCACAACCCGTCTACGGGTGAAGATCCAAATGCAAGATACCAAACATGCATAAACCCACAGGTCTGAATCACCCCTAGTAGAAACCTCTACTGATCGTCGGGATAGTGCACATAGTAACAGCTACGGTCCTCGTCGTACTCCCAGTATAGCTCGGTGCCGTCTCCTGAGTAGAACACCTGAGTACCTGCATCTGGTGTGGTGTAGTAACTATGAGCCACAGAGGACTAAGGAATCCCGTTCCCGGGTAACACAACTATCCAAGCCTTGGGTGTGGAACAAGGCTGAAGAAAGAACAAGAGGTTGCAGCAGCACTAGCACAAGAGTTAATATAGTGTGATATCCCTACAAGCTTCAACATGAATCAAGAATCTTCAAATCTTCTCCTGCAACTAGCAATGCTATAAGAGGGGCCGAGCGAAGCTTACTTAGCCAATCAAAGGTTTGCATAGGTAGGGTGGTTAGACAGATTCATGGTTACAATAGGAGGCTGACAGGAAAAACATGGGCATCGAGGCAATAAGCTAAAGAGCGAGACTTCTAGCAATAGGCAAAGATAGTAATGATATCCGGGTCAGGTCATCTTGCCTGTTGAGTCGTCGATGGGATCGTAAGAGGGCTCCTCGTTCTCAACCTCGGTAGTAACCTCGTTCTCGTACTCGTTCTCGGCTTCCGGCTCTACTCAACACCAAAAACACACGAGGCACGAAATCAAACAAGATGCAATGCGCAAACTACAGGATGCATGGCTGATGCACTAAGGAAGCACTGCAGATGCACTAAGGATGCACAGAAAGACAACATAGGAAACACAGAGATACAGCACAAGGAACATGACAATATGCATCAAGCAAGAAACTTCAAAACATGTTAACAAGAGGATATTATGAATCTACATGCAAAAACACACAAGTTTCATATAGGACTTGCTCAAAACGGAGCAACGGGCTAAAAGATACACCCGAAACAAGAAACAAACAAAGCTGAAAAATAACAGCCACATAGCAACTTCGGAGCAAGAAATATATACTCTACAGCACTCAAACATCATGACAAGAAACATGGACATAAAGTAGACATATCCTACAGCAAACAATTCCATTGGAGCATCTCCATAGGAGGCATGGATCAATAGCAACAAGCTATAACATTTTGAACATGACAACAAAAACCTGACAGCAGTAATTTATAGCAACTTGGGGGCAAGAGTTAAATATGCTACAGCCACCCAAATGAGCATGTGAGGACATGAATGGATAGCCAACAACATATACAACAAGGAAACATCAAAAGTCACCCCAAAACTATCATGGATTTGCCTAGAACAACAAGAAAACATGGCATCTGGAAATTACAGATTCCAGACTTGGTGAAATTTCACTAAGTGTTAAAACAGCAGTATTATCATGGCATGTTTGTGAGCAAGTTTAAGTCACCTCAAAGCAAAACATGGCAAGTGGTTTGCACCACAGCAAAGTACACATGATGGGGAGTCCAGAACATATAAGCATGCATCAAGGGAACAACCACATCAATAGCAATGAGCTCCTCAACTAGGCATCTCGTAACAAGTTTAACAATCTAACAGCCACATACACTTTTGCAAAGGAGATAAACGTGGCAAGATGAAATCTATCATGCAAGCTACATCAACCAACATGTAGAGCATCTCATGATGAACATGTGGACATATCATTTGCTTCATTTGGATAAACATGCATCAAGTTATCACATATCAAACATGACATGAAAACAACTAATAGCAGCAGTTTATAACAAGTAGCACTCTTCTCATGAAGATTAAGACATCTAGATGACCTCAAACATGCATGACACAATGGAACAAAACATAGTACAAGTCACCACGATCATTTTGACATATCATACACACAAAACGGACATGCACAGTAAAAGATATCCTCATCACAAAAATGCATCAGACACTGAAAAATCTAACACTTAGAGAAAAAAGCGAGAGACAACCTGCGGGTCGGGTCAAACGGGTCGGACGGAGCGGATCGGGTCGCGGCGCCGGGAGCGGGTCGGGCGGCGGAGCGGGTCCACCGGGTCGGATCAGCACCGGTCGGCCCATTAGGGTTCGGCGTCCAGATCGGGCTGGACCATGGATCGACCGATGCTCCTCCTCGAAGGATCGGGCCGGCGGCTCGGCTGCGGGAAGGGGCGCGCCCGGCGGCGTGGGGTGGCTGGCCGGCGGCGAGCTGGCCGGCGGGACGGCGGAGGAGGCCGAGAGGCGGCGGGGCGCGGCCGGATCTGAAGGCGGCGGAGGGAGTGGAGCTTCCGGTGGCGGAGGGCGGAGTAGGCGGCGGCGGCGAGGTCCCCGGCGGCGGCGACTCGATGGGGCGGCGGCGGCACCGACCTGAGGCGGGGACGAGGCACGGGAGCGAGATCTGGCCCGGCTCGCGGGCTGACCTCGGGCCCCGCGGTCCCATGCGGCGAGGTGGAAGCACTGGCGGCGGTCGCTGGAAGCACGGCTCGGCAACGGTGGAAGCACGACGCGGCAACGGTGGAAGCATGGCGCGGCAGAGGTGGAAACACTAGGGTTTTGGACGCAAAATTGGAGGGGATTGGACGTTTATATAGGCACAAGGAGCTAGGGTAGTCCAAATGAGGAGAGGTTTTCGGCCACGAGATCACAATTGAACGGCCTAGATGAAGGGAAGGGTTTGAGCTGGGTTGGTGGGCTGTTGGAGGGGGGTCTTGGGCCTCAAAGAGGAGGTACTTTTAGCCCACAAGGATACCCGTTGGAGTACCAAACGAACTCCAAACGCGACAAAACTTGACAGGCGGGTTACACGTATCAAAACAACATCGCACGAAAAGTCTCACGCCAAACCGGAAACGTTACACGGCCAAACACAAAAGAAGGCCTCGGGGAAGCCATGGGCACGTGTGAGAGCATCGGAACTCGAAACGGACAACGGAAAGGAACGAGTGGGACCGGATGCAAACGACACACAAATGCAATGCAATGCACATGACAACATGACATGGATGAATGCACACACGCACACAACAAAACGACGAAATCCCGAAAAGACGAAGAACCCGGAATGGAACTGATGAAGCCAAAGTTATATATTGCCAAAAAGGGAAAGTATTACATCCGGGGCATTACAAACTCTCCTCTACTACGAAAAGATCTCGTCCCGAGATCTAGGACTGGAAGAAGGAAGGGTACTCGGAACGAAGGTGATCTTCTCGTTCCCACGTAGCTTCTCGGTCGGTATGGTGTGACCACTTGACTTTCAAGAACTTGATTGACTTGTTGCGGGTCTTGCGCTCGGTTTCTTCGAGAATAGAAACGGGATGCTCTCGGTAAGACAAGTCTTGTTGAAGATCAATCTCCTCAAACGGAATGGTGCGTTCAGGTGCCTTGAAGCATTTGCGGAGTTGAGACATGTGAAACACATCATGAACATTGGCGAGGTTGGAAGGGAGCTCAAGTTGATAGGCTAGATCGCCTCTTTTGCCAAGGATCTTGAAAGGGCCCATGTATCTAGGAGCGAGCTTTCCTTTGATACCGAATCTTTGGGTGCCTTTCATAGGAGAAACACGGAAATAGACATGATCCCCAATGCTGAAAGCCAAATCACGATGCTTGCCGTCATAGTAACTCTTCTGACGCGACTGAGCGGCCTTGAGATTCTCACGTATGACTTTGCACATTTCTTCGGCTTCTGAGATCAAATCATTGCCAAGAAGTTGACGTTCACCAGTCTCAGACCAGTTGAGAGGGGTACGGCACTTTCTACCATAGAGGATTTCAAACGAAGCTTTGCCGGCACTTGCTTGGAAGCTGTTGTTGTAAGAGAACTCGGCAAACGGAAGGCAATCTTCCCACTTCATGCCAAAAGATATGACACAAGCTCTGAGCATGTCTTCTAGAATCTGATTCACTCTCTCGACTTGACCACTAGTCTGAGGGTGAAATGAAGTGCTGAAACGGATCTTAGTGCCCATGGTAGACTGAAAAGAGTCCCAGAACTTGGATGTGAACAAACTTCCACGGTCTGAGGAGATAACTTGAGGAATGCCATGTAAGGACACAATTCTGGAAGTGTACAACTCTGCCAGTTGAGCTGCATTGATGGATTCTTTGACTGGAAGGAAGTGAGCGACTTTGGTAAGCTTGTCAACCACCACAAAGATAGAATCATTCCCTCTCTTGGACTTAGGAAAGCCAGTGACGAAATCCATTTCAATGTGGTCGAATTTCCACTCGAGAATAGGAAGAGGTTGGAGAAGACCGGCTGGACGTTGATGCTCTGCCTTCACTCTTCTGCAGACATCACATTCATTCACGAATTGGGCAATCTCCCTTTTCATGCGAGTCCAACAGTAAGATTGCTTGAGGTCTTGGTACATCTTGGAACTACCAGGATGAATCGAAAGGAGGGAATCATGTGCTTCGTCCATTATGAGCTTCCCGAGATCACCTTTGGGAACCACAAGTCTGTCCTCAAAGAACAAGGTATCTCTCTCATCAACGCGATAGCACTTGTATTTTGGAGTACCCTTTGCAATACCATGTTTCACTTTCTGCACCATAGCATCACTGAGTTGGGCCTCACGGATCTGATCTTCCAAGGTAGGAGCAACTTGAATATTTGCAAGAAAGCCTTGCGGAACAACTTGGAGGTTGAGCTTCCTGAATGCTTCACAAAGCTCAGGCTGAAACGGCTTGATAAGGAGACTGTTGCAATATGCCTTTCTGCTCAAAGCATCTGCAATGACATTAGCCTTGCCAGGTGTGTATTCGATGCTTGGATCATACTATTGGATCATCTCAACCCAACGAGTCTGGCGAAGGTTCAGGTTCGGCTGTGTGAAGATGTACTTCAAGCTCTTGTGATCGGTGAAGATATTGACTTTTCTGCCCAACAGAAGGTGTCTCCACGTAATCAAAGCGTGTACCACAGCTGCTAGCTCGAGATCATGTGTGGGGTAGTTCTTCTCACTTGGCTTCAGTTGACGATAAGTGTATGCCACAATCTTCTTGTCCTGCATTAGCACACCACCAAGTCCTTGAAGAGAAGCATCACAGAATACTTCGTAGGGCTTGGACCCATCTGGAGGATTAAGTAAGAACTAGAGTAGAGATGAGCTTTTCTTTGAGAGTTTTGAATGCCACATCACAATCCGGAGACCAGTTGTACTTGACATTCTTCTACAGCAAGTTGGAGAGAGGCTTGGCAATCTTGGACAAGTTCTCAACGAACCTCCTGCAATAGCTCGCAAGACAAAGGAAGCTTCGGAGTTGCTTGACGTTCTGAGGAGGTTCCCAGTTGACAATTGCTTCAACTTTCTCGGGGTTCACAGCAATACCGTCAGCGGAGATGATATGGCCCAGATACAAGACCTTATCGAGCCAAAATTCGCACTTGGAGAACTTGGCATAGAACTTATGTTCACGGAGTCTGTCGAGAACCAGACGGAGGTGCTTTTCGTGATCCTCTTCATTCTTGGAGAATACCAAGATGTCATCCAGATACACAAGCACAAACTCGTTGGTGTAGGGATTGAAAATGTAGTGCATCATTCTCGAGAAGGTAGGTGGAGCATTAGCGAGGCCAAAATACATGACTGTATACTCATAGGAGCCGTAGCTCGTTCTGAAGGCAGTCTTGTGGATATCTTCTTCACGAATGCGAATTTGGTGATAACCCATTCGGAGATCGAGCTTTGAGAACACTTTAGCTCCTTTGAGCTGCTCGAACAGTTCATTGATGTTGGGGAACGGATACTTGTTCTTTATTGTCTTCTTGTTCAATGGCCAGTAATCAACACAGAGGCGCTCCGTGCCATCCTTCTTCTTGACAAATAAGACACCACAGCCCCAAGGAGACGTACTAGCCCTGATTAGACCCATACGCTCTTGTTCGTCAAGCTGTTTCTTCAACTCCTTTAACTCTTCGGGGGAGAGCTTGTACGGACGCCGGCATGCTGGCTCAGTACCAGGCTCGATTTCAATGACGAATTCCACTTGGCGATGTGGAGGCATGCCTGGAAGCTCTTCAGGAAAAACGTCTTCGTATTCGTTAACCACCGAAATTTGAGAGATGGCATTAATCTCGCCCTTGTCATTGAGAGAGAAAAGCCTGATTGTGTTATCCCGAGAGGCGAAGATAATCACGTCTTCATCGGAATGAGTAATCTTGACTTCCTTATTTGCACAATCAATGTGAGCATCATGCTGAGAAAGCCAATCCATCCCGAGGATAAGATCAATGTCGAAATTGCCGAGAATAACCGGATTAGCCAGAAAGAGGTAATCACCCATGCGAATAGATACATTCGGAGCCACCATACTAGAACTCAATCTTTTACCAAGAGATATAACACTCAAAGTTCTTTGTAAAGCTTCAGAGTGAACATTATTCTTGGATGCAAATGGATATGACATGAAGGAACATGAAGCACCCGAATCAAACAACACTTTTGCAGGAATGGAGTTAACTGGAAGGTTACCAAGTATCACATCTGAAGAATTCTCTGCTTGGGATGCATTCATCAGATTCACTCTTGCAGCCTTTGGATTGTGCTTGACAATAGCAGTGCTGACAGGTGGAGGAGGCGGAAGGCGCCTTGGGTTGGGGCACTTGTTAGCATAATGACCCTTCTGAGTGCACTTGTTGCAAACCACTTCTGAGAGAGAACGGTAGTGAGGAGCACTTGACTTGGAAGCTTGAAACTGATTCTTTGACTGGTTGCTTGGGTTGGGTGGGTGTGAGAAACCACGGCCACCAGAGTTCTTGTTGTTGTTGTAGGGAGCTCGGATCACTGGAGGAGGTGGAAGCCAAAACTTCTGTTGCTTCGCGACCACTTGAGAAGATGAGGAGTGAACAGCGTCTCTGATCCTCTTTTTGCTACGGGAAGGGGGGCGCCCGGCAGCGTGGTGTGGCTGGCCGGCGGGACGGCGGAGGAGGCCGAGCAGCGGTGGGGCGCGGCCCGGGGGCGCGGCCGGATCTGAAGGCGGCGGCGGGAGTGGAGCTTCTGGCGGCGGCCGGCGGCGGAGGGCGGAGTAGGCGGCGGCGGCGAGGTCCCCGGCGGCGGCGACTCGAAGGGGCGGCGGCGGCGCCGACCGGAGGCGGGGACGAGGCGCAGGAGCGAGATCTGGCCCGGCTCGCGGGCTGACCTCGGGCCCCACGGGCCCACGCGGCGAGGTGGAAGCACCGGCGGCAGTCGCTGGAAGCACGGCTCGGCGGGGGTGGAATCACGGCTCGGCAACGGTGGAAGCACGGCGCGGCAACGGTGGAAGCACGGCGCGGCAGAGGTGGAAACACTAGGGTTTTGGAAGCAAAATTGGAGGGTATTGGACGTTTATATATGCACAAGGAGCTAGGGTAGTCCAAATGAGGAGAGGTTTTCGGCCACGAGATCACAATTGAACGGCCTAGATGAAGGGAAGGGTTTGAGCTGGGTTGGTGGGCTGTTGGAGGGGGGTCTTGGGCCTCAAAGAGGAGGTACTTTTAGCCCACGAGGATACCCGTTGGAGTACCAAACGAACTCCAAACGCGACAAAACTTGACAGACAGGTTACACGTATCAAAACAACATCGCACGACAAGTCTCACGCCAAACCGGAAACGTTACACGGCCAAACACAAAAGAAGGCATCGGGGAAGCCACGGGCACGTGTGAGAGCATCGGAACTCGAAACGGACAACAGAAAAGAATGAGTGGGACCGGATGCAAACGACACACAAATGCAATGCAATGCACATGACAACATGACATGGAAGAATGCACACACGCACACGACAAAACGACAAAAACCCGAAAAGATGAAGAACCCGGAATGGAACTGATGAAGCCAAAGTTATATATTGCCAAAAAGGGAAAGTATTACATCCGGGGCATTACAGAAATGATATAGAATTCTTGGAGAGCATAAAGGCCTACTTGAATAAGAGTTTTTCAATGAAGGACCTTGGAGAAGCTGCTTATATATTAGGCATCAAGATCTATAGAGATAGATCGAGACGCCTCATTGGTCTTTCACAAAGCACATACCTTGACAAGATATTGAAGAAGTTCAATATGGATCAGTCCAAGAAAGGGTTCTTGCCTGTATTCCAAGGTATGAGATTGAGCACGGCTCTGTCCCCGACCACGGCAGAAGATAGAGAAAAGATGAGTGTCATCCCCTATGCCTCAGCCATAGGATCTATTATGTATGCCATGCTGTGTACCAGACCTGATGTGAACCTTGCCATAAGTTTGGTAGGGAGGTACCAAAGTGATCCCGGTATGGAACACTGGACAGCAGTCAAGAACATCCTAGAGTACCTGAAAAGGACTAAGGATATGTTTCTCGTTTATGGAGGTGACAAAGAGCTCATCGTAAAGGGTTACGTCGATGCTAGCTTCGACACAGATCTGGATGACTCCAAGTCACAAACCGGATACGTGTATATTTTGAATGGTGGAGCAGTCAACTGGTGCAGTTGCAAGCAGAGTGTCGTGGTGCATTCTACATGTGAATCGGAGTATATAGCTGCTTGCGAAGCAGCGCAGGAAGGAGCCTGGATGAAGGAGTTCATCACCGACCTAGGAGTCATTCCAAGCGCGTCAAGCCCGATGACTCTCTTCTGTGACAACACTGGAGCTATTGCCATTGCCAAGGAGCCCAGGTTTCACAAGAAGACCAAGCACATCAAGCGCCATTTCAACTCCATCCGGAATTATGTTCAAGATGGAGACACAGATATTTGTAAAGTGCATACAGATCTGAATGTTGCAGATCCGTTGCCTAAACCTCTTCCACGAGCAAAACATGATCAACACCAGAACTCTATGGGTGTTCGATTCATCACAATGTAACTAGATTATTTACTCTAGTGCAAGTGGGAGACTGTTGGAAATATGCCCTAGAGGCAATAATAAAATGGTTATTATTATATTTCCTTGTTCATGATATTTTTCTGTTATTCATTCTTGAATTGTATTGTGCGGAAACAACGATACATGTGTGAATACATAGACCACAACGTGTCCCTGGTAAGCCTCTAGTTACTAGCTCGTTGATCAACAGATGGTCACGGTTTCCTGGCCATGGACATTGGATGTCATTGATAACGGGATCTCATCATTAGGAGAATGATGTGATGGACAAGACCCAATCCTAAGCCTAGCACAAGATCGTTGTAGTTCGCAATGCTAAAGCTTTTCCAATGTCAAGTATCTTTTCCTTAGACCATGAGGTTGTGCAACTCCCGGATACCGTAGGAATACTTTGGGTGTGCCAAACGTCACAACGTAACTGGGTGGCTATAAAGGTACGCAACGGGTATCTCCGAAAGTGTCTGTTGGGTTGGCACGAACCGAGACTGGGATTTGTCACTCCGTATGACGGAGAGGTATCTCTGGGCCCACTCAGTAAGACATCATCATAATGAGCTCAATGTGACTAAGGAGTTAGTGTTGGAAATATGCCCTAGAGGCAATAATAAAAGTATTATTATTATATTTCCTTGTTCATGATAATTGTCTGTTATTCATGCTTGAACTGTATTGTACGGAAACAGCGATACATGTGTGAATACATAGACCACAACGTGTCCCTGGTAAGCCTCTAGTTACTAGCTCGTTGATCAACAGATGGTTATGGTTTCCTGACCATGGACATTGGATGTCATTGATGACGGGATCACATCATTAGGAGAATGATGTGATGGACAAGACCCAATCCTGAGCCTAGCACGAGATCGTTTAGTTCGTAATGCATAAGCTTTTCTAGTGTCAAGTATTTATTCCTTAGACCATGAGGTTGTGCAACTCCCGGATACCGTAGGAATACTTTGGGTGTGCCAAACGTCACAACGTAACTGGGTGGCTATAAAGGTACGCAACGGGTATCTCCGAAAGTGTCTGTTGAGTTGGTATGAATCGAGACTGGGATATTGTCACTCCCTATGACGGAGAGGTACCTCTGGGCCCTCTCGGTAAGACATCATCATAATGAGCTCAAAGTGACTAAGGAGTTAGTCACGGGATGATGGATTACGGAACGAGTAAAGAGACTTGCCATGACGAGATTGAACAAGGTATCGGGCATACCGACGATCGAATCTCGGGCAAGTACCGTACCGATAGACAAAGGGAATAACATACGGGATTGAGTGAATCCTTGACACAGTGGTTCATCCGATGATATCATCAAGGAACACGTGGGAACCAACATGGGTATCCAGATCCCACTGTTGGTTATTGGCCGGAGAGTCGTCTCGGTCATGTCTGCGTGTCTCCCGAACCCGTAGGGTCTACAGACTTAAGGTTCGGTGACGCTAGGGTTGTAGAGATACATGCACATGGAAACCCGAATGTTGTTCGGAGTCCCGGATGAGATCCCAGACGTCACGAGGAGTTCCGGAATGGTCCGGAGGTAAAAGAATGATATATAGGAAGTTCAGTTTCGGCCATCGGGTGAATTCCGGGGGTCACCAGGAGTGTCCCGGGACCACCGGAGGGGTCCCGGGGGTCCATCGGGTGGGGCCGCAAGGGGGAAGAGACCAGCCCCTGGTGGGCTGGCGCACCACATGGGCCCCCCTCCATGCGCCTAGGGTTGAAACCCTAGGGTGAGGGGGCGCCCCCTATGCCTTGGGGGTCAAGTCTTCCCCCCTGGCTGCCGCCCCCCTTGGAGATCTGATCTCCCTAGGGCCGGCGCCCCCCCTGGCCCCTATATATTGTGGGGGGGGGAGTGGGCAGCCGCACCGAAGCCTCTGGCGCTTCTCCCCCCTCCTGTCACACTTCCATCTCCTCTCGCAGGGCGCCGGCGAAGCCCTGCAGGTTTTCCTGTTGCATCCACCACCACGCCGTCGTGCTGCTGGATCTCCGACAACCTCTCCTCCGCCCTTGCTGGATCAAGAAGGAGGATATGTCGCTGTACCGTACGTGTGTTGAACGCGGAGGTGTCGTCCGTTCGGCGCTGGGATCATCGGTGACGAGGATCTCGAAGAGTACGACTACTTCATCCACGTTCCTTCGAACGCTTCCGCACGCGATGTACAAAGGGTATGTAGATGCACTCCATTATGCTCGTTGCTAGATGACTCCTTAGATTGATCTTGGTGAAGCGTAGGAAATTTTTTGAATTCTGCTACGTTCCCCAACAGTGGCATCTGAGCTAGGTCTTTGCGTAACATCTTGCACGAGTAGAACACAAACAAGTTGTGGGCGTTGAGTTTGCTCAATTTTCTTGCCGTTACTAGTACAATCTTGATTCGGCGGCATCGTGGGATGAAGCGGCCCGGACCGACCTTACACGTACGCTTACGTGAGACTGGTTCCACCGACAGACATGCACTAGATGCATAAGGTGGCTAGCGGGTGTCTGTCTCTCCCACTTTAGTCGGATCGGATTCGATGAACAGGGTCCTTATGAAGGGTAAATAGAAATTGACAAATCACGTTGTGGTTTTGGCGTAGGTAAGAAACGTTCTTGCTAGAAAACCTATAGAAGCCACGTAAAACTTGCAACAACAATTAGAGGTCGTCTAACTTGTTCTTGCAGCATGTGCTATGTGATATGGTATGGCCAAGAAGATGTGATGAATGATATATGTGATGTATGAGATTGATCATGTTCTTGTAATAGGAAATCACGACTTGCATGTCGATGATAATGACAACCGGCAGGAGCCATAGGAGTTGTCTTAATTATTGTATGACCTGCGTGTCACTGAATAACGCCATGTAATTACTTTACTTTATTGCTAAATGTTAGCCATAGTAGTAGAAGTAATAGTTGGCGTGACGACTTCATGAAGACACGATGATGGAGATCGTGGTGTCGAGCCGGTGACAAAGATGATCATGGTGCCCCGAAGATGGAGATCGAAGGAGCAAGATGATATTGGCCATATCATGTCACTTTAATTGATTGCATGTGATGTTTATCATGTTTATGCATCTTGTTTACTTAGAACGACGGTAGTAAATAAGATGATCTCTCACTAAAAATTTCAAGAATTGTGTTCCCCCTAACTGTGCACCGTTGCTAAGGATCGTTGTTCCGAAGCACCACGTGATGATCGGGTGTGATAGGCTCTAACGTTCGCATACAACAGGTGTAAGCCAGATTTACACACGCAATACACTTAGGGTTCACTTGACGAGCCTAGCATGTACATACATGGCCTCGGAACACGGAAGACCGAAAGGTCGAACATGAGTCGTATAGAAGATACGATCAACATGAAGATGTTCACCGTAGATGACTAGTCCGTCTCACTTGATGATCGGACACGGGCTAGTCGATTCGGATCATGTATCACTTAGATGACTGGAGAGATGTCAATCTGAGTGGGAGTTCATTAAAATTTGATTAAGATGAACTTAATTATCATGAACTTAGTCTAAATTCTTTACAATATGTCTTGTAGATCAAATGGCCCACGCTCATGTCACCCTCAACTTCAACGCGTTCCTAGAGAAATCCAAGCTGAAAGACAATGGTAGCAACTATACGGACTGGGTCCGTAACCTGAGGATCATCCTCATAGCTGCCAAGAAAACTTATGTCCTAGAAGCACCGCTAGGTGACGCTCCCGCCCCGGCAAACCAAGATGTTATGAACGCTTGGCAGTCGCGTTGTGATGATTACTCCCTGGTTCAGTGCGGCATGCTCTACAGCTTAGAATCGGGGCTCCAAAAGCGTTTTGAGCACCACGGGGCATATGAGATGTTCCAAGAGCTGAAAATGGTTTTCCAGGCTCATGCCCGAGTTGAGAGATATGATGTCTCCAACGCATTCTACAGCTGTAAGATGGAGGAAAACAGTTCTGTCAGTGAGCACATACTCAAGATTTCTGGGTTGCACAACCGCTTGTCTCAGTTGGGAATGAATCTCCGAGATGAAGCGGTCGTTGACAGAATCCTCCAGTCGCTCCCACCTAGCTACAAGAGCTTCATGTTGAACTTCAATATGCAGGGGATGGAGAAGTCCATTCCCGAGGTGTATTCAATGCTGAAATCAGCGGAGGTGGAGATCAAGAAAGAGCATCAAGTGTTGATGGTCAATAAAACCACTAAGTTCAAGAAGGGCAAGGGTAAGAAGAACTTCAAGAAGGACGGCAAGGGAGTTGCCGCGCCCGGTAAGCCAGTTGCCGGGAAGAAGCCAAAGTATGGACCCCAAGCCTGAGACTGAGTGCTTTTATTGCAAGGGAACGGGTCACTGGAAGCGGAACTGCCCCAAGTACTTAGTGGACAAGAAGGCCGACAACGTCAAAGGTATATGTGATATACATGTTATTGATGTGTACCTTACCAGCGCTCGTAGTAGCTCCTGGGTATTTGATACCGGTGCAGTTGCTCATATTTGTAACTCAAAGCAGGAGCTGCGGAATAAGCGGAGACTGGCGAAGGACGAGGTGACGATGCGCGTCGGGAATGGTTCCAAGGTCGATGTGATCGCCGTCGGCACGCTGCCTCTACATCTACCCTCGGGATTAGTTTTAAACCTTAATAATTGTTATTTAGTATCAGCTTTGAGCATGAACATTGTATCTGGATCTCATTTGATGCGAGATGGCTACTCATTTAAATCCGAGAATAACGGTTGTTCTATTTATTTGAGAGATATGTTTTATGGTCATGCCCCGCTGGTCAATGGTTTATTTTTGATGAATCTCGATCGTGATGATACACATGTTCATAGTGTGAATGCCAAAAGATGTAAAGTTGACAATGATAGTCCCACATACTTGTGGCATTGCCGCCTTGGTCATATTGGTGTCAAACGTATGAAGAAGCTGCATGCTGATGGACTTCTGGAGTCTCTTGATTATGAATCATTTGACACGTGCGAACCATGCCTCTTGGGCAAGATGACCAAGACTCCGTTCTCCGAAACAATGGAGCGAGCAACCAACTTATTGGAAATCATACATACCGATGTGTGCGGTCCAATGAGTGTTGAGGCTCGCGGAGGCTATCGTTATGTTCTCACCCACACAGATGACTTGAGTAGATATGGGTATATCTACTTGATGAAACACAAGTCTGAGACCTTTGAAAAGTTCAAGGAATTTCAGAATGAGGTTGAGAATCAACGTGACAGAAAAATAAAGTTCTTGCGATCGGATCGTGGGGGTGAATACTTAAGTCATGAATTTGGCACGCATCTTAGGAACTGTGGAATTGTTTCACAATTGACACCGCTCGGAACACCTCAGCGTAACGGTGTGTCCGAACGTTGAAATCGTACTCTGTTGGACATGGTGCGATCTATGATGTCTCTCACCGACTTACCGCTATCTTTTTGGGGTTATGCTTTAGAGACTGCCGCATTCACTTTAAATAGGGCTCCGTCGAAATCCGTTGAGACGACACCGTATGAACTTTGGTTTGGCAAGAAACCTAAGTTGCCGTTTCTAAAAGTTTGGGGTTGCGATTCTTATGTCAAGAAACTTCAACCTGAGAAGCTCGAACCCAAATCGGAAAAATGTGTCTTCATAGGATACCCAAAGGAAACGATTGGGTACACCTTCTACCACAGATCCGAAGGCAAAGTCTTTGTTGCCAAGAATGGATCCTTTCTGGAGAAAGAGTTTCTTTTGAAAGAAGTGAGTGGGAGGAAAGTAGAACTTGATGAGGTGACAGTCACCCCTCCCGAACCGGAAAGTAGCGCAGCGCAGGAAATTGTTCCTGAGGTGCCTGCACCGACAAGGGAGGAAGTTAATGATGATGATCATGAAGATACCGATCAAGTTACTACTGAACTTCGAAGGTCCACAAGGACACGTTCCGCACCAGAGTGGTACGGAAACCCTGTCATGGAAATCATGTTGTTAAACAATGGTGAACCTTCGAACTATGAAGAAGCGATGGCGGGCCCGGATTCCAATAAATGGCTTGGAGCCATGAAATCCGAGATAGAATCCATGTATGAAAACAAAGCATGGACTTTGGTGGACTTGCCTGATGATAGGCACGCCATAGAAAATAAATGGATATTTAAGAAGAAGACAGACGCGGATGGTCATGTGACCATAGGCTCGGCTTATCGCTAAGGGTTATCGACAAGTTCAAGGGATTGACTACGACGAGACTTTCTCTCCCGTAGCGATGCTGAAGTCAGTCTGAATCATGTTAGCAATTCCCGCATTCTATGATTATGAGATATGGCAAATGGACGTCAAAACGGCATTCCTTAATGGTTTCCTCAAGGAAGAGCTGTATATGATGCAGCCCGAAGGTTTTGTCGATCCAGAGAATGCTAACAAGGTATGCAAGCTCCAGCGCTCGATCTACGGGCTGGTGTAAGCATCTCGGAGTTGGAATATTCGCTTTAATTATGTGATCAAAGCGTTTGGCTTTATACAGACTTGGGGAGAAGCCTGTATCTACAAGAAAGTGAGTGGGAGCTCTGTAGCATTTCTCATATTATATGTGGATGACATATTGCTGATGCGAAATGATATAGAATTCTTGGAAAGTATAAAGGCCTACTTGAATAAGAGTTTTTCAATGAAGGACCTTGGAGAAGCTGCTTACATATTAGGCATCAAAATCTATAGAGATAGATCAAGACGTCTCATTGGTCTTTCACAAAGCACATACCTTGACAAGATATTGAAGAAGTTCAATATGGATCAGTCCAAGAAGGGGTTCTTGCCTGTTTTGCAAGGTATGAGATTGAGCAAGGCTCAGTCCCCGACCACGGCAGAAGATAGAGAAAAGATGAGTGTCATTCCCTATGCCTCAGCCATAGGTTCTATCATGTATGCCATGCCGTGTACCCGACCTGATGTTAACCTTGCCATAAGTTTGGTAGGGAAGTACCAAAGTGATCCCGGTATGGAACACTGGACAGCGGTCAAGAACATCCTAAATTACCTGAAGAGGACTAAGGATATGTTTCTCGTTTATGGAGGCGACGAAGAGCTCATCGTAATGGGTTACGTCGATGCTAGCTTCGACACAGATCTGGATGACTCTAAGTCACAAACCGGATACGTGTATATTTTGAATGGTGGAGTGGTCAGCTGGTGCAGTTGCAAGCAGAGCGTCGTGGCGCATTCTACATGTGAAGCGGAGTACATAGCTGCTTGCTAAGCAGCACAAGAAGGAGTCTGGATGAAGGAGTTCATCACCGACCTAGGAGTCATTCCAAGCGCGTCAAGCCCGATGACTCTCTTCTGCGACAACACTGGAGCTATTGCCATTACCAAGGAGCCCAGGTTTCACAAGAAGACCAAGCACATCAAGCGCCGTTTCAACTCCATCCGGAATTATGTTCAAGATGGAGACATAGATATTTGTAAAGTGCATACGGATCTGAATGTTGCAGACCCGTTGAGTAAACCTCTTCCATGGGCAAAACATGATCAACACCAGAACTCTATGGGTGTTCGATTCATCACAATGTAACTAGATTATTGACTCTAGTGCAAGTGGGAGACTGTTGGAAATATGCCCTAGAGGCAATAATAAAAGTATTATTATTATATTTCCTTGTTCATGATAATTGTCTGTTATTCATGCTTGAACTGTATTGTACGGAAACAGCGATACATGTGTGAATACATAGACCACAACGTGTCCCTGGTAAGCCTCTAGTTACTAGCTCATTGATCAACAGATGATCACGGTTTCCTGACCATGGACATAGGATGTCATTGATGACGGGATCACATCATTAGGAGAATGATGTGATGGACAAGACCCAATCCTGAGCCTAGCACGAGATCGTTCAGTTCGTAATGCATAAGCTTTTCTAGTGTCAAGTATTTATTCCTTAGACCATGAGGTTGTGCAACTCCCGGATACCGTAGGAATACTTTGGGTGTGCCAAACATCACAACGTAACTGGGTGGCTATAAAGGTACGCAACGGGTATCTCCAAAAGTGTCTGTTCAGTTGGTACGAACCGAGACTGGGATATTGTCACTTCGTATGACGGAGAGGTACCTCTGGGCCCTCTCGGTAAGACATCATCTTAATGAGCTCAAAGTGACTAAGGAGTTAGTCACGGGATGATGGATTACGGAACGAGTAAAGAGACTTGCCATGACGAGATTGAACAAGGTATCGGGCATACCGACGATCGAATCTCGGGCAAGTACAGTACCGATAGACAAAGGGAATAACATATGGGATTAAGTGAATCCTTGACACAGTGGTTCATCCGATGAGATCATCGAGGAACACGTGGGAACCAACATGGGTATCCAGATCCCGCTGTTGGTTATTGACCGGAGAGTCGTCTCGGTCATGTCTGCGTGTCTCCCGAACCCGTAGGGTCTACACACTTAAGGTTCGGTGACGCTAGGGTTGTAGAGATACATGCACATGGAAACCCAAATGTTGTTCGGAGTCCCGGATGAGATCCCGGACGTCACGAGGAGTTCCAGAATGGTCTGGAGGTAAAATAATGATATATAGGAAGTCCAGTTTCGGCCATCGGGTGAATTCCGGGGGTCACCGGGAGTGTCCCGGGACAACCGGAGGGGTCCCGGGGGTCCACCGGGTGGGGCCACCCATCCCGGTGGGTCCCGTAGTCTCCAAGGGGGAAGGGGCCAGCCCCTGGTGGGCTGGCGCACCACATGTGCCCCCCCTCCATGCGCCTAGGGTTGAAACCCTAAGGGGAGGGGGCGCCCCCTATGCCTTGGGGGGCAAGTCTTCCCCCTTGGCCGCCGCCCCCCTTGGAGATCTGATCTTCCTAGGGCCGGCGCCCCCCCTGGCCCCTATATATAGTGGGGGGGAGAGGGCAGCTGCACCCAAGCCTCCGGCGCCTCTCCCCCCTCCCGTCACACTGCCATCTCCTCTCGCAGGGCGCCTGATACGTCCAAAACGTATCTATAATTTCTGCTTGCTCCATGCTTCTTTTGTGTGATATTGCTATGATATTGATGCACTTCCATACACTTTTGATCATATTTGGACTAACTTATTAACTCAGTGCACCATAGTGCCAGTTCCTGTTTTCTGCTGTTTTTCTATTTCAGGTTTCCCCCATATTAAAAGTGCTCCAAAAATTCCAGGAAAAATATAGGAAAAATCAGCATACAGGAAGCTTCGCGAAGAACCAAAGATGGGCCAGAGGGGAGCCAAGGGAGGCCCAGGCGGCCACCTAGCGTGGCCCCACCCCTGGCCGCGCCAGGGGGGCGCCTGGGGCCCCTGCTCCGCCTCTGGCTGCCCCCCTTCGCATATATATCCCTCTCGTCCCGAAACCCTCGAGGACAGAACCCTTTTTCACGATCTTGCCTCTGTTTCGCGCCGCAGCGCTTCCAAGATCAGGACCATCAGGAGAACTCTTCCCGGCACCCTGCCGGAGGGGAGAACCACCACCGGGAGCTTCTCCACCACCATGGACGCTTCCCGGATGAGTCGTGAGTAGTCCACCTAGGACCATGGGTCCATGATCAGTAGCTATGTGATGTTCTCCTCCCCTCTTTGCTCTTCATGGTTTAGACCTCGTGAGCTGCCCAACATGATCGAGGCACATATGTAATCTTTCTGATGTTGCTTTGCTGAGTTTGCTGGGATTTGATGGATTATGAGACTACGTTCAGATTGTGTTTGAGTAATATATTTGATTCACCTCTTTTATATCTTTGTTCTTGAGTAATTCTTGCATGTTCTCCATTGCTGTTTATTGCTTTGGCCAAGTAGTAGGTAGTAAATCCAAGAGGGAGCGTTATGCTTGATTATGGGTTCATGCCCCCTGATGACTAGCTTGAGTGATAGAAACATGAGTCTAGGGGATGTGCTGTTGCCACAAGGGGGAAAACAACGGTGCTTGTACTTGCGGGTGCAAGGATTGTTTACTTTACGCAAAGTTCTTTTAATGCAGTTGTCTGTTGCTTTGAGTTTACACTTTGGGTGGGATTCGCAACTTAATACCAGCGAGATGTTCTGGATAGATATCTCAAGGTGGATGATTAGTAGTAGATGTAGATGGATTTCGGTCTACTTGCCTTGGCGTACCGCCCATGCTTTTGAGCCTCTACCTTTCTTTGCAGCATAGTTAGCATTGGTTTGCGCACATAATCCTGTCAATTGCCCAGCTGTAATTTGTTTACCTCGCTTTGCTGTTTTATCGTCTTTTGGGAGAGAGACATCACTAGTGAACATCATGGGACCCTGGTCCATATTACCACCGCTGATCACACCTTCTATTTACTTCCTGTTTTTATTTCCTAGTTGCAGTCATAGCTATCATTATTATCTCTTGTGTTTGATCCTTTGTAAACAACAAGGCCGGAGGGATAGACAACCTCTCTGTACTCGTTGGGAGCAAAGTTATCTGTATCTGTGTGCAGGTCCCATCAACCGCTAAGTTTCTGGCGCCGTTGACACCTACTTGTCGACCCTCGGAGTCTCACGGGATTCGATCCTTGGTATCTTTGCCAAGGGAAATTTGCCGCTACGCTACAACTCAACCTTCCACTTGGGGTAACCAACGAGGGGCGAGAAGCCATCAAGCAAGATTTTGGCGCTGTTGCTGGGGACTCCACTCTTCAAGATAGGGGAGTTGCACGCTATCTTTTATCTTTGCTTTTTAGTCTTGTTAGTTTACCTTTCAGTTTTTGCTTTAGTGTCCCTTACCAAAAACCACAAAAATAGTTATCTTGCTTGCTGCTGCTATGGGTTCCACCAAGAACACCAAGTTGTGTGACTTCACTAGTCATAACAACAATGACTTTATCTGCACGCCTATTGCTACACCTGCCACTTCAGCACCTTCTTATGAGATTAAACCTACTTTGCTGAACCTAGTTATGAAAGATCAATTCTCCGGTGCTGGAGATGCTGCTGCTTTGCACTTAAATAATTTTGTTGAGCTCTGTGATATGCAAAAGTACAAAGAAGTAGATGGTGATATTGTTAAGCTTAAGCTTTTTCCTTTCTCCTTGAGAGGAGGAGCTAAAATCTGGTTTCAATCCTTGCCTAGGAATAGTATAGATTCTTGGGACAAGTGCAAGGATGCCTTTATTGGGAAGTATTATCCCCCTGCTAAAATTAAACAATTAAGGAGTAACATAATGAATTTTAAACAATTGGATAATGAACACGTTGCCTAAGCTTGGGAACGCATGAAATCTCTTGTCAAGACTGCCCTACTCATGGTTTGACTACTTGGATGGTTATCCAAACTTTTTATGTAGGCCTGAACTTTACCTCGCGGAACTTGTTAGATTCGGCCGCGGGAGGAACCTTTATGTCAACTACACTTGGTGCTGCCACGAAACTTCTCGACGAGATGATGACCAATTATTCCCACTGGCACACCGAACGCGCTCCAACAGGTAGGAAGGTAAACTCTGTCGAGGAGATTTCCTCCCTAAATGAAAAAGTTGACTTGATCATGTCTCTACTTTCCAAGCAATCTTCTATTGATCCTCATGATGTTCCTTTTAATTCTTTGATTGCTCAAGATCAAGTAGATGTGAACTTTATCTCTAGAAACAACTTCAATAACAATGCTTATAGGAGTAATTTTGGTAGCAACCCTAGACCGTTCCCCTCTAATTCCTATGGGAACAACAATACTTATCCTAGCACCAAGAACTCCACTTCTGAGCTAGAGATTATGCTTAAAGACTTCATCACTACCCAAAAGGCCTTCAATAAGAGTGTAGAAGAAAAACTAGACAAACTAGATAATCTCTCTTCGAAGGTAGACAATTTAGCCCATGAGGTAGAGTTGCTTAAAATTAGAACTTCTCCTCTTGAGGAGAGGAAGACCACTCCTATGAATGCTATTCAAGTGCAAATTAATGAAAACATTAGGATGATGGCTAAACTTAAAAAGATATGGGCTAGAGAAAAGGAGGAAGAAGATAGAATTAAGAGCCTTCCTACCCACCACACTGTTGCTATTGTTCAAGTTGTTGAGGATATCCAAACTCTTAGCACCCAATGCACTCCTAGTCCCATTGGACCTATTAATGGTGATGCTATGACCTCAACCGTAGAAGAAGAAACTCCTATGACCATAGAAGCTACCAAACAAGTGAGCCTAAAGGACACCACTACCACTTTACTTGATAGTAGTGACCTTGATTTTGATGATTGCACCCTTTCTGAAGTTATTGGTTTTCTTCACAAGATGTCTAGAGATCCCCACACTAGCACACTTAATCTTGCCTTCACGGAGCATATCACTAATGCTCTCATCAAAGCTAGGGAGGAGAAGCTTAGGGTAGAAGCCTCCATACCTAGAAAGCTAGAAGATAGTTGGGATCCTATGATTAAAATTAAGTTGAATAACTTCTCTTGCTATGCTTTATGTGATGTTGAAGCTACTATCTCCGTTATGCCCAAAAGAATGTATGATATGTTTGAATTGAAACCTTTTGATCCTTGTTCTTTTGGTGTTCGTCTTGTTGATTCTTCCGTAAAGAAACCTTTGGGGAAGATCGACGATGTTCTTATCATTGTCAATGACAATTATGTTCCCGTTGATTTTACTATTATGGATATTGAATGTGAACCTTCATGTCCAATTATTTTGGGACGTCCTTTTCTTCGCACCGTTGGTGCTATCATTGACATAAAAGAGGGGAATATAAAATTTCAATTCCCTCTCAAGAAAGGGATGGAACACTTCCCTAGAAAGAAGATTAAGTTGCCTTTTGAGTCCGTTACACGGGCTAGCTATTCTCTTACTCTTGATAAAACTTGATCTTCTCTTTTTGCATCATGCCTAGCTTAAAGGCATAAAAGAAAGCGCTTTTGGGAGGCAGCCCACAATGAATTAGGTTTTATTTTGCTTTTGTTGTGTCTTGATGTTTGTTACTACAGTAGCATCATCATTGTATCTTTTCTTTTCAGCTTTGTGCCAAGTTTAGCCTCCGAAACCAAGAAAGTTCAAAAGTTGTGACGTGCTGTCCAGAAAACAGATTCTGTCCTTGGACAGAAAAAATTTGAATAAAATCACCAGATCATCTTTTTGATCTGAATTGTTTTGACAGCGTGCTCTATACAATTGGCTTTCGAGCGTCTGTTCTGAGTTTTTTGATTTGAGTTGCAGAAGTGCCCCAAAAAAATTATTTACTACCTGCTGGTCTGTTTTTCACAGATTCTGTCCTGTTTTGCCTTTTCTTCGTTTTGCAAACCTTGAGCTTGCTTTTTCTTTGCAAAAACCTTTTGGCAATCTTGAGAAATAGTAGCTCTTCAAGATTATCTTTATTTCCAGTAGGTAAAAAATATTTTATTGTGGGTACTAACCTCGCTAATCAGATTATGATGAGTTATGTATGAAGGGAGTTTTCAAGTGTGCGAGGGAAGATGATAAAAGAAGATTCAGGAGGGTCAAACGCTCAAGCTTGGGGATGCCCCCATGCACCCCCAAGAAATATTCAAGAAGACTCAAGCGTCTAAGCTTGGGGATGCTCCCATGCATCCCCTTCTCCATCAACAATTATCAGTTCGTCTTTCGTTCCACTATATTCTTATCACTTCATGCGTTATGTGCTATGCTTGGAGCGTCTTGCTCTTAGTTTCCTTTTTTAGTTTTATTTAGCTTTGCTTGCTGTTCATAACAAGTTAGAACCCAACTTTCTTTGTGTGGGAGAGAAACACGCTCCACTTCAACCTAGAACACAACATAGGATTTTCATGCTTATCTTTGATGTGTGTGTTCTTTGTCTTTCCATAGCTGTTGTCATGTTTAGCTCTTAGTTTTCATGCTTTTCTTTTTAAAGACCTTTTGTTTAGTTGGTTGCTGAACTCTCTTGAGTTTCCATGTTTATCTTGTTAAGAGAGTTTGCCTGTTGCACTGAGTTGTGTGTCTTAACTTAAAGTAGTTAATTGAGGTTGCTATTTAATTTTAGTAGTAACTTGCAATAGTTTTAAGGTATTGCCATGAGTAATGTCTGAACTTTTGGTGTCAAGAGCTTTAGCCTATTAGTGATAGATGTCGTATTTTGGGCAATCCGTGTTTATTTTCGAAAACCTACAAAATAGTTGAGAACTTTAGCTACTAGATGGATCACTAATCTTTGGAGGGATCGAATATTAGAGTACACTCACGTACCATGAGTCGAGGATGCGCAAGGATAACCAAACCCCCATACACTCCTCCTCGGGGTACTTGTCTCTTTGTGAACCTCCTAATTAGATTAAGAGTTACCGATAATAAGTGCATGAGTTCTTCGTACTAATGTGAGTATTCGAAAGTTGACACTTCCACCTAGCCATATTTTTCTAGCCTCTTCGGTACCGTGCATTGCCCTTTCTCACCTCGAGAGATGGCGCATACTTCGCCGGTGCATCCAAATCCTTGGCACGATATGCTCTGTCATCATAAGCCTCATTATATCCTTCCTCAAAACAGCCACCATACTTACCTATCAAGGCATTTCCATAGCCTTTCCGAGATACATTGCCATGCAACATCCATCTTCTCATGACTTGATCTTCATGTCATACATGCTTTTGCTTGATCGATGAGCCGCATGCTAGTTGGGCCTTGCCCTAATCATTGCTACATGACGCGCTAGTATCATTGCATATCCTGCTACACCGGCAGAGGCATACATTTGCATACATCATGATAGTTTCATCTTCTTTATGTTGAGTACTTTTGTAAAGTGTGAAAGATCTTCTATACTTCTTGTAATACATAGATTGTTGCCCCTAAAGTGAGGAAAAGATCCCAAAGAGGACAAAATCAAAAGATCCCAAAGAGGACAAATGAGAGTTAAATAGAAAGAGCCATTGAGGCCACAAAAAAATAAAAAAAATTAGAAAAAAAGAAAAAATAATAAAAAGAGAGAAGGGGGCACACTACTATTCCTTTTGAGAGATCCACACTCGTACTCCATCTTATACCTTGTACTCCATAGAGATTACCATTCATGCATATAGCTATGTGGGGACTTTCACACTATAGAACTTGGCTTGTATATTCCAATGATGAGCCTCCTCAAAACAGCTCTAGGTCTTCTTGAGCGAGCAAGTTGGATGCACCCCCACTAGTTCCATTGGAGAGCTTACCTTAGCTCATATGTGCATCCGTTGCATGGCAATCCCTACTCCTCACATCATATCTATCATTTGGCTTTCTCTCGCCTATGATTGTCCTCATTGATGTGAGCCTTTCACACCTTTTTTGTCTTCCCCCTTCACCATTTTTCTCTCTTTGCCATCCTAAGTGTCAACTTTCTTGCTTACGCTCATCCATTGCATGAGTGCTCAAAATATCGAAAGGGAGTGGATCATTTTGACTTGTACCTGGCTAGTGGTGTGGGGATGAGTCAAGATAAGATTCCAAAGAAGACCAAGTGTGAAACTTTAGTAGATTAAGTTCTCAACAATACAAAAACCATGTTTTACTCTCTCGTATATCCCTATCCCCTTTCTTGCACGCAAACACCATTTGGAGACATTCGAGTCACGGACAGCGAGAGCTCTTCCACCTTTATGTTCTTATGTTGCTTGTTACAATGCTAATATAGACTCTTGCTTGGTATGACTTGAATTGAATTACATGCCTTGATTGCTTTACTTAAAAAGTTCTTATATGGTTGGTAGCATGTCACCGCAGAAATTATGCTTGTTATCATTTACCTACTCGAGGACGAGCAGGAATTAAGCTTGGGGATGTTGATACGTCCAAAACGTATCTATAATTTCTGCTTGCTCCATGCTTCTTTTGTGTGATATTGCTATGATATTGATGCACTTCCATACACTTTTGATCATATTTGGACTAACTTATTAACTCAGTGCACCACAGTGCCAGTTCCTGTTTTCTGCTGTTTTTCTGTTTCAGGTTTCCCCCATATTAAAAGTGCTCCAAAAATTCCAGGAAAAATATAGGAAAAATCAGCGTACAGGAAGCTTCGCGAAGAACCAAAGATGGGCCAGAGGGGAGCCAGGGGAGGCCCATGCGGCCACCTGGCGCGGCCCCACCCCTGGCCGCGCCAGGGGGGCGCCTGGGGCCCCTGCTCCGCCTCTGGCTGCCCCCCTTCGCATATATATCCCTCTCGTCCAGAAACCCTCGAGGACAGAACCCTTTTTCGTGATCTCGCCTCTGTTCCGCCGCCGCAGCGCTTCCAAGATCGGGAGCATCAGGATAACTCTTCCCGGCACCCTGCCAGAGGGGAGAACCACCACCGGGAGCTTCTCCACCACCATGGACGCTTCCCGGATGAGTCGTGAGTAGTCCACCTTGGACCATGGGTCCATGATCAGTAGCTATGTGATGTTCTCCTCCCCTCTTTGCTCTTCATGGTTTAGACCTCGTGAGCTGCCCTACATGATCGAGGCACATATGTAATCTTTCTGATGTTGCTTTGCTGAGTTTGCTGGGATCTGATGGATTATGAGACTATGTTCAGATTGTGTTTGAGTAATATATTTGATTCACCTCTTTTATATCTTTGTTCTTGAGTAATTCTTGCATGTTCTCCGTTGCTGTTTATTGCTTTGGCCAAGTAGTAGGTAGTAACTCCAAGAGGGAGCGTTATGCTTGATTGTGGGTTCATGCCCCCTGATGACTAGCTTGAGTGACAGAAACATGATTCTAGGGGATGTGTTGTTGCCACAAGGGGGAAAACAACGGTGCTTGTACTTGCGGGTGCAAGGATTGTTTACTTTACGCAAAGTTCTTTTAATGCAGTTGTCTGTTGCTTTGAGTTTACACTTTGGGTGGGATTCGCAACTTAATACCAGCGAGATGTTCTGGATAGATATCTCAAGGTGGATGATTAGTAGTAGATGCAGATGGATTTCGGTCTACTTGCCTTGGCGTACCGCCCATGCTTTTGAGCCTCTACCTTTCTTTGCAACATAGTTAGCATTGGTTTGCGCACATAATCCTGTCAATTGCCCAGCTGTAATTTGTTTACCTCGCTTTGCTGTTTTATCGTCTTTTGGGAGAGAGACATCACTAGTGAACATCATGGGACCCCGGTCCATATTACCACCGCTGATCACACCTTCTATTTACTTCCTGTTTTTATTTCCTAGTTGCAGTCATAGCTATCATTATTATCTCTTGTGTTTGATCCTTTGTAAACAACAAGGCCGGAGGGATTGACAACCTCTCTGTACTTGTTGGGAGCAAAGTTATCTGTATCTGTGTGCAGGTCCCGTCAACCGCTAAGTTTTTGGCGCCGTTGACACCTACTTGTCGACCCTCGGAGTCTCACGGGATTCGATCCTTGGTATCTTTGCCAAGGGAAATTTGCCGCTACGCTACAACTCAACCTTCCACTTGGGGTAACCAACGAGGGGCGAGAAGCCATCAAGCAAGATTTTGGCGCCGTTGCTGGGGACTCCACTCTTCAAGATAGGGGAGTTGCACACTATCTTTTATCTTTGCTTTTTAGTCTTGTTAGTTTACCTTTCAGTTTTTGCTTTAGTGTCCCTTACCAAAAACCACAAAAATAGTTATCTTGCTTGCTGCTGCTATGGGTTCCACCAAGAACACCAAGTTGTGTGACTTCACTAGTCATAACAACAATGACTTTATCTGCACGCCTATTGCTACACCTGCCACTTCAGCACCTTCTTATGAGATTAAACCTACTTTGCTGAACCTAGTTATGAAAGATCAATTCTCCGGTGCTGGAGATGCTGCTGCTTTGCACTTAAATAATTTTGTTGAGCTCTGTGATATGCAAAAGTACAAAGAAGTAGATGGTGATATTGTTAAGCTTAAGCTTTTTCCTTTCTCCTTGAGAGGAGGAGCTAAAATCTGGTTTCAATCCTTGCCTAGGAATAGTATAGATTCTTGGGACAAGTGCAAGGATGCCTTTATTGGGAAGTATTATCCCCCTGCTAAAATTATCCAATTAAGGAGTAACATAATGAATTTTAAACAATTGGATAATGAACACGTTGCCTAAGCTTGGGAACGCATGAAATCTCTTGTCAAGACTGCCCTACTCATGGTTTGACTACTTGGATGGTTATCCAAACTTTTTATGCAGGCCTGAACTTTACCTCGCGGAACTTGTTAGATTCGGCCGCGGGAGGAACCTTTATGTCAACTACACTTGGTGCTGCCACGAAACTTCTCGACGAGATGATGACCAATTATTCCCACTGGCACACCGAACGCGCTCCAACAGGTAGGAAGGTAAACTCTGTCGAGGAGATTTCCTCCCTAAATGAAAAAGTTGACTTGATCATGTCTCTACTTTCCAAGCAATCTTCTATTGATCCTCATGATGTTCCTTTTAATTCTTTGATTGCTCAAGATCAAGTAGATGTGAACTTTATCTCTAGAAACAACTTCAATAACAATGCTTATAGGAGTAATTTTGGTAGCAACCCTAGACCGTTCCCCTCTAATTCCTATGGGAACAACAATACTTATCCTAGCACCAAGAACTCCACTTCTGAGCTAGAGATTATGCTTAAAGACTTCATCACTACCCAAAAGGCCTTCAATAAGAGTGTAGAAGAAAAACTAGACAAACTAGATAATCTCTCTTCGAAGGTAGACAATTTAGCCCATGAGGTAGAGTTGCTTAAAATTAGAACTTCTCCTCTTGAGGAGAGGAAGACCACTCCTATGAATGCTATTCAAGTGCAAATTAATGAAAACATTAGGATGATGGCTAAACTTAAAAAGATATGGGCTAGAGAAAAGGAGGAAGAAGATAGAATTAAGAGCCTTCCTACCCACCACACTGTTGCTATTGTTCAAGTTGTTGAGGATATCCAAACTCTTAGCACCCAATGCACTCCTAGTCCCATTGGACCTATTAATGGTGATGCTATGACCTCAACCGTAGAAGAAGAAACTCCTATGACCATAGAAGCTACCAAACAAGTGAGCCTAAAGGACACCACTACCACTTTACTTGATAGTAGTGACCTTGATTTTGATGATTGCACCCTTTCTGAAGTTATTGGTTTTCTTCACAAGATGTCTAGAGATCCCCACACTAGCACACTTAATCTTGCCTTCACGGAGCATATCACTAATGCTCTCATCAAAGCTAGGGAGGAGAAGCTTAGGGTAGAAGCCTCCATACCTAGAAAGCTAGAAGATAGTTGGGATCCTATGATTAAAATTAAGTTGAATAACTTCTCTTGCTATGCTTTATGTGATGTTGAAGCTACTATCTCCGTTATGCCCAAAAGAATGTATGATATGTTTGAATTGAAACCTTTTGATCCTTGTTCTTTTGGTGTTCGTCTTGTTGATTCTTCCGTAAAGAAACCTTTGGGGAAGATCGACGATGTTCTTATCATTGTCAATGACAATTATGTTCCCGTTGATTTTACTATTATGGATATTGAATGTGAACCTTCATGTCCAATTATTTTGGGACGTCCTTTTCTTCGCACCGTTGGTGCTATCATTGACATAAAAGAGGGGAATATAAAATTTCAATTCCCTCTCAAGAAAGGGATGGAACACTTCCCTAGAAAGAAGATTAAGTTGCCTTTTGAGTCCGTTACACGGGCTAGCTATTCTCTTACTCTTGATAAAACTTGATCTTCTCTTTTTGCATCATGCCTAGCTTAAAGGCATAAAAGAAAGCGCTTTTGGGAGGCAGCCCACAATGAATTAGGTTTTATTTTGCTTTTGTTGTGTCTTGATGTTTGTTACTACAGTAGCATCATCATTGTATCTTTTCTTTTCAGCTTTGTGCCAAGTTTAGCCTCCGAAACCAAGAAAGTTCAAAAGTTGTGACGTGCTGTCCAGAAAACAGATTCTGTCCTTGGACAGAAAAAATTTGAATAAAATCACCAGATCATCTTTTTGATCTGAATTGTTTTGACAGCGTGCTCTATACAATTGGCTTTCGAGCGTCTGTTCTGAGTTTTTTGATTTGAGTTGCAGAAGTGCCCCAAAAAAATTATTTACTACCTGCTGGTCTGTTTTTCACAGATTCTGTCCTGTTTTGCCTTTTCTTCGTTTTGCAAACCTTGAGCTTGCTTTTTCTTTGCAAAAACCTTTTGGCAATCTTGAGAAATAGTAGCTCTTCAAGATTATCTTTATTTCCACTAGGTAAAAAATATTTTATTGTGGGTACTAACCTCGCTAATCAGATTATGATGAGTTATGTATGAAGGGAGTTTTCAAGTGTGCGAGGGAAGATGATAAAAGAAGATTCAGGAGGGTCAAACGCTCAAGCTTGGGGATGCCCCCATGCACCCCCAAGAAATATTCAAGAAGACTCAAGCGTCTAAGCTTGGGGATGCTCCCATGCATCCCCTTCTCCATCAACAATTATCAGTTCGTCTTTCGTTCCACTATATTCTTATCACTTCATGCGTTATGTGCTATGCTTGGAGCGTCTTGCTCTTAGTTTCCTTTTTTTAGTTTTATTTAGCTTTGCTTGCTGTTCAGAACAAGTTAGAACCCAACTTTCTTTGTGTGGGAGAGAAACACGCTCCACTTCAACCTAGAACACAACATAGGATTTTCATGCTTATCTTTGATGTGTGTGTTCTTTGTCTTTCCATAGCTGTTGTCATGTTTAGCTCTTAGTTTTCATGCTTTTCTTTTTAAAGAGCTTTTGTTTAGTTGGTTGCTGAACTCTCTTGAGTTTCCATGTTTATCTTGTTAAGAGAGTTTGCCTGTTGCACTGAGTTGTGTGTCTTAACTTAAAGTAGTTAATTGAGGTTGCTATTTAATTTTAGTAGTAACTTGCAATAGTTTTAAGGTATTGCCATGAGTAATGTCTGAACTTTTGGTGTCAAGAGCTTTAGCCTATTAGTGATAGATGTCGTATTTTGGGCAATCCGTGTTTATTTTCGAAAACCTACAAAATAGTTGAGAACTTTAGCTACTAGATGGATCACTAATCTTTGGAGGGATCGAATATTAGAGTACACTCACGTACCATGAGTCGAGGATGCGCAAGGATAACCAAACCCCCATACACTCCTCCTCGGGGTACTTGTCTCTTTGTGAACCTCCTAATTAGATTAAGAGTTACCGATAATAAGTGCATGAGTTCTTCGTACTAATGTGAGTATTCGAAAGTTGACACTTCCACCTAGCCATATTTTTCTAGCCTCTTCGGTACCGTGCATTGCCCTTTCTCACCTCGAGAGTTGGCGCATACTTCGCCGGTGCATCCAAATCCTTGGCACGATACGCTCTGTCATCATAAGCCTCATTATATCCTTCCTCAAAACAGCCACCATACTTACCTATCAAGGCATTTCCATAGCCTTACCGAGATACATTGCCATGCAACATCCATCTTCTCATGACTTGATCTTCATGTCATACATGCTTTTGCTTGATCGATGAGCCGCATGCTAGTTGGGCCTTGCCCTAATCATTGCTACATGACGCGCTAGTATCATTGCATATCCTGCTACACCGGCAGAGGCATACATTTGCATACATCATGATAGTTTCATCTTCTTTATGTTGAGTACTTTTGTAAAGTGTGAAAGATCTTCTATACTTCTTGTAATACATAGATTGTTGCCCCTAAAGTGAGGAAAAGATCCCAAAGAGGACAAAATCAAAAGATCCCAAAGAGGACAAATGAGAGTTAAATAGAAAGAGCCATTGAGGCCACAAAAAAAATAAAAAAAATTAGAAAAAAGAAAAAATAATAAAAAGAGAGAAGGGGCACACTACTATTCCTTTTGAGAGATCCACACTCGTACTCCATCTTATACCTTGTACTCCATAGAGATTACCATTCATGCATATAGCTATGTGGGGACCTTCACACTATAGAACTTGGCTTGTATATTCCAATGATGAGCCTCCTCAAAACAGCTCTAGGTCTTCTTGAGCGAGCAAGTTGGATGCACCCCCACTAGTTCCATTGGAGAGCTTACCTTAGCTCATATGTGCATCCGTTGCATGGCAATCCCTACTCCTCACATCATATCTATCATTTGGCTTTCTCTCGCCTATGATTGTCCTCATTGATGTGAGCCTTTCACACCTTTTTTGTCTTCCCCCTTCACCATTTTTCTCTCTTTGCCATCCTAAGTGTCAACTTTCTTGCTTACGCTCATCCATTGCATGAGTGCTCAAAATATCGAAAGGGAGTGGATCATTTTGACTTGTACCTGGCTAGTGGTCTGGGGATGAGTCAAGATAAGATTCCAAAGAAGACCAAGTGTGAAACTTTAGTAGATTAAGTTCTCAACAATACAAAAACCATGTTTTACTCTCTCGTATATCCCTATCCCCTTTCTTGCACGCAAACACCATTTGGAGACATTCGAGTCACGGACAGCGAGAGCTCTTCCACCTTTATGTTCTTATGTTGCTTGTTACAATGCTAATATAGACTCTTGCTTGGTATGACTTGAATTGAATTACATGCCTTGATTGCTTTACTTAAAAAGTTCTTATATGGTTGGTAGCATGTCACCGCAGAAATTATGCTTGTTATCATTTACCTACTCGAGGACGAGCAGGAATTAAGCTTGGGGATGTTGATACGTCCAAAACGTATCTATAATTTCTGCTTGCTCCATGCTTCTTTTGTGTGATATTGCTATGATATTGATGCACTTCCATACACTTTTGATCATATTTGGACTAACTTATTAACTCAGTGCACCACAGTGCCAGTTCCTGTTTTCTGCTGTTTTTCTATTTCAGGTTTCCCCCATATTAAAAGTGCTCCAAAAATTCCAGGAAAAATATAGGAAAAATCAGCGTACAGGAAGCTTTGCGAAGAACCAAAGATGGGCCAGAGGGGAGCCAGGGGAGGCCCATGCGGCCACCTGGCGCGGCCCCACCCCTGGCCGCGCCAGGGGGCGCCTGGGGCCCCTGCTCCGCCTCTGGCTGCCCCCCTTCGCATATATATCCCTCTCGTCCCGAAACCCTCGAGGACAGAACCCTTTTTCGTGATCTCGCCTCTGTTCCGCCACCGCAGCGCTTCCAAGATCGGGAGCATCAGGATAACTCTTCCCGGCACCCTGCCGGAGGGGAGAACCACCACCGGGAGCTTCTCCACCACCATGGACGCTTTCCGGATGAGTCGTGAGTAGTCCACCTTGGACCATGGGTCCATGATCAGTAGCTATGTGATGTTCTCCTCCCCTCTTTGCTCTTCATGGTTTAGACCTCGTGATCTGCCCTACATGATCGAGGCACATATGTAATCTTTCTGATGTTGCTTTGCTGAGTTTGCTGGGATCAGATGGATTATGAGACTATGTTCAGATTGTGTTTGAGTAATATATTTGATTCACCTCTTTTATATCTTTGTTCTTGAGTAATTCTTGCATGTTCTCCGTTGCTGTTTATTGCTTTGGCCAAGTAGTAGGTAATAACTCCAAGAGGGAGCGTTATGCTTGATTATGGGTTCATGCCCCCTGATGACTAGCTTGAGTGACAGAAACATGATTCTAGGGGATGTGTTGTTGCCACAAGGGGGAAAACAACGGTGCTTGTACTTGCGGGTGCAAGGATTGTTTACTTTACGCAAAGTTCTTTTAATGCAGTTGTCTGTTGCTTTGAGTTTACACTTTGGGTGGGATTCGCAACTTAATACCAGCGAGATGTTCTGGATAGATATCTCAAGGTGGATGATTAGTAGTAGATGCAGATGGATTTCGGTCTACTTGCCTTGGCGTACCGCCCATGCTTTTGAGCCTCTACCTTTCTTTGCAACATAGTTAGCATTGGTTTGCGCACATAATCCTGTCAATTGCCCAGCTGTAATTTGTTTACCTCGCTTTGCTGTTTTATCGTCTTTTGGGAGAGAGACATCACTAGTGAACATCATGGGACCCCGGTCCATATTACCACCGCTGATCACACCTTCTATTTACTTCCTGTTTTTATTTCCTAGTTGCAGACATAGCTATCATTATTATCTCTTGTGTTTGATCCTTTGTAAAAAACAAGGCCGGAGGGATTGACAACCTCTCTGTACTTGTTGGGAGCAAAGTTATCTGTATCTGTGTGCAGGTCCCGTCAACCGCTAAGTTTTTGGCGCCGTTGACACCTACTTGTCGACCCTCGGAGTCTCTCGGGATTCGATCCTTGGTATCTTTGCCAAGGGAAATTTGCCGCTACGCTACAACTCAACCTTCCACTTGGGGTAACCAACGAGGGGCGAGAAGCCATCAAGCAAGATTTTGGCGCCGTTGCTGGGGACTCCACTCTTCAAGATAGGGGAGTTGCACACTATCTTTTATCTTTGCTTTTTAGTCTTGTTAGTTTACCTTTCAGTTTTTGCTTTAGTGTCCCTTACCAAAAACCACAAAAATAGTTATCTTGCTTGCTGCTGCTATGGGTTCCACCAAGAACACCAAGTTGTGTGACTTCACTAGTCATAACAACAATGACTTTATCTGCACGCCTATTGCTACACCTGCCACTTCAGCACCTTCTTATGAGATTAAACCTACTTTGCTGAACCTAGTTATGAAAGATCAATTCTCCGGTGCTGGAGATGCTGCTGCTTTGCACTTAAATAATTTTGTTGAGCTCTGTGATATGCAAAAGTACAAAGAAGTAGATGGTGATATTGTTAAGCTTAAGCTTTTTCCTTTCTCCTTGAGAGGAGGAGCTAAAATCTGGTTTCAATCCTTGCCTAGGAATAGTATAGATTCTTGGGACAAGTGCAAGGATGCCTTTATTGGGAAGTATTATCCCCCTGCTAAAATTATCCAATTAAGGAGTAACATAATGAATTTTAAACAATTGGATAATGAACACGTTGCCTAAGCTTGGGAACGCATGAAATCTCTTGTCAAGACTGCCCTACTCATGGTTTGACTACTTGGATGGTTATCCAAACTTTTTATGCAGGCCTGAACTTTACCTCGCGGAACTTGTTAGATTCGGCCGCGGGAGGAACCTTTATGTCAACTACACTTGGTGCTGCCACGAAACTTCTCGACGAGATGATGACCAATTATTCCCACTGGCACACCGAACGCGCTCCAACAGGTAGGAAGGTAAACTCTGTCGAGGAGATTTCCTCCCTAAATGAAAAAGTTGACTTGATCATGTCTCTACTTTCCAAGCAATCTTCTATTGATCCTCATGATGTTCCTTTTAATTCTTTGATTGCTCAAGATCAAGTAGATGTGAACTTTATCTCTAGAAACAACTTCAATAACAATGCTTATAGGAGTAATTTTGGTAGCAACCCTAGACCGTTCCCCTCTAATTCCTATGGGAACAACAATACTTATCCTAGCACCAAGAACTCCACTTCTGAGCTAGAGATTATGCTTAAAGACTTCATCACTACCCAAAAGGCCTTCAATAAGAGTGTAGAAGAAAAACTAGACAAACTAGATAATCTCTCTTCGAAGGTAGACAATTTAGCCCGTGAGGTAGAGTTGCTTAAAATTAGAACTTCTCCTCTTGAGGAGAGGAAGACCACTCCTATGAATGCTATTCAAGTGCAAATTAATGAAAACATTAGGATGATGGCTAAACTTAAAAAGAGATGGGCTAGAGAAAAGGAGGAAGAAGATAGAATTAAGAGCCTTCCTACCCACCACACTGTTGCTACTATTCAAGTTGTTGAGGATATCCAAACTCTTAGCACCCAATGCACTCCTAGTCCCATTGGACCTATTAATGGTGATGCTATGACCTCAACCGTAGAAGAAGAAACTCCTATGACCATAGAAGCTACCAAACAAGTGAGCCTAAAGGACACCACTACCACTTTACTTGATAGTAGTGACCTTGATTTTGATGATTGCACCCTTTCTGAAGTTATTGGTTTTCTTCACAAGATGTCTAGAGATCCCCACACTAGCACACTTAATCTTGCCTTCACGGAGCATATCACTAATGCTCTCATCAAAGCTAGGGAGGAGAAGCTTAGGGTAGAAGCCTCCATACCTAGAAAGCTAGAAGATAGTTGGGATCCTATGATTAAAATTAAGTTGAATAACTTCTCTTGCTATGCTTTATGTGATGTTGAAGCTACTATCTCCGTTATGCCCAAAAGAATGTATGATATGTTTGAATTGAAACCTTTTGATCCTTGTTCTTTTGGTGTTCGTCTTGTTGATTCTTCCGTAAAGAAACCTTTGGGGAAGATCGACGATGTTCTTATCATTGTCAATGACAATTATGTTCCCGTTGATTTTACTATTATGGATATTGAATGTGAACCTTCATGTCCAATTATTTTGGGACGTCCTTTTCTTCGCACCGTTGGTGCTATCATTGACATAAAAGAGGGGAATATAAAATTTCAATTCCCTCTCAAGAAAGGGATGGAACACTTCCCTAGAAAGAAGATTAAGTTGCCTTTTGAGTCCGTTACACGGGCTAGCTATTCTCTTACTCTTGATAAAACTTGATCTTCTCTTTTTGCATCATGCCTAGCTTAAAGGCATAAAAGAAAGCGCTTTTGGGAGGCAGCCCACAATGAATTAGGTTTTATTTTGCTTTTGTTGTGTCTTGATGTTTGTTACTACAGTAGCATCATCATTGTATCTTTTCTTTTCAGCTTTGTGCCAAGTTTAGCCTCCGAAACCAAGAAAGTTCAAAAGTTGTGACGTGCTGTCCAGAAAACAGATTCTGTCCTTGGACAGAAAAAATTTGAATAAAATCACCAGATCATCTTTTTGATCTGAATTGTTTTGACAGCGTGCTCTATACAATTGGCTTTCGAGCGTCTGTTCTGAGTTTTTTGATTTGAGTTGCAGAAGTGCCCCAAAAAAATTATTTACTACCTGCTGGTCTGTTTTTCACAGATTCTGTCCTGTTTTGCCTTTTCTTCGTTTTGCAAACCTTGAGCTTGCTTTTTCTTTGCAAAAACCTTTTGGCAATCTTGAGAAATAGTAGCTCTTCAAGATTATCTTTATTTCCA
>LR738715.1:800983715-800996578 GCA_902687465.1 Secale cereale
GCATTGGTTTGCGCACATAATCCTGTCAATTGCCCAGCTGTAATTTGTTTACCTCGCTTTGCTGTTTTATCGTCTTTTGGGAGAGAGACATCACTAGTGAACATCATGGGACCCCGGTCCATATTACCACCGCTGATCACACCTTCTATTTACTTCCTGTTTTTATTTCCTAGTTGCAGTCATAGCTATCATTATTATCTCTTGTGTTTGATCCTTTGTAAACAACAAGGCCGGAGGGATTGACAACCTCTCTGTACTCGTTGGGAGCAAAGTTATCTGTATCTGTGTGCAGGTCCCGTCAACCGCTAAGTTTCTGGCGCCGTTGACACCTACTTATCGACCCTCGGAGTCTCACGGGATTCGATCCTTGGTATCTTTGCCAAGGGAAATTTGCCGCTACGCTACATCTCAACCTTCCACTTGGGGTAACCAACGAGGGGCGAGAAGCCATCAGCGCCGGCGAAGCCCTGCAGGTTTCCGTGTTGCATCCACCACCACGCCGTCGTGCTGCTGGATCTCCGACAACCTCTCCTCCGCCCTTGCTGGATCAAGAAGGAGGAGACGTCGTTGTACCGTACGTGTGTTGAACGCGGAGGTGCCGTCCGTTCGGCGCTGGGATCATCGGTGACGAGGATCACGAAGAGTACGACTACTTCATTCACGTTCCTTCGAACGCTTCCGCACGCGATCTACAAAGGGTATGTAGATGCACTCCATTATGCTCGTTGCTAGATGACTCCTTAGATTGATCTTGGTGAAGCGTAGGAAATTTTTTGAATTCTGCTACGTTCCCCAATAGTTAGTCACGGGATGATGGATTACGGAACGAGTAAAGAGACTTGCCATGACGAGATTGAACAAGGTATCGGTATACCGACGATCAAATCTCGGGCATGTACCGTACCGATGGACAAAGGAAATTGCATACGGGATTGAGTGAATCCTTGACATCGTGGTTCATACGATGAGATCATCGAGGAACACGTGGGAACCAACATGGGTATCCAGATCCCGCTGTTGGGTATTGACCGGAGAGTCGTCTCGGTCATGTCTACGTGTCTCCCGAACCCGTAGGGTCTACACACTTAAGGTTCGGTGACGCTAGGGTTGTAGAGATATATGCACACGGTAACCCGAATGTTGTTCGGAGTCCCGGATGAGATCCCGGACGTCTCGAGGAGTTCCAGAATTGTCTGGAGGTAAAGAATGATACATAGGAAGTCCAGTTTCGGCCATCGGGAGAGTTCCGGGGGTCACCGATAGTGTACCGGGACCACCGGAAGGGTCCCGGGGGTCCACCGGGTGGGGCCACCCATCCCGGAGGGCCCCATGGGCCGTAGGGGGGAGGGGGAACCCTAGGGGGGGCGCCCCCTAGGCTTGGGTGGCAAGCCACCCCCTTGGCCGCCGCCCCCCTGGCCCATATATATAGTGGGGGGGGGAGAGAGGGCAGCTGTATCTCAGCCCCTGGCGCCTCTCCCCCCCCCATTACACCTCTCCCTCCTCCCGCAGGGTCTTGGCGAAGCCCTGCAGCTTTTCCCATTGCATCCACCACCACGCCGTCGTGCTGCTGGATCTCCATCAACCTCTCCTCCCCCCCTTGCTGGATCAAGAAGGAGGAGACGTCGCTGTACCGTATGTGTGTTGAACGCGGAGGTGCCGTCCGTTTGGCGCTGGGATCATCGGTGATAGGGATAATGACGAGTACGACTCCATCATCCACGTTCCTTTGAACGCTTCCGCTCGCGATCTACAAAGGGTATGTAGATGCACTCCTTTATGCTCGTTGCTAGATGACTCCTTAGATTGATCTGGTGAAGCGTAGGAAATTTTTTGAATTCTGCTACGTTCCCCAACAAGAGATCAAACACATAGCTACTGGTACATACCCTCAGCCCCGAGGGTGGACTACTCCCTCCTCGTCATGGAGAGCGTCGGGATGATGAAGATAGCCACCGGAGAGGGATTCCCCCCTCTGGCAGGGTGCCAGAACGGGTCTAGATTGGTTTTCGGTGGCAACAGAGACTTTCGACGGCGGAACTCCCGATCTAGGTTATTTTCCGGAGGTTTCTGTATATATAGGAGGTGTTGGAGTCGGGGCCAAGTAAAGGGGGGCTACGGGCTATCCAAGAAGCAGGGGGCATCCCCCCACCCTCGTGGGCAGCCCGTGGGTCCTCTCATCCCCCTCTGGCACTTCCTCGGCTTCTTTAGGTCCAAAAACAGCCTCCGTTGATTTTCAGGTCAATTGGGCTCCGTTTGATATTCCTTTTCTGTAAAACCCTAAAACAAGAGAAAAACAGAAACTGGCACTGGGCTCTGGGTTAATAGGTTAGTCCCAAAAATCATATAAAAGTGTATAATAAAGCCCATAAATCATCCTAGAAGGATAATATAATAGCATGGAACAATCAAAAATTATAGATACGTTGGAGACGTATCAGCATCCCCAAGCTTAATTCCTGCTCGTCCTCGAGTAGGTAAATGATAAAAACAGAATTTCTGATGTGGAATGCTAACCAACATAGTTTTTCAATGTAATTCTCTTAATTGTGGCATGAATGTTCAGATCTGAAAGATTCAAGACAAAAGTCTATATTGACATAAGAAATAATAATACTTCAAGCATACTAACAAAGCAATCATGTCTTCTCAAAATACTATGGCTAAAGAAAGTTATCCCTACAAAATCATATAGTCTGGCTATGCTCCCTCTTCATCACACAAAATATTCATATCATGCACAACCCCGGTTTCAGCCAAGCACTTGTTTTCATACTCTATTCTTTCAAACCTTTCAACTTTCACGCAATACATGAGCGTGAGCCATGGACATGGCACTATGGGTGGAATAGAGAGGTGGTTATGGAGAAGACAAAAAGGAGGGAGATAGTCTCACATCGACTAGGCGTATCAACGTGCTATGGAGATGCCCATCAATAGATATCAATGTGAGTGAGTAGGGATTGCCATGCAACGGATGCACTAGAGCTAAATATGTATGAAAGCTCAACAAAAGAAACTAGTGGGTGTGCATCCAACTTGCTTACTCAAGAAGACCTAGGGCATTTGAGGAAGCCCATCGTTGGAATATACAAGCCAAGTTCTATAATGAAAATTCCCACTAGTATATGAAAGTGACTAAACATGAGACTCTCTATCATGAAGAACATGGTGCTACTTTGAAGCACAAGTGTGGAAAAAGATAGTAGCAATTGTCCTTTCTCTCTTTTCTCTCATTTTTTTTGAAGGGGCTTTCTCTTTTTTTAGCCCCTCTCTATTTTTTTGGGCCATCTTTTTTTATTGGCCTTTCCTCACATGGGACAATGCTCTAAAAATTATGATCATCACACTTTTATTGATTTACAACTCAATATTACAACTCGACACTAGAACAAAGTATGACTCTATATGAATGCCTCCGGCGGTGTACCGGGATGTGCAATGAATCAAGAGTGACATGTATGAAAAATTATGCATGGTGGCCTTGCCACAAATACGATGTCAACTACATGATTATGCATGGCAATATGACAATATGATGCGTGTCATATGAACGGAACGGTGGAAAGTTGCATGGCAATATATCTCGGAATGACTATGGAAATGCCATGATAGGTAGGTATGGTGGCTGTTTTGAGGAAGATATATGGTCGCTGTTTTGAGGAAGGATATATAGTGGGTGTATGGTACCGGTGAAATTTGCGCAGTACGAGAGAGGCTAGCAATGGTGGAAGGGTGAGAGTGCGTATAATCCATGGACTCAACATTAGTCATAAGAACTCATATACTTATTGCAAATATTTATGAGTCATCAAAACAAAGAAATCAACGCATGCTCCTAGGGGGAGGTTGGTAGGAGTTAACCATCGCGCGCCCCCGACCTCCACACAAAGGATGACACTCTACAAATACCTCATGCTCTAACTTCGTCACATAACGGTTCACCATACGTGCATGCTACGGGAATCACTAACTTTAACACAAGTACTTCTCAATTTCATAATAACTGCACTAGCATGACTCTAATATCACTATCCTCATATCTCAAAACAATTATCAAGCATCCAACTTCTCATCATATTCAATGCACTTAGTATGAATTTTTTTACTACATTGATCTTGGATGTCTATCATGTGAAGGCTAGTTATATAGCCAAAGCACATTACCATGTTGTTCTAATAGAATCTCAGAAGGATATAAGTGAAGCATGAGAGTTCATCTATTTCTTCAAAATAAAACCACCACCGTGCTCTAAAAGATATAAGTGAAGCACTAGAGCAAATGACAAACTACTCCAAAAGATACAAGTGAAGAACAACGAGTAGTTGTATAACTATGTAACTATGTGAAGACTCTCTAACATTTAAGAATTTCAGATCTTGGGATAATATTCAAACAGCAAGCAAAACAAACTAAAATAAATTGACGCTCCAAGCAAAACACATAACATGTGGTGAAGAAAAATATAGCTCCGAGTATAGTTACCGATAGATGAAGACGAAAGAGGGGATGCCTTCCCGGGGAATCCCCAAGCTTAGGCTTTTGGTTGTCCTTGAATTTTACCTTGGGGTGCCTTGGGCATCCCCAAGCTTAGGCTCTTGCCACTCTTTGTTCCATAGTCCATCAAAACAATACTCAAAACTTGAAAACTTCACAACACAAAACTTAGACAAAAATCTCGTGAGCTCCGTTGGTATAAGAAAGCAAACCACTACTCAAAGGTACTACAATGAATTCATTCTTTGTTTATATTGGTGTTTAACTTACTGTATTCAAACTTCTCTATGATTCATACTTCCCAATACTACCCATAGATGCATTGAAATAAGCAAACAACACACGAAAAACAGAATCTGTCAAAAACAGAACAGTCTGTAGTAATCTACAGTTTTCGCATACTTCTGTAACTCCAAAAAATTCAAACTAAATTGGTAAACGTGAGGAATTTTTCTATTAATCATCTACAAAAATAATCAACTAAATAGCACACTCCAGCAAAATCTGGTGACCATTCTAGCGAGCGCTAACGATTCTGTTTTTCACATCATGATCATATAGACTTCACACAAGTCTTCACAAAGGTTCTACTTGGCACAAACACTAATTAAAACATAAAACCACATCTAAATAGAAGCTAGATGAAATATTTATTCCTAAGCAGAAGCAAAAAAATAAAAATAAAAATTGGGTTGCCTCCCAACAAGCGCTATCGTTTAACGCCCCTAGCTAGGCATGATGATTTCAATGATGCTCGCATAAAAGATAAGAATTGAAACATAAGGAGAGCATCATGAAGAATATGAATAGAACATTCAAGTCTAAGCCACTTCCTATGCATAGGGATTTTGTGAGAAACAACTTATGGGAACGAGAATCAACTAGCATAGGAAGGGAAAACAAGCATAGCTTCAAAACTTTCAACATATAGAGAGGAAACTTGATATTATTGCAATTCCTACAAGCATATGATCCTCTCTCATAATAATTTTCAGTGGCATCATGAATGAATTCAACCATATAACTAGCACATAAAGCATTCTTTTCATGATCTACTTGCATAGAAATTTTACTACTCTCCACATAAGCAAATTTATTCTCATCAATAGTAGTGGGAGCAAACTCAACAAAATAACTATCATGTCAGGCATAATCCAATTGAAAACTAAAATCATGATGACAAGTTTCATGGTTATCATTATTCTTAATAGCATACAAGTCATCACAATAATCATCATAGATAGCAACTTTGTTCTCATAATCAATTGGAACCTCTTCCGAAATAGTGGATTCATCACTAAATAAAGTCATGACCTCTCCAAATCCACTTTCATAAATATAATCATCATAAATAGGAGGCATGCTTTCATCATAATAGATATGCTCATCAAAACTTGGGGGACTAAACATATCATCTTCATCAAACATAGCATCCCCAAGCTTGTGGCTTTGCATATCATTAGCATCATGGATATTCAAAGGATTCACACTAATAACATTGCAATCATGCTCATCATTCAAGTATTTAGTGCCAAGCATTCTATGTAATTCTTCTTCACGTACTTGAGCACAATTTTCCTTCCCATCATTTTCACGAAAGATATTAAAGAGATGAAGCATATGAGGTAACCTTAATTCCATTTTTTCGTAGTTTTCTTTTATAAACTGAACTAGTGATAAAAAAACAAACTAAAAGATTCGATTGCAAGATCTAAAGATATACGTTCAAGCACTCACCTCCCCGGCAACGACACCAGGAAAGAGCTTGATGTCTACTACACAACCTTTTTCTTGTAGATGTTATTGGGCCTCCAAGTGCAGAGGTTTGTAGGACAGTAGCAAATTTCCCTCAAGTGGATGACCTAAGATTTATCAATCCATGGGAGGCGTAGGATGAAGATGGTCTCTCTCAAGCCACCCTGCAACCAAATAACAAAGAGTCTCTTGTGTCCCCAACACACCCAATACAATGGTAAATTGTATAGGTGCACTAGTTCAGCGAAGAGATGGTGATACAAGTGCAATATGGATGGTAGATATAGGTTTTTGTAAACTAAAAATATAAAAACAGCAAGGTAATTAAAGATAAAAGTGAGCATAAACGGTGTTGCAATGATAGGAAACAAGGCCTAGGGTTCATACTTTCACTAGTGCAAGTTCTCTCAACAAGGATAACATAATTGGATCATATTACTAGCCCTCAACATGCAACAAAGAGTCACTCCATCGTAACTAATAGCGGAGAACAAACGAAGAGATTATGGTAGGGTACGAAACCACCTGAAAGTTATCCTTTCTGATCGATCTATTCAAGAGTCCGTAGTAAAATAACGCGAAGCTATTCTTTCCGTTCGATCTATATCATTTCCAATCAACAATATGTCATCCACATATAATATCAGAAATGCTACAGAGCTCCCACTCACTTTCTTGTAAATACAAGCTTCTCCAAAAGTCTGTATAAAACCATATGCTTTGATCACCTCATCAAAGCGTATATTCCAACTCCGAGATGCTTGCACCAGTCCATAGATGGATCGCTGGAGCTTGCATACTTTGTTAGCACCTTTTGGATCGACAAAACCTTCTGGTTGCATCATATACAACTCTTCTTTGAGATATCCATTCAGGAATGCAGTTTTGACATCCATTTGCCATATTTCATAATCATAAAATGAGGCAATTGCTAATATGATTCGGACAGACTTAAGCATCGCTACAGGTGAGAAAGTCTCATCGTAGTCAACTCCTTGAACTTGTCGAAACCCTTTCGCAACAAGTCGAGCTTTGTAAACAGTAACATTACCGTCTGCGTCGGTCTTCCTCTTGAAGATCCATTTATTTTCGATGGCTTGCCGATCATCGGGCAAGTCAACCAAAGTCCACACTTTGTTCTCATACATGGATCCATCTCAGATTTCATGGCCTCAAGACATTTTGCGGAATCTGGGCTCATCATCGCTTCCTCATAATTTGTAGGTTCATCATGGTCTAGTAACATGACTTCCAGAACTAGGTTGCCGTACTACTCTGGTGCGGAACGTACTCTGGTTGATCTACGACGTTCAGCAGAAACTTGATCTGAAGTTTCATGATCATCATCATTAGTTTCCTCACTAATTGGTGTAGGAATCACTGGAACAATTTTCTGTGATGTACTACTTTCCAATTCAGGAGAAGGTATAATTACCTCATCAAGTTCTACTTTCCTCCCACTCACTTCTTTCGAGAGAAACTCCTTCTCTAGAAAGGATCCATTCTTAGCAACGAATATCTTGCCTTCGGATCTGTGATAGAATGTGTACCCAACAGTCTCTTTTGGGTATCCTATGAAGACACATTTCTCCGACTTGGGTTCGAGCTTATCAGGTTGAAGCTTTTTCACATAAGCATCGCAGCCCCAAACTTTAAGAAACGACAACTTTGGTTTCTTGCCAAACCATAGTTCATAAGGTGTCGTCTCAACGGATTTAGATGGTGCCCTATTTAACGTGAATGCAGCTGTCTCTAAAGCATAACCCCAAAACGATAGTGGTAAATCGGTAAGAGACATCATAGATCGCACCATATCCAATAAAGTACGGTTACAACGTTCGGACACACCATTACGCTGTGGTGTTCCGGGTGGCGTGAGTTGTGAAACTATTCCACATTGTTTCAAATGAAGACCAAACTCGTAACTCAAATATTCACCTCCACAATCAGATCGCAGAAACTTTATTTTCTTGTTACGATGATTCTCTACTTCACTCTGAAATTCTTTGAACTTTTCAAATGTTTCAGACTTGTGCTTCATTAAGTAGATATACCCATATCTGCTCAAATCATCAGTGAAGATCAGAAAATAACGATACCCGCCGCGAGCCTCAACACTCATTGTTCCGCATACATCAGTATGTATGATTTCCAACAAATCTGTTGCTCGCTCCACAGTTCCAGAGAACGGAGTTTTAGTCATCTTGCCCATGAGGCATGGTTCGCAAGCACCAAGTGATTCATAATCAAGTGATTCCAAAAGTCCATCACTATGGAGTTTCTTCATGCGCTTTACACCAATATGATCTAAACGGCAGTGCCACAAATAAGTTGCACTGTCATTATTAACCTTGCATCTTTTGGCTTCAATATTATGAATATGTGTATCACTACAATCGAGATCCAAGAAGAATAGACCACTCTTCAAGGGTGCATGACCATAAAAGATATTATTCATAAAAATAGAACAACCATTATTCTCTGATTTAAATGAATAACCGTCTCGCAACAAACAAGATCCAGATATAATGTTCATGCTCAACGCTGGCACCAAATAACAATTATTTAGGTCTAAAACTAATCCCGAAGGTATATGTAGAGGTAGCGTGCCGACGGCGATCACATCGACTTTGGAACCATTTCCCACGCGCATCGTCACCTCGTCCTTAGCCAATCTTCGTTTAATCAGTAGTCCCTGTTTCGAGTTACAAATATTAGCAACCGAACCGGTATCAAATACCCAGGTACTACTACGAGCATTAGTAAGGTACACATCAATAACATGTATATCACATATACCTTTGTTCACCTTGCCATCCTTCTTATCCGCCAAATACTTGGGGCAGTTCCGCTTCCAGTGTCCAGTCCCTTTGCAGTAGAAGCACTTAGTTTCAGGCTCGGCTCCAGACTTGGGTTTCTTCACGGGAGTAGCAACTGTCTTGCTATTTTTCTTGAAGTTTCCCATCTTTCCGTTGCCCTTTTTCTTGAAACTAGTGGTCTTCTTAACCATCAACACTTGATGCTCCCTTTTGATTTCTACCTCCGCAGCTTTGAGCATAGCGAAGAGCTCGGGAATTGTCTTCTGCATCCCTTGCATATTATAGTTCATCACGAAGCCTTTATAGCTTGGTGGCAGTGATTGAAGAACTCTATCAATAACACTATCCTCGTCAACTTTGCATCCAAGTTGAGTCATCTGATTGTAGTACCCAGACATTCTGAGCAAGTGTTCACTGATGGGACTATTCTCCTCCATCTTGCAGCTGTAGAACTTATTGGAAATCTCATATTTCTCAATCCGGGCATTTGCTTGAAATATTAACTTCAACTCCTGGAACATCTCATATGGTCCATGACGGTCAAAACGTCGTTGAAGTCCCTGTTCTAAGCCGTAAAGCATGGCACACTGAACTATCGTGTAGTCATCAGACCGCGTCTGCCAGACGTTCAAAGCGTCTACATTAGCGGGAGGGGGCTTGTCACCTAGCGGTGCTTCAAGGACATAATTCTTCTGTGCTGCAATGAGGATAATCCTCAAGTTACGGACCCAGTCCATGTAATTGCTACCATCATCTTTCAACTTAGCTTTCTCTAGGAATGCATTAAAATTCAAAGGAACGGTAGCACGGGCCATTGATCTACAACAACATAGATATGCAAAAACTATTAGGACTAAGTTCATGATAAATTAAAGTTCAATTAATCATATTACTTAAAGAACTCCCACTTAGATAGACATCCCTCCGGTCATCTAAATGATCACGTGATCCAAATCAACTAAACCATGTCCGATCATCACGTGAGATGGAGTAGTTTCAATGGTGAACATCTTATGTTGATCATATCTACTATATGATTCACGCTCGACCTTTCGGTCTCCAGTGTTCCGAGGCCATATCTGCATATGCTAGGCTCATCAAGTTTAACCCGAGTATTCTGCGTGTGCAAAACTGGCTTACACCCGTTGTATTTGAACGTAGAGCTTATCACACCCGATCATCACGTGGTGTCTCGGCACGACGAACTTTCGCAACGGTGCATACTCAGGGAGAACACTTATACCTTGAAATTTTGTAAGGGATCATCTTATAATGCTACTGCCGTACAAAGAAAAATAAGAAGCATAATAAGATAAACATCTCATGCAATCAAAATATGTGACATGATATGGCCATCATCATCTTGTGCATTTGATCTCCATCTCCAAAGCACCGTCATGATCACCTTCGTCACCGGCGCGACACCTTGATCTCCATCGTAGCATCGTTGTCGTCTCGCCAACTATTGCTTCTACGACTATCGCTACCGCTTAGTGATAAAGTAAAGCAATTACATGGCGATTGCATTTCATACAATAAAGCGACAACCATATGGCTCCTGCCAGTTGCCGATAACATTACAAAACATGATCATTTCATACAAAACCGTATATCTCATCATGTCTTGACCATATCACATCACAACATGCCCTGCAAAAACAAGTTAGACGTCCTCTACTTTGTTGTTGCAAGTTTTACGTGGCTGCTACGGGCTTAGCAAGAACCGTTCTTACCTACGCATACAAAACCACAACGATGTTTCGTCAAGTATGTGATGTTTTAACCTTCACAAGGACCGGGCGTAGCCACACTCGATGCAGCTAAAGTGATCAGTCCGGGCAGCTTCATCTCACAATACCGCCGAAGCAAAGTATGACATGCTGGTAAGCAGTATGACTAGTATCGCCCACAACTCATTGTGTTCTACTCGTGCATATCATCTACGCATAGACCTGGCTCATGATGCCACTATTGGGGAACGTAGTATTTTAAAATTTTCCTACGATCACGCAAGATCTATCTACTAGATGCATAGCAATGAGAGGGGAGAGTGTGTCTACGTACCCTCGTAGACCGGAAGCGGAAGCGTCAAGTGACGCGGTTGATGTAGTCGAACATCTTCGCGATCCAACCGATCAAGCACCGAACGTACGACACCTCCGCGTTCAGCACACGTTCAGCTTGATGACGTCCCACGAGCTCTTGATCCAGTTGAGCTTCACGGGTGAGTTTCATCAGCACGACGGCGTGGTGACAGATATGATGTATCTACCGGCGCAGGCTTCGCCTAAGCACTGCAACGGTATGACCGAGGTGTGTTTCTGTGGAGGGGGGCACCGCACACGGCTAAAACAATTCAACTTGTGTGTCTTTGGGTGCCCCCCTGCCCCCGTATATAAAGGAGCAAGGGGGGAGGCCGGCCGGCCCCTATTGGCGCGCCAAGGAGGAGCAATCCTACTAGGAATAGGATTGCAATCATATTCCTAGTAGGAATCACCAAGAGGGGAAGGAAAGAGAGGGAGAGAAGGAGAAGGAAAGAGGGGGCCGCGCCCCCCTCCCGTAGTCCAATTCGGACTGCCCTTGGGAGGGGGCGCGCTACCTCCTGGCTGCTGCCCTCTTTCTCCCCTATGGCCCACTAAGGCCCAACTTTCCCCCGGGGGGTTCCGGTAACCCCCCCCCCCCCCCCCCCGGCACTCCGGTAAATTCCGAAACTTTCCAGAACACTTCCAGTGTCCGAATATAGTCGTCCAATATATTAATCTTTACGTCTCAGACATTCCGAGACTCCTCGTCATGTCCATGATCTCATCCGGGACTCCGAACTACCTTCGATACATCAAAACTCATAAACTCATAATACCGATCGTCATCAAACGTTAAGCGTGCGGACCCTACGGGTTCGAGAACTATGTAGACATGACCGAGACTCATCTCCGGTCAATAACCAATAGCGTAACCTGGATGCTCATATTGGTTCCTACATATTCTACGAAGATCTTTATCGGTCAAACCGCATAACGACATACGTTGTTCCTTTTGTCATCGGTATGTTACTTGTCCGAGATTCGATCGTCAGTATCTCAATACCTAGTTCAATCTTGTTACTGGCAAGTCTCTTTACTCGTTCCGTAATACATCATCTCGTGACTAACTCATTAGCCATCTGCTTGCAAGGCTTATTATGATGTGCATTACCGAGAGGGCCCAGAGATACATCTCCGACACTCGGAATGACAAATCCTATTCTTGATCTATGCCAACACCACGAATACTTTCGGAGGCACCTGTAGAGCATCTTTATGATCACCCAGTTACGTTGTGACGTTTGGTAGCACACAAGGTGTTCGTACGGTATTCGGGAGTTGCATAATCTCATAGTCATAGGAACATGTATAAGTCATGAAGAAAGCAATAGTAGTAAAAACTAAACGATCATAGTGCTAAGCTAACGGATGGGTCTAGTCCATCACATCATTCTCCTAATGATGTGATCCCGTTGATCAAATGACAACTCATGTCTATAGCTAGGAAACATAGCCATCTTTGATCAATGAGCTAGTCTAGTAGAGGCATACTAGGGACATGCTGTTTTGTCTTATGTATTCACACATGTACTAAGTTTCCGGTTAATACAATTCTAGCATGAATAAAAGACATTTATCATGATGTAAGGAAATACAAATAACATCTTTATTATTGCCTCTAGGGCATATTTCCTTCAGTTCGGACACCGGAAGTGTTCCGGGTGTTATTGGAGAAAACAGGAGCGTCGGAGGGGTTACCGGACCCCCCCC
>LR738715.1:800996681-801053441 GCA_902687465.1 Secale cereale
CCCAAGGGAGTATTGGGCCATAGTGGGCCATGAGGGAAAGAGAGAGGCAGCCCACTATGGCTGATCGCGCCCCCCTAGGAAAACTAGTTGGACTAGGAGTGGGGGGAGGCGCCCCTCTCCTTCCTTCTCCTCTTCTTTTTTCCTTTCCTACTCCTTGTAGGAATAGCAAAAGGGATTCCTACTCCTACTAGGAGTAGGAAACCTACTCCTGCCGCGCCCTATAGGGCCGTCCGGCCCTCCCCCCTCGCTCCTTTATATACGGGGGCTATACGGGGGCAGAGGGCACCCAAGGACACACAAGCAACATTGTTTTAGCCGTGTGCGGTGCCCCCCTCCACAGAAACACACCTCAGTCATATCGTTGCAGTGCTTAGGCGAGGCCCTGTGTCGGTAACTTCATCATCTCCGTCACCATGCTATCATGCTAATGAAGCTCTCCCGTGAAGCTCAACTGGATCAAGAGCTCGTGGGATGTCATCGAGCTGAACGTGTGCTGAACGCGAGGTGCCGTACGTTCGGTGCTTGGATCGGTTGGATCGCGAAGACATTCGGCTACATCAACCGCGTCACTAGACGCTTCCGCTTTCGGTCTACGAGGGTACGTAGACACACTCTCCCCTCTCGTTGCTATGCTTAGTAGATAGATCTTGCGTGATCGTAGGAATTTTTTTGTAATACTACGTTCCCCAACAGCGCTCCCCTAGGGCAGCCAACCCCTTTTGCCTTGGGGGCCAAGGCTCCGACGGGGAGGCGCACCAAAATCCATCTAGGGTTTTCCCCTGGTGGCCGCCGGACCCCCTTAGGGAACCGAAGGGAACCCCTCCTCCTGCCTTCCCCTATATATAGAGGGGTAGTGAGAGGGCAGCCGCACCCATCTATGCCAAGGCGCTGCCCTCCCTCTCCCTCGTAGTCTTCTTCCTCTTCGTAGTGCCTAGCGAAGCTGTGCTGAGATTCCACCACCACCACTGTCACCATGTCGTCATGCTGCCGGAAGACACGAGCTACTACTTCACCATTTCTACCTGGATCGAGGAGGTGAAGGCGTCATCTTGCCGTACGTGTGTTGAACGCGGAGGTGCTTTCCGTTCAGCACTAGATCGGAGTTCGCGGAACGGATCATGATTAAATCACAAATACGTTCGACTACATCAACCGCGTTTCTTAACGCTTCCGCTTAGCGATCTACATGGGTATGTGAATCCAACCTCTCGTCTCGTAGATGAACATAAATGTAGCATCCGTTTATATCATATTAGAGAAGAAAATGATTGTAAAGAAAATAGCAGCATTGCTTCCAAAATAAATTGATTGATTGTGCACTGAAAATTGATTGATTGTTTCCCAAAGTTAACCGATTTATTCCAAAAATTGATTGGTTGTTTCAAAAACTGGTTGATTGATGTTTCCCAAAGTTGATTGACTGTTTCCAAATATCTTCATGCATCCCAGGAGTCGCAGCGGGGGCGGGGAAGGAGCAACAGTGACTTGCCCATACCCCGCACCAGAGTGGGTTGGCGCGGCAGGCGGTAGGAAGCTACCGCGTGCAGGAACAAGGCTACGAGGAGGAGGCACGCGTCGGCCATGGAGGAGCTGTCTATCGAAGTGATCGCCACGGAGGAGCATAAACTGTAGATGGGCGGCGACGCTGCTAGCTGTCGTGCCGGCGGTGCACGTGGGCAGGGGTGACACAGATTGGCAGCGGGCCAACGGAGGTAGGTGGCGGCATGCTGGGCCCTACGACGGCTGCCGCCGGTGGCTGGGACTGGTTACTGTCGCGGGTGACGGGGCAACGGAGGAAGAAGAAGATGTGGTAACAAGCTTCTCCGGTAGGAGGGAGTATGCATTATGCAGGTAACTAACTAACTTATATTTTAAATTGAAGTTGGCTACTCTCTCTTTGGAAACGTATTCCCTGTTTTATGTTTTTCCTTCCATGTAGTTTCATCCTTACAAAACAATAGTTACTTGAGTTATCAATCAAGAGGATAAACATTATGTCTCCTGGCATTGATATTGATTGGGTAGAGCGATTGGTTATTGAAAGGTACAATCTTAGTTGAGCTATCTTTTGTCCAAAAAATATAGGTCTCACACAATTGAACTCTACTCGAACAAACTCTATTTATTTATATAGATTGGTTTCTGTGTTGTATTAATGAGGACTTCTTGATCTTCTATTTGATTTATGTTGTTGAGTTATGAACAGTTGAAGCAATGAAGTGGCATGACTAAGTAATCTATGCTTTCGAGGTCTACTAGGACAAGCTATACTCTGGAAACATGCAGAGTATCATATAATGGTGTTCTATTGTTCTATTCACGACCCTGCACAATGATTACAAGTACATGTTGGCTAACATGATATATCCTTCAGCAGATATCGCAACACGCAAGTAAATCAGATGGCAGGCGTCTCTGAAGAGATATCTATCTAATAGTCTACTATAGAGTTTAGTGATATGTTGTGTAAAAGCAGTGTAAACAGATTATCCAGAACGACCACTAAGTAGGTTTATTATCTCGCATTGCATTTCACTTGCTCAAGACATGCTATGACCTGGTTATTGTATTTTGTTATGTAATGATGGAGTGTCTTGGCTTGCTTTTGGACTAAAGCCTTTTGTAGTTGTCTGGACCACCTGCTATGTACTCCCTCCGTCCCAAAATAAGTGACTCAAAAATCACTTAACTTTGTACTAGCTTTAGTACAAAGTTGAGTCATTTTAAGTCACTTATTTTGGGACGGAGGGAGTACTAAATATGTATAGCTTGCTTTTGGACTGAAGCCTTTTGTTGATTCCTGGACCAATTGCTATGTACTGAATATGTATATATCGATGTAATGCTTTTGATATAAACTTGACATATTAGATTGATAAGCACGACTATATTATGTTTTTTTATATGTGTAATGCTTAAATGATAATTACCGGATTGAATATAATTATACCCGGCAGCATCGCTGCCGGGTGCGGCAAGCCGCACTTCCTACCTAGTAGAAACATATTACCTGATCTTGAAGGAGGCTATAACGAGTGATGTTTATGATTTGGCAAAGCATTGGTATTTTATTTCAAGAAGTCAAGCATTTGGTTAGTTTAAAATTTAGTTCATGTAATGTACTCCATCTGTAAATTAATATAAGAGCGTTTAATGATCTAAACGCTATTATAATAGTTTACGGAGGGGAGTAGTTTGGTGCCCAAGGGCAATATAATATTGTAGCTCATCTTTTTGTTGTCCATAAAGCATGTATGGACGAAGGGGAGTCAGCTTACTGGCTCGAGATAATTGCATCTATTGTCCTAATACTCGCTGACGACGTCCAACTCAGTGTTTGCCTATGCAAACACTCGCTGCCCATGAAGCATGTATGTACTCGCTGGTGGGAAGGCGGGCGCTAGCCACCAGACCGACTGTGTGCGCACGATTTTTAAGGAGGTGCACAACATATATAGGTAGTCGTTTTTATAAGAAATATATATATAGGTTTTTTGAGTGGAAAGAAATATAATTAGGTATTCACAGTCTTTATTTGTGCTGTACGGGCCTGTTTCTTTTGTTTTATTGCTACGGCCCAACTGTCTTTTGTATGTTCTGGTTATTTGCCCGTGTTCATTTTTTTTGGCAGTCTCCTATTTGGGAGCGATCAACCTGCTGCGTACCCAAGCCTCTAGTTTAGATATTTACGCTGATGAAGGAAAGTCCTCTCCCCCCCTCTGAGCCCACTGCATACAAGATTTTTAATGTCGCGAATATTTATTAGTTCATGATTTTTTCAAATAGATCAAAAATTTTAAAAATTGGGCTGAACATTTTCCGAATTTAAATTTGTTTATCGAATTGATAAAATGTTCATTATATTTTTGAAATTGCGATTTTTTTCCTATTTCATGAACTTTCTATAAAATCATACTTTTTGAAATGACGTACATGTTTTTTTGGAACTCATCAATAATTTTTTTCTTTGCATAGGCGAACATTTTTTGTTTAATTCGTGAACAACTTTTGAAATGCAGAAACATTTTGTTTGCGATGAACTTTTTTGAATTCATCAATATTTTTGAATCGATGAGCAGTTTTTGAATCATAATCATTTTTTGTATCATGAGCATTTTTTGAATCATAAGCATTTTTTGTATCATGAGCATTTTTTGAATCACGAGCATCTTTTGAACTTGTATTTTTGAATCATGAGCATTTTTTGAATTGATGAACATAAAAAAAATCAATTCGTGAATACCAAGTGTGCGTGCGATATGTGAGGAGATGCATGCCCAATATATTAGTATTTTGTACAAGGTGCGAACATTTTCTAAGTTGCCAACTATTTTTTTTAATTTTGTAAGTTGTGCTCCCTATATATATGTGAGGAGATGCACTCCCAATATGTTCACCATATTTTTGAAGTTGCGAACATTTTCTAAATTCATGAACTTTTTACAAGTTAGCGAATATTTTTTGAATTCACGAATATTTTTTGAAACTACGTACATGTTTTCTGGAACTCGTCAACAAGTTTTTATTGCATAGGCAAATCTTGAAATTCATGAAAAACTTTTGAAATTCAGAAACATTTTTTTGTGACGAACATTTTTGAATCAATGACTTTTTTTATAAAATTCCCAAGCATTGTTATGGATATTTTTCAAAATTTACGGACATTTGTTGTAGACACAACGTTTTACTTTTTAATCATAAACATTTTGTGAATCGATGGTCGTTTTTTTTAACTCATGATTTTTTCCAAATTCGCGTATATTTTTAAAGAGACAGTGGTATGGTTATAATATATAGTGCATCCCCATGTTAAACAAGATCACGCACTAGGCCTGGTGGGCCGTTTAGGCAGTGGTTGGGCAGAGCTTGTGAGTTCGAATCCCTACTGCATGTTTTTTTTTCATTTTATTTCTCGGCCCACTAACACATGGGCCACAAATGAACGTGGTCTTCACTACAGAAATACGAGATACGTATGTGATGTGTAGAGCGAGGACTGGCGTTTCAACTCCGGAACCGTATTGACCACGTATTTTCATGTATCAGGGCTGTATTGAAGCAATACACAAGTTTCAGGACTGAATTGGACATCGCCAACGAGTTCGAGGAGTTTTTTTTTTGCATGGTAAACGTGTCTCATTTATATAGAATAAATATCAAGTTACAAGGCACGTAAGCACCGATCATACAAGACTGAAAAGATAGGAAAATCCTATGCAAAATAGCAGCGTCTGTCCCTCTCCTTCGACACCACCGAAGCGGCCACCAAAAGGGTAAAAAGACAGATCACCTCTTCACCCAAGCTCGACGCGGCTCCATCGCTGATCAGCAGCTTTACAGACCTGCAAAGTAGTTTGCCAAAAGCAAAACAATAGCCGTTGAAAGAATCAGACAGGGGTAACATGTTCCCGGACACGCCATCGAACTTCAGAACTTACACCCTCGCATGACGACGATGTCGGAGGACGAAACCAAAACTGTCAGCCTTCAACCACAGACCCAACACAAGATTCTCCATCTTCCAGCTGTCACTTGCGTAGACAACCGCCTGCGCGTATTCCTGAACGACAAAACCTCCCTGCTCCACCATGACGTCAGAGACAACGCCACAATAACGGGGACAGAGCAGAAGGAGAGACACACCTGATGGAGTCGTCGCCGCCACCTCGCCAACACCATCCATGAACCCTAACGCTGCCAATCTGAAGGATCGACAGAGACACGATGCCATCAACTCCGAGACGACGCCGTGAAGGGCACCGCCGGTGTGGGAGCGGAGCTGAGGCAGATTTATTTGTTCGGGTGTCGCTCTCACCACCTCAACGACGCACCACGACCTACAGATCCAAAACCTAACTACAGAACGGAGGAACGGAGTCCTCCCTCCCTCATGCCGCCGGAGCGGCGGCCGGAGGGAGAGGGGGCCAGCGCCCCAACCGGTGGAGATCGGTGGAAGGAGCTCGCCTCCCTAGTCGCCTGGCTGTTGGCGGCGGCTAGGGTAGGGAGACGCGAGAGTACATAGCTTATTGTTATTGAAAATACTTCCAACAATAACAACGCTATCCTAGTGAGTACGAGGATTATAGATGCAATTATCTCTTACAGCTCTCCCAAGTTCCTGACTTCGTATCTGTTGCTGTCGCCAGCGATTTAGCTGGGCAGACTGTTTAGTGGAATGAACGCTGGGTCGTTCTGTTTAATATCTACCTAATAATAAAGAGAATTGGGTTTCTTTCATCCGTCAAAAAAAATACCCTCGAAGTTGCGATAAATTACCCACCATGTCACCCATAAGTAAAGAAAACGATTCGGTTTTTATTTTCAGAAGTCGTCGTCGCGCTGGTTCTTAAGAGGTGTGGTTCCTATAAAAATCACTGGCACACATTTGCTCCACTGGTTGACGCCTGGCTATGCCACCCATCAGGCCAGGGTTCGATACTCAGTGTTCACACATTTTCCCCTTCCTTCTCTCAAGTACTCGTTCGTGGGCCGGCCCATGTGTGGGGCTTGACACACTTTTTTTAATTTCATTTTTTCTTTTCTCATTTTGTTTCCCTTTTTCCTTCTTTAAATTAATTTGGGATTTTAAAAGTTGTGAATTTTCAAAAAAAATGTTCAAGAAATCATTAAATGGTTGTGAATTCAAAAATATTTGGGAAATCATCAAATACCCTCAGATCCAAAAGGTGTTGGTGATTTTACAAACTGTACACAAATTTTAAAAATAATATCATGTTCATAAGTTTTTTTTCAAATAACCATGTATTCGAATCATATTAGTGAAATTGAAAAAAATATCCATGAAATTTAGAGTTTGTTCACAAAAGTTAAAAAAATCACAAATTTTAAAATGTGTTCCACAATTTTTATAAAAATCATCTATCAAAAACATATTCATGAATTCAAAAACTATTCATGCATTTCAACAAATGCACATAAACAAAACAAACGTTTGTGATTTTTTTTAAATCCAAAATTTCAATAAAGAACTTTGTCGATTCGAAAAAATGTTCACTGATATTAAAAGTCTTTAATGTATAGGATTTGATTAGTTTTTCAATATTCCTTATATGTGTAAGCATTGGAAGTAGTTTGCGGTTGATGAGGTATTGTTTTTTTGAAGTTTTAAACATTCCCTTGCACAATATAATGACAAGTGTGGCGTGAAGTAGCAAGCTCATAGCCTTGGGATTTACCACGTCAAATGCACTGTGATCACGTGGACGTCGCAACCATCATCAGTGAGGGTGGGAGGAAAGAGAAGTTGCAACATGGTGAGCCTCTGCGTTAAAGAAGAGGACGCTCATATATCGTGGCATTGAGTCAAACTTATTAGGCTAACACACAAAAAAATTGTCTCCCGTTGTAACACACGGGCAATTTTCCTAGTAAAATAATAATACAAACAATAAAGTGATATAGTTGATGATTAAACCAGATGCAATTATCTCTTACGGCTCTCCCAAGTTCCTGACTTTGTATCTGTTGCTGTCGCCAGCGATTTAGCTGGGTAGACTGTTTAGTGGAATTAACGTTGGGTCGTTCCGTTTAATAAAAAAATAATGCAAACAATAAAGCGATATAGTTGATGATTAAACCAGAGATCTGGTGTGTTTTTTTTTGTTTTTTTTGTGAATCAACCTGTGGTTGAGATGGTTAGGTGGACAGTGGTTTCCCCAACCCACCAGAGTTCAAATCCTGGTGCTCGCATTATTTCTGAATTTATTTCAGGATTTTCGGCGATGCGCTTTCAATGGGAGGAGACGTTCCCGTCGACGACGAGGCGCCTACGGTGACTTCGTAAATCTCAAGATGATATGACGGCTCAGTCTCTCGGAGGTGCTCATAGGGGTAGGGTGTGCGTTCATAGGGGTGAGTGTAGGCGCGTGTATATGAGCGCTTGCGTCTGTACTGATGCTCAAAAAACTGTTCATTGTTTTTTGAAACAAATGATTTATTTATTTATCCATTATCCAAGTACAAGCTTCACTTTATTCTCAGAATCAAATCGACGGTGATGCAAGCGTTGCCTGTGGAAGTATAGGAGCTCAGGCGTAGTACTTGATCAAGCTGCTGTAGTTGGTCTGCTTGTCGAAGTATCGGTCCCAGAGCATGACGCCGCCGTAGTTGTCCTTCTTCTGCGCCACCGGCGCGACGCTGTAGTAGACGTTCTTGGGGTGTACCCACTGGTTGGACTTGTCGTCCGCCGTGAGCCCGACGTAGAACCGGGTGGCCGGGTACGCCGCCGTCCACTTGTCCCACGAGCCCTCCCACCCAATGTTCTGATTGCACCCCTTGTCGCTCTCGTAGGTCCTCACGTGGACGCGCTCGAAGATGCCCGTCGCCAGCGCCCGCCCAACGTGCGCCGCCGGCGGGTACCCGCACCGGACCGTCGCCGTCAGGTGCAGCGGCTTCCCCGGTCCCCCGCGGATGTTGTGCTTGGCCAGCTCCAGCGCCAGCACGTCGTAGCGGTCCGCCGGCGTGCCGTGCTCCAGGAAGAGGTCGACGCCGTCGAGCCACGCGTCGCCGAAGGGGCGGGGGACGCCCGGCTTTGACCCGCCGAAGTAGGAGTCCCAGAGGTGGTCGAAGAGGTCGAGCGCGGAGCGGTTGGACGGCAGCGAGTAGCCGGTGCCGTAGCCGCCGATGGAGAGGGAGACGGGCACGCCCTTGAACTGGCAGTGCTTGATGTCGGCGCCGACGGAGGAGAGGTCGTGGCCGGACAGGTCGAGGTGGTACTTGCCGTTGGAGCCGAAGACGTCGAGGAAGGACATGGTGACCATGGTGTACATGCCGGAGTCGCAGGCCTCACGCAGGGACCCCTCCGCCTTGTTCCGTCCCCAGAACACCGTCACCTGGCCGGTCTTCCCCCCCGCCGCTATGGCCGGCGGGGTCAGGAATAAGGCCGCGACTACGGAGAGGAGGGCTAGGAGGCAGGCTGGCCTCCGTGGTGCGAGCGGCGCCATTGTTGGCTTCTCCACGTAGCTAGTAGTAGCTTTGGTCGCTTGTTTGGATGAATGGGTATTTAGCTCGAATGCGGCATATATATAGACTGGAGCACCGGAAGCGGACGTTTGGTCTATGAGACATCTACCCCCTATATGAAAAAAAGTAATTCAACCAAAAAAAAAAACAAAAAAAAACTATAAAAAATCAAATAAACTTACCTTCCATTATACTCCCCCTGTTCCTAAATATAAGTCTTTTTAGACTTTTCAAATGGATTGCAACATATGAATGTATGTAGACATATTTTAAAGTGTAGATTCATTCATTTTGTTCCGTATGTAGTCATTTGTTGGAATCTCTAAAAACCTTATATTTGGGAATGGAGGGAATACTTGTGAGAAAAATTTCAGAAAAAGAAAACCCCCCTTTGACTTCTTTTCAAAAAAGATAATTTTTTGATCAAAATAATGTGAATAGTGATCTATAATAGCAAATAAATTTTGTCTTTTCGCTATGAAGTCAACGTTGTTTTTCTCTCGTGAAAATTTACATACTAATGCAAAAGTAAGTCAGATTTATTCTAAAAAACTTTAAAGTATGTTGACTGTTTGTTTAATTATTAAACAAATTTATCCATCCAAGAACCAAAGTGTATTTCCCCAGAGCACCTCTTGGATTTGAGTTGGCCAAGCTAGAGTAACATCTCAGGTTGCTTTTCGCTGCTTGCTTCCGGTGTGCCGCACGCAGGAGTGACTACTGACTAGTGAGCCGGTTTGCACGAGGAGGAATTAGTCTAGCCATATTTTTCGGCAACTTTAAACTGAGCGTGCAAGCTTTCATTTTTTTTTATACAAATTCGCAAAGCTTTATTCAACCGTCACAATGTTTACAGGGACGAACAAAAGGCCGCCGGGTGGCCTAATCAAACATGATGGTCGGTCCCCAACGTTAACGCATGCTTCGCCAGGTTGTGGGCCTCAAAGTTCGAGGTCCGAAATTCATGACTAAAAACGCAAGAAGTGAAAAAACGAGCTCTCTCTGTTATTTCATGCACCACTGCTCCGTAGGATGCTGCAGTTCCTCCTCTGATTGCCTCCACCGCTGCCCTGCAGTCCGAGGCGATGAAAACTTTATGTTCGTAAAGGTCCTCGGCAAGCGCCAGTGCTTCCCTGGTGGCTAGGACTTCCAGGACCTCCGGATCTTCTATGTTGTTGAAAAGGACTGCCGAGGCCCCCTGATAAACCCCCGAAGCATCGCGGCAAATAGCTCCCACAGCCCCAAATCCACCTGCACGTGACACTGCCGCATCAACGTTAATTTTTACATGGTCCTCCGGTGGCGGCCACCAAGTAGCTGGGCGAGGAATTTTCGACAAAAAGGACCCCCTGCCCAACACAATTGCCAGAAAAGACCCCCTGCGGATGAAATTGACAAAAGAGACCCCCTCGGTCGTGGCGGCAGGCGCGCCGGCCGACACGTGGCACCTGCCGCCACGCACCGAGGCGGCAGGCCTGTTCACGCATGCGGGGACGGACTTCACGAACCAATACGGCAAACGGGGCGAGTGAAAGGTGCTGCCGCCACGGGATGTGGCGGCGCGTACTGTTCATGCGAGATAAACAGTGTTTTTCGAATCATGAACAGTGCTTTCGAACCATGAACAGTGATTTTCGAAAAAATTAAAACCATAGCAGAAGAAAATCGAGTGTTCTATGTGGGTGCAAAATCTCAGATTTTTTAGTTTTTGAGTTTTTTTTTTGAAAACACTGTTCACCCCGCATGAACAGTACACGCCGCCACATCCTGTGGCGGCAGCACTGTTCGCTCGCCCGTTTGCCATTTTGGTTCGCGAAATTCGTCCCCGCATGCGTGAACAGTCCTGCCGCCTCGGTGCGTGGCGGCAGGTGCCACGTGTCGGCTGGCGCGCCTGCCGCCACGACCAAGGGGGTCTCTTTTGTCAATTTCATCCGCAAGGGGTCTTTTCTGGCAATTGTGTTGGACGGGGGGTCCTTTTCGACAAAAAATCGCTGGGCGAGTAGTTGGTACTGCTGCTGTCCTCCCAACAAGCTTTCGTATTTGCTTGAAATCTGCCATGTAGCTAGTGATAAAACCTCAAGCTTTCATGTTAAAGGCTGTTTAGCAGATTCCTAATAACTCCGGCGAAGTGCGTTTTTTCCGGACGTTATACGGGCCGGCCAAAAAATGGTCCATGTAGATCCTCGAAATGAGGCCTGGCCCGTAAATTTTTTATGTCGTAAATAGACCGGCTTTTCGGTATATATGCGGGTGTGGGCGGGTTTTAGGGTTTCTATTCATCATTCCCCGCATCCATCTTAGACCGCAAAATCCACCCCTCCAGCAAGAAATCTCTCCCCTTCGGCAGTGATTTTCGACACCTCCGGCCACCGGATCTTGGCAGCGATGGCGTCCGCGGGTGTAGGCCGTGGCGGCGGCTGGGGTTTCGGCGGGCACGATGGGTTCGGGTGGCCGCAGGGGGTCGCCATTCGCAAGCGCCACAACGACGACGAGGCCGACAACTCCTCCCTCCGCCCTCCCCTTGTCGAAGAAGCGCATGGAGCAGCAGGCACGCACCGCGGCGCGAAGTCCCGCAGCGCCGGCTCGCTGGCATGGATGACTTTCCGGCGACTCGGGATGCTCTTCGATCCTTCCGTCCAACGCCTCCGGGGGGCCGAGCGCGCATGGTGGGACGCGAAGCAGGCCGCCACCACCAGAGATGCAGTTGCGGCCACGCGCGTGCCGACCCTTTGGGAGGAGTACCAACTCGCTGTGACCCTCTCCAGTACGCTCAGCTACCATACCCTCCAATGTAAGGGCATGTACAATAGTTGCTAAGATAGTCTTATCTTAAGTTTTGCATGTAAATTAGAGATGACAAAAAAACAAATCTACAATGGGTCATCTCTTAGCCTTATCTTCAATAATTAGTTATTCCTAAAAACATGGTGAGACAAATTGTGCTAAGCTATCATCTCTTGTCTTCTCTTAAATAAGATAAGACAAGCCTTCTCTTATGATTTCTCTCTCCTCCACCTCTGTTGGGGAACGTTGCATGGGAAACAAAAAATTTCCTACGCTCACCAAGATCAATCTAGGAGATGCATCTACGAGGGAAGAGTCGGATCCACATACCCTTGTAGATCGCTAAGCGGAAGCGTTCAAGAACGCGGTTGATGGAGTCGTACTCGCCGCGATTCAAATCGCCGAAGATCCCAGCACCGAACGGACGGTGCCTCCGCGTTCAACACACGTGCAGCTCGGGGACGTCTCCTCCTTCTTGATCCAGCAAGGGGGAAGGAGAAGTTGACGGAGAAACCCAGCAGCACGACGGCGTGGTGGAGATGGTGGTGAAGGAATTTCAGCAGGGCTTCGCCAAGCACTGCAAACTAGACGAAGATATTCGTGGAGAGGGAGGGCAATGCCGAGGCACGAACTTGTATTGCTGCCCTCCCTCTACCTCTCTTTATATAGGGGGGAGAGAGAGAGGAGGGGGCGCCCCTAGGGTTCCCCCTAGGGGGTGGCGGCCAAGGGGAGGGGCTGCGGCCAGGGTTAGGGTCCCCCCCCCCCCAGGCGCCTTGCCCCCCAAGTCCTAGGGGTGCGGCTGCCCTAGGGGGGCCCAGCCCCTTAGGCGCAGGTGGAGGAGCCTAGGGGGGGCGCACAGCCCTTGTGTGGGCTGTTGCGTCTCCCCACTTATGGCCCATAGGGCCCGTAACATTTACCGTGGCCCCCGAAACACCTTTCGGTTCTCCGATTCCTTCCCGATGTTCCCCAGAACAATTCCGGACTCCGTTTACTCTCATCCCATATATCAATCTTCGTCCCCGGACCATTCCGGAGACCCTCGTCACGTCCGGGATCTCATCCGGGACTCCGAATAACCTTCGGTTACCATGCACTGTTCTCACTAACAACCCTAGCGTCACCGAACCTTAAGTGTGTAGACCCTGCGGGTTCGGAAACTATGCAGACATGACCGAGATACTCCTAGGTCAATAACCAATAGCGGGATCTGGATACCCATATTGGTTCCCACACGTTCCTCGATGATCTCATCGGATGAACCACAATGTCAAGGATTCAGGTAATCCCGTATACAGTTCCCTTTGTCTCGTCGGTATGTTACTTGCCCGAGATTCGATCGTCGGTATCTCTATACCTAGTTCAATCTCGTTACCGGCAAGTCTCTTTACTCGTTCCGTAATACATAATCCCGTGACTAACTACTTAGTCACTTTGAGCTCATTGAGATGACGTATTACCGAGTGGGCCCGGAGATACCTCTCCGTCACACGGAGTGACAAATCCCAGTCTCGATCCATGTCAACTCAACAGACACCTTCGGAGATACCTGTAGAGTACCTTTATAGTCACCCAGTTACGTTGCGACGTTTGGCACACACAAGGCACTCCTACGGTGTCAGTGAGTTACATGATCTCATGGTCATAGGAACTTATACTTGACATGCAGAAAACTATAGCGATAACTGATACAATCAAAAGCTATGTTTAACGTTTGAGTCTCGTCCATCACATCATTCTCCTAATGATGTGATCCCGTTATCAAATGACAACTCATGTCTATGACCTGGAAACCGCGGTCATCTTTGATCAACGAGCTAGTCCTGAAGAGGCTTACTAGGGACACAAAGTTTGTTTATTTATCCACACATGTATTTAAGTTTCCAATCAATACAATTATAGCATGGATAATAAACGATTATCATGAACAAGGAAATATAATAATAACTCTTATATTATTGCCTCTAGGGCATATTTCCAACAGTCTCCCACTTGCACTAGAGTCATTAATCTAGCATTACAAGGTAATGAATCTAACACCCATAGAGTCTTGGTGTTGATCATGCTTAGCCCGTGGAAGAGGCTTCGTCAACGGATCTGCAACATTCAAATCCGTGTGTACTTTGCAAATGCTTATGTCCTCCTCCTTGACTGAATCGCGGATGGAATTGAAGCGTCGCTTTATGTGTCTGGTCCTCTTGTGAAACCTTGGTTCCTTGGCTAGAGCAATGGCACCAGTGTTGTCACAAAACAGAGTCATTGGGTTCAATGCACTAGGCACAACTCCAAGATCTGTTATGAACTCCTTCATCCAGACACCTTCCTTTGCCGCCTCCGAGGCAGCTAGGTACTCCGCTTCGCATGTAGAATCGGCTACCACGCTTTGCTTGGAACTGCACCAGCTTACCGCTCCCCCGTTGAGAATATATACGTATCCGGTTTGAGACTTAGAGTCATCCGGATCAGTGTCAAAGCTTGCATCGACGTAACCCTTTACGACGAGCTCTTGATCACCTCCATAAACGAGAAACATTTCCTTAGTCCTTTTCAGGTACTTCAGGATATTCTTGACCGCTGTCCAGTGATCCAAACCAGGATTACTTTGAAACCTTCCGGCCATACTTATGGCAAGGCTGACATCTGGTCTTGTGCACAGCATTGCATACATGATAGAGCCTATGGCTGAAGCATAGGGGATGACACTCATCTTTTCTCTATCTTCCGCAGTCACTGGGCATTGAGTCTTACTCAACTTTGTACCTTGCAATACCGGCAAGAACCCCTTCTTGGATTGATCCATTTTGAACTTCTTCAAAACTTTATCAAGGTATGTACTTTGTGAAAGTCCTATCAAGTGTCTCGATCTATCTCTATAGATCTTGATGCCCAATATGAAAGCAGCTTCACCGAGGTCCTTCATCGAAAAACTCTTGTTCAAATACCCCTTCACGCTATCCAAAAGTTCTATATTGTTTCCAATCAGCAATATGTCATCCACATATAATATTAGAGACGCTATAGAGCTCCCACTCACTTTCTTGTAAATACAAGCTTCTCCGTAAACTTGTACAAACCCAAACGCTTTGATCACCTCATCAAAGCGAAGATTCCAACTCCGAGATGCTTGCACCAGCCCATAAATGGAACGCTGGAGTTTGCAAACTTTGTCAGCATTCTCTGGATCGACAAAACCTTCCGGTTGTATCATATACAACTCTTCCTTAAGAAAACCGTTAAGGAACGCTGTTTTGACATCCATCTGCCAAATTTCATAATCGAAATATGCAGCTATTGCTAACATGATTCGGACGGATTTAAGCATCGCTACGGGTGAGAAAGTCTCATCGTAGTCAACTCCTTGAACTTGTGAAAAACCCTTTGCCACAAGTCGAGCTTTATACACGGTGACATTGCCGTCAGCGTCCGTCTTCCTCTTAAAAATCCATTTATTCTGAATGGCCTTCCGCCCTTCAGGTAATACTTCCAAAGTCCATACTTTGTTTTCATACATGGATCCCATCTCGGATTTCATGGCCTCTAACCATTTGTCAGAATCCGGGCCCACCATCGCTTCTCCATAGCTCGCAGGTTCACTGTTGTCCAACAACATGACCTCCAAGACAGGGTTACCATACCACTCAGGTGCAGTGCGTACCCTTGTCGACCTACGAGGTTCGGTAGTAACTTGATCAGAAGCTTCTTGATCATCATTGGCTTCCTCTTCAACCGTTGCAGGCTCCACAAAAACATCTTTCCGTGCTGCGCTACTCTCTGGTTGAAGCAGAGGTTCAATAACCTCATCAAGTTCTACCTTCCTCCCACTCAATTCTTTCGAGAGAAACTCTTTCTCGAGAAAGGACCCGTTCTTAGCGACAAACACTTTGCCCTCGGATCTGAGATAGAAGGTGTACCCAACCGTCTCTTTTGGGTATCCTATGAAGACACATTTGTCCGCTTTGGGTTCGAGCTTTTCTGGCTGAAGCCTTTTGACATAAGCATCGCAACCCCAAACTTTGAGAAAAGACAACTTAGGTTTCTTACCAAACCACAGTTCATACGGTGTTGTCTCAACGGACTTAGATGGAGCCCTATTTAAAGTGAATGCAGCCGTCTCTAACGCATATCCCCAAAATGATAGTGGCAAATCGGCAAGAGACATCATAGAACGCACCATATCTAATAGGGTTCGATTACGACGTTCGGACACACCATTACGCTGTGGTGTTCCAGGTGGCGTCAACTGTGAAACAATTCCACATTGTCTTAAGTGATTGCCAAACTCATAACTCAGATACTCTCCCCCTCGATCAGATCGTAGGAACTTGATCTTCTTGTTACAATGATTCTCAACTTCACTCTAAAATTGCTTGAACTTTTCAAACGTTTCAGACTTATGCTTCATCAAGTAAATATACCCATATCTACTTAAGTCGTCAGTGAAGGTGAGAAAATAACGATATCCACCGCGCGTCGTGACACTCATCGGGCCACACACATCAGTATGTATGATTTCCAATAAGTCACTTGCCCATTCCATTGTTCCTGAAAACGGGGTCTTAGTCATCTTGCCCATGAGGCACGGCTCGCATGTGTCAAGTGATTCAAAATCAAGAGATTCCAAAAGTCCATCAGCATGGAGCTTCCTCATGCGTTTCACGCCGATATGACCCAGACGGCAGTGCCACAAGAAAGTGGTACTATTGTTATCAACTCTACATCTTTTGGCATCAATGTTATGAACATGTGTATCATCACTATCGAGATTCAATAAGAATAAACCCCCTACTTCGGGTGCATGACCATAAAAGATATTACCCATATAAATAGAACAACCTTTATTCTCTGATTTAAATGAGTAACCGTCTCGCATTAAACAAGATCCAGATATAATGTTCATGCTCAACGCAGGCACTAAATAACAATTATTCAGGTTCATAACTAATCCCGATGGTAATCGAAGAGCGAGCGTGCCGACGGCGATCACATCAACCTTGGAACCATTCCCCACGCGCATCGTCACTTCGTCCTTCGCCAGCCTCCGTCTATTCCATAGTTCCTGTTTAGAGTTGCAAATGTGAGCAACCGAACCGGTATCAAATACCCAGGCACTACAACGAGAGTTGGTAAGGTACACATCAATAACATGTATATCACATATACCTTGCTTGTTGTTGTTGTTGGCCCCCTTCTTGTCTGCCAGATACTTGGGGCAGTTCCGCTTCTAGTGGCCGTTCCCCTTGCAATAGAAACACTCAGTCTCTGGCTTGGGCTCAGCCTTGGGTTTCTTCACTGGATGAGCAACTGCCTTGCCACCCTTCTTAGAGTTACCCTTCTTGCCCTTGCCATTCTTCTTGAAACTGGTAGTTTTATTGACCATCAACACTTGATGCTCCTTCTGGATGTCTGACTCAGCGACTTTTAGCATCGCAAACAGCTCGGCGATGGTTTTGTTCATCCCTTGCATGTTATAATGCTGCACGAAGCTCTTGTAGCTAGGTGGGAGTGACTGGAGAATTCTGTCAATGATAGCCTCCTCCGGGAACACAAGTCACAGATCAGCTATGCGGGTATAGTACCCAGACATCTTCAGTAAGTGCTCACTGACAGACGAATTCTCCTCCATCTTGCAAGCAAAGAATTTATCGGAGGTCTCATACCTCTAGATCTTGGCATTCTTCTCAAAGATGAACTTCAACTCCTGGAACATCTCATATGCTCCATGACGTTCAAAACGCCTTTGAAGTCCTCCTTCCAAGCTATACAACATGGCACACTGCACTACTGAGTAGTCATCCGCACACGACTGTCAGGCGTTCATAACGTCCACAGAGGCCGGAGCGGGGGGTTCACCTAGCGGTGCATTTAGGACATAAACCTTTTGGGCAGCTGTGAGGATGATCCTCAGATTGCGGAGCCAGTCCACAAAGTTGCTCCCATCATCTTTCAGCTTAGTTTTCTCTAGGAACGCATTAAAATTCAGGGGAGCTACTGCGGGAGCCATCTACAACAAAAGATTTGCAAAGACATCTTAGACTATTGTTCATGATAAGTGAGTTTTAACTAATCAAATTACTTATAACTCCCACTCAAATTGACATCCCTCTGGTCATCCGAGCGTGACATGATCCAAATCCACCAACCCAAGTCCGATCATCACGTGAGATGAGGTGGTGTCAATGGTGAACATCTTCATGTTGATCATATCTACTATATGACTCATGACCTTTCGGTCTTCCGTGTTCCGAGGCCATGTCTGTACATGCTAGGCCCGTCAAGTCTAACCCGAGTGTTCTGCATGTGCAAAACTGGCTTGCACCTGTTGTATGCGAACGTAGAGTCTATCACACCCGATCATCACGTGGTGCTTCGAAACGACGAACCTTCGCAACGGCGCACACTCGGGGGGAACACAATTTTATCTTGAAATTTTAGTGAGGGATCATCTTATAATGCTACCGTCGTCCTAAGCAAAATAAGATGCATAAAAGGATTAACATCACATGCAAATCATAAGTGACATGATATGGCCATCAACTCGTGCTTTTGATCTCCATCTCCAAAGCACCGGCATGATCTCCATCGTCACCGGCGTAACACCATGATCCCCATCATCATGATCTCCATCATCGTGTCGCCATCGGGGTTGTCGCGCGCCCACCATGCTCTTACTACTATTGCTACCGTTTAGCGATGAAGTAAAGCATTACATAGCGCTTAATGATTGACACGCAGGTCATACAAAAATTAAAGACAACCCTATGGCTCCTGCCAGTTGCCGTATACATCGACATGCAAGTCGATATTAACTATTACAACATGATCATCTCATACATCAAATATATCTCATCATGTCATTGGCCATATCATATCACAAACATACCCTGCAAAAACAAGTTAGACGTCCTCTAATTTGTTGTTGCATGTTTTACGTGGCTGCTATGGGTATCTAGCAAGAACGCTTCTTACCTACGCAAAGCCACAACGGTGATATTTAAGTTGCTATTTAACCTTCTACAAGGACCGCCTTTGTCGAATCCGATTCAACTAAGGTGGGAGAGACAGACACCCGCTAGCCATCTTATGCAACAAAAGTCACATGTCTGTCGATGGAACCGGTCTCATGTACGAGGACATGTAAGGTTGGTCCGAGCCGCTTCATCCCACAATACCGCTGAATCAAGAAAAGACCAAGGAGGGAAGCAATCTAAACATCAACGCCCACAAACTCCTTTGTGTTCTACTCGTGATTGCATCTACGTAAAGACCTAGCTCTGATACCACTGTTGGGGAACATTGCATGGGAAACAAAAATTTTCCTACGCTCACCAAGATCAATCTAGGAGATGCATCTACGAGGGAAGAGTCGGATCCACATACCCTTGTAGATCGCGATGCGGAAGCGTTGCAAGAACGCGGATGAAGGAGTCGTACTCGCTGCGATTCAGATCGCGGTTGATTCCGATCTAAGCGCCGAACAACGGCGCCTCCGCGTTCAACACACGTGCAGCCCGGTGACGTCTCCCACGCCTTGATCAAGCAAGGAGAGAGGGAGAGGTTGGGGAAGACTCCATCCAACAGCAGCACGACGGCGTGGTGGTGGTGGAGGAGCGCGGGACTCCAGCAGGGCTTCGCCAAGCGCTGCAAGAGACGAGGAGGGAGAGGGGTAGGGCTGCGCCAAGAGGCAGAGGTCAGAACGTGTTATGGGCAGCCCCAAACCTCACATATATATAGGGGGAAGGGAGGGCTGCGCCCCCTTTAGGGTTTCCCACCCCTAGGGGTGCGGCCAGCCCTAGATCCCATCTAGGGGGGCGGCCAAGGGGGAGAGAGGGGGAGGCGCACCACTATGTGGGCCTTAGGCCCATCTGAGCCTAGGGTTTTCCCCTTTTTTCTTCTCTCCTTGCCTTGGGCCTGGTTAGGGGGCGCACCAACCCACCTGGGGCTGGTCCCCTCCCACACTTGGCCCACGCAGCCTTCTGGGGCTGGTGGCCCCACCTGGTGGACCCCCGGGACCCTCCCGGTGGTCCCGGTACATTACCGATATCGCCCGAAACTTTTCCGGTGACCAAAACAGGACTTCCCATATATGAATCTTTACCTCCGGACCATTCCGGAACTCCTCGTGACGTCCGGGATCTCATCCGGGACTCCGAACAACATTCGGTAACCGCGTACATACTTTTCCTATAACCCTAGCGTCATCGAACCTTAAGTGTGTAGACCCTACGGGCTCGGGAACCATGTAGACATGACCGAGACAACTCTCCGACCAATAACCAACAGCGGGATCTGGATACCCATGTTGGCTCCCACATGTTCCACGATGATCTCATCGGATGAACCACGATGTCAAGGATTCAATCAATCCCGTATACGATTCCCTTTGTCTATCGGTACAGCACTTGCCCGAGATTCGATCGTCGGTATACCGATACCTTGCTCAATCTCGTTACCGGCAAGTCTCTTTACTCGTTCCGTAACACATCATCACGTGATCAACTCCTTGATCACATATTGTGCACATTATGATGATGTCCTACCGAATGGGCCCAGAGATACCTCTCCGTCATACGGAGTGACAAATCCCAGTCTCGATTCGTGCCAACCCAACAGACACTTTCGGAGATACCTGTAGTGCACCTTTATAGCCACCCAGTTATGTTGTGACGTTTGGTACACCCAAAGCATTCCTACGGTATCCGGGAGTTGCACAATCTCATGGTCTAAGGAAAAGATACTTGACATATAGAAAAGCTTTAGCATACGAACTACACGATCTGTGCTAGGCTTAGGATTGGGTCTTGTCCATCACATCATTCTCCTAATGATGTGATCCTGTTATCAACGACATCCAATGTCCATGGTCAGGAAACCGTAACCATCTATTGATCAACGAGCTAGTCATCTAGAGGCTTACTAGGGACATGGTGTTTGTCTATGTATCCACACATGTATCTGAGTTTCCTTTCAATACAATTCTAGCATGGATAATAAACGATTATCGTGAACAAGGAAATATAATAATAACCAATTTATTATTGCCTCTAGGGCATATTTCCAACAGATACTCCTTCTGGATGTCTGCCTCAGCGACTTTCAGCATTGAAAACAGCTCGGCGATGGATTTGTTCATCCCTTGCATGTTATACTGCTGCACGAAGCTCTTGTAGCTAGGTGGGAGTGATTGGAGAATTCTGTCAATGATAGCCTCCTCCGGGAACACAAGTCCCAGATCAGCTATGCGGGTATAGTACCCAGACATCTTCAGTAAGTGCTCACTGACAGACGAATTCTCCTCCATCTTGCAAGCAAAGAATTTATCGGTGGTCTCATACCTCTCGATCTTGGCATTCTTTTCAAAGATGAACTTCAACTCCTGGAACATCTCATATGCTCCATGACGTTCAAAACGCCTTTGAAGTCCTCCTTCCAAGCTATACAACATGGCACACTGCACTACTGAGTAGTCATCCGAACGCGACTGCCAGGCGTTCATAACGTCCACAGAGGCCTGAGGAGCGGGGGGTTCACCTAGCGGTGCATTTAGGACATAAACCTTTTGGGCAGCTGTGAGGATGATCCTCAGATTGCGGAGCCAGTCCACAAAGTTGCTCCCACCATCTTTCAGTTTAGCTTTCTCTAGGAACGCATTAAAATTCAGGGGAGCTACTGCGCGAGCCATCTACAACAAAAGATTTGCAAAGACATTTAGACTATTGTTCATGATAAGTGAGTTATTACCTAATCAAATTATTTATAACTCCCACTCAAATTGACATCCCTCTGGTCATTCGAGCGTGACATGATCCAGATCCACCAACCCAAGTCCGATCATCACGTGAGATGAGGTGGTGTCAATGGTGAACATCTACATGTTGATCATATCTACTATATGACTCATGCTCGACCTTTCGGTCTTCCGTGTTCCGAGGCCATGTCTGTACATGCTAGGCTCGTCAAGTCTAACCCGAGTGTTCTGCATGTGCAAAACTGGCTTGCACCCGTTGTATGCGAACGTAGAGTCTATCACACCCGATCATCACGTGGTGCTTCGAAACGACGAACCTTCGCAACGGCGCACACTCGGGGGGAACACAATTTTATCTTGAAATTTTAGTGAGGGATCATCTTATAATGCTACCATCGTCCTAAGCAAAATAAGATGCGTAAAAAGGATTAACATCACATGCAAATCATAAGTGACATGATATGGCCATCAACTCGTGCTTTTGATCTCCATCTCCAAAGCACCGGCATGATCTCCATCGTCACCGGCGTAACACCATGATCCCCATCATCATGATCTCCATCATCGTGTCGCCATCGGGGTTGTCGCGCGCCCACCATGCTCTTACTACTATTGCTACCGTTTAGCGATAAAGTAAAGCATTACATAGCGCTTAATGATTGACACGCAGGTCATACAAAAATTAAAGACAACCCTATGGCTCCTGCCGGTTGCCATATACATCGACATGCAAGTCGATATTAACTATTACAACATGATCATCTCATACATCAAATATATCTCATCATGTCTTTGGCCATATCATATCACATACATACCCTGCAAAAACAAGTTAGACGTCCTCTAATTTGTTGTTGCATGTTTTACGTGGCTGCTATGGGTATCTAGCAAGAACGCTTCTTATCTACGCAAAGCCACAACGGTGATATTTAAGTTGCTATTTAACCTTCTACAAGGACCGCCTTCGTCGAATCCGATTCAACTAAGATAGGAGAGACAGACACCCGGCAGCCATCTTATGCAACAAAAGTCGCATGTCTGTCGATGGAACCGGTCTCATGTACGTGGACATGTAAAGTTGGTCCGGGCCGCTTCATCCCATAATGCCGCTGAATCAAGAAAGACCAAAGAGGGAAGCAATCTAAACATCAACGCCCACAAACCCCTTTGTGTTCTACTCGTGAAAATATCTACGCAAGATCCTAGCTCATGATGCCACTGTTGGGGAACGTTGCATGGGAAACAAAAATTTTCCTACGCTCACCAAGATCAATCTAGGAGATGCATCTACGAGGGAAGAGTCGGATCCACATACCCTTGTAGATCGCTAAGCGGAAGCGTTCAAGATCGCGGTTGATGGAGTCATACTCGCCGCGATTCAAATCGCCGAAGATCCCAGCACCGAACGGACGGTGCCTCTGCGTTCAACACACGTGCAGCTCGGGGACGTCTCCTCCTTCTTGATCCAGCAAGGGGGAAGGAGAAGTTGACGGAGAAACCCAGCAGCACGACGGCGTGGTGGAGATGGTGGTGAAGGAATTTCAGCAGGGCTTCGCCAAGCACTGCAAACTAGACGAAGATATTCGTGGAGAGGGAGGGCAATGCCGAGGCACGAACTTGTATTGCTGCCCTCCCTCTACCTCTCTTTATATAGGGGGGGAGAGAGAGGAGGGGGCGCCCCTAGGGTTCCCCCTAGGGGGTGGCGGCCAAGGGGAGGGGCTGCGGCCAGGGTTAGGGTTCCCCCCCCAGGCGCCTTGCCCCCCAAGTCCTAGGGGTGCGGCTGCCCTAGGGGGGCCCAGCCCCTTAGGCGCAGGTGGAGGAGCCTAGGGGGGGCGCACAGCCCTTGTGTGGGCTGTTGCGTCTCCCCACTTATGGCCCATAGGGCCCGTAACATTTACCGTGGCCCCCGAAACACCTTTCGGTTCTCCGATTCCTTCCCGATGTTCCCCAGAACAATTCCGGACTCCGTTTACTCTCATCCATATATCAATCTTCGTCCCCGGACCATTCCGGAGACCCTCGTCACGTCCGGGATCTCATCCGGGACTCCGAACAACCTTCGGTTACCATGCACTGTTCTCACTAACAACCCTAGCGTCACCGAACCTTAAGTGTGTAGACCCTGCGGGTTCGGAAACTATGCAGACATGACCGAGATACTCCCAGGTCAATAACCAATAGCGGGATCTGGATACCCATATTGGTTCCCACACGTTCCTCGATGATCTCATCGGATGAACCACAATGTCAAGGATTCAGGTAATCCCGTATACAGTTCCCTTTGTCTCGTCGGTATGTTACTTGCCCGAGATTCGATCGTCGGTATCTCTATACCTAGTTCAATCTCGTTACCGGCAAGTCTCTTTACTCGTTCCGTAATACATAATCCCGTGACTAACTACTTAGTCACTTTGAGCTCATTGAGATGACGTATTACCGAGTGGGCCCGGAGATACCTCTCCGTCACACGGAGTGACAAATCCCAGTCTCGATCCATGTCAACTCAACAGACACCTTCGGAGATACCTGTAGAGCACCTTTATAGTCACCCAGTTACGTTGCGACGTTTGGCACACACAAGGCACTCCTACGGTGTCAGTGAGTTACATGATCTCATGGTCATAGGAACTTATACTTGACATGCAGAAAACTATAGCGATAACTGATACGATCAAAAGCTATGTTTAACGTTTGGGTCTCGTCCATCACATCATTCTCCTAATGATGTGATCCCGTTATCAAATGACAACTCATGTCTATGACCTGGAAACCGCGGTCATCTTTGACCAACGAGCTAGTCCTGAAGAGGCTTACTAGGGACACAAAGTTTGTCTATTTATCCACACATGTATTTAAGTTTCCAATCAATACAATTATAGCATGGATAATAAACGATTATCATGAACAAGGAAATATAATAATAACTCTTATATTATTGCCTCTAGGGCATATTTCCAACAACCTCATCATTTATCTTACGTGGCATCCTTAAGCTAGAACCATTGTACATGCCCTAACGAGCCCCTGTCTCGCGACGGCAACTCCGGCGACTCGGATTCGGAGTAGATTTAATATGCTAGTGTGTTAGATTTTGCTATGCTATGTTTAATTTGATTTGTAATGACCTTTATGGTATATACTAGATGAACTCTCACATGCTATGTATGACGAACACGATATAATTTTAACGTGAAATGCAAGTTTAAATATTTGGGCTCAAAATACAGGATCTGCTCTGACTCAACGTCCGGCGTCCGGCAGAAAACGTTTTCGAAATACCATAAACGACATTTGCACGACGCAATGTTGCAAGATCTGCCAGAGATTCTTAGAGCCTGTTTGGGACTGCTCTACTCCTTAAAATTCAGCTCCGCTCCAGAAAACACAAGCCAAACGAGGTAACTCCACGATATGCTGCTCCACAAAAAATTAGAATCTGGGATACAACTCCTAGATTTTTATGAAGCTCTTCAGGGGGTGCTCCAAAAAACTCTAGAAGCTGGAGTTGGGGGAAATTACCCACCACTGCCACCAGTAAGTGGATACCCCTTCGTTTCTCCCCACCTCAACCAATCAAATAGATCCTTTCCACCAAATTTTCGATTCTTGAAGCTGGAGCTGCAAGGAAGCTAAACATTCTCTTCAGTAGTGCTACAACTTATGTATGAAACTGCTCCAAAGTAGATTTGATGGAGTGAAGCTGATTTTGGTGAAGCGGAGCAGTCCCAAACAAGCCCTTAGTCGGCTTCAACGGGTCACCAGGCGTAAGATGATAACTGCGTATCACCGACTGAAAATATGGTAACTCTGCTACTCCCTCCGTTTCAGTTTACAAGTCATGCGCGTATAACTAGATTGTCAATTTTATCATCGTAATATAAATTATATAACACAAATATTATACCGTTTGAAAATAAAACATCTGAAGTTTATAATGGTATATATTTTTTATAATATATGACTTCTATTAGGTTGTCAAATTGATGACCTAGGAATACACGCATGTCTTGTAAAGAGAGAGGGAGTAAGTTGTGTTTACGTTGAATTTCGTATGAGTTGACTAATTAAATGGATTGACATCCTCTCACGCGTAAGATGATAACTATGACACGGAGGACAGCTCATTTGCGATGATAATACGCCAAACAGGCCGATGGAAAAGGACACACGTCCATGATTGCTGTTGGTGGGAAGTACTACAGGGAGACGAATTATTGGATGCTCCAACGCATCGCCGCACAACGTTGACGACGAAATTAGCCAGACAGGCCAAGGAAGGAAGGAACCTACCGACGTTTCGAGCACATGCCACGTATGATATTTATCCATCCATAGTTGACTAGGACTAGTTGTCCAGTTCTGGCTCTGGCTGCTAGACGTTTTTTTTCTTTGGACCTGATAAGTGTCACGTGTGACATGAAGTAATTTTTCTTTGATGTTTTTTTATGACAAGTTTAGTTACAAGAGGATGGCAAGTTTATTTGTCAAGCATGATAACTTTCAGTTTGGATGGCAGGTTTAACTTTTTTTTGGATGGCAACTTTATTGTAAAAAATATTAGAGCGGTGTTACTTTGTGCCACACGTGTGGCATTTATCATTTAGGTTTTCTTTTACTTGAGATCAAACCGGATTTCGCCATGCTTTATATATATAAGCAACAACACCTAAATAAAATACACGGTCGAATGATACAAGATGATTAGATAACTCTCGTATATCCCAGGATAAATGGATCACAGAGGACGCACACAACTACACGACCGAAATAAAGCATATGAAAAACTAAGAACGCCACGCTATGCCATATAGTAATACCTAAGCTTTACGACAACGCCTCATGAGGGAGAACGACACTAGGCATCGCCGCTGTCAAGTGTCGACTCCACACCGGATTTTTTTCCACCCGGAACCCAGACACGAAGAGGAGCACTACGACAACGTCTTCAAGAAGAAAGTGACGCCCGTGAGCGTCGTTGTCGTCGGCGACAAAGCACAAAGCTTTCGTTCGACAACTCCTTTGTGCGACCACGAGGCCTCCAGGACAAAGCGACGAGTTTAGAACTCCAGATCCAGATTGAGGCATCACCATAGCCAAGGACAGAGAACATGCTCGAGCCACCTGCCGCTCCACCGACCGTCACCCACATGTCCAAGGATGGAAGCCACGACCACTGTCATGGCGCCCGCCGGAGAGCCAACCATGCGGACCGCCTTGTGGAGCCGCCGCTCCGACATCCAATGTCCAAAACACCGCCCACCGCCCACTTCGAATTCACCGCGCAACAACCACCATAGGAGCGGACGCACCCCCTCCATTCCTATCCTGGCATCAACGACTGACCACTGGATCTAGGTAAGCACCTTCATGGTAGGAAGCGCCACGCCTGCGTTCCCAGCCAGTCCTGGTGGACCACAGGGGGGGGGGTGATCCGACGGGCGCCACGAAGCACGCCCCAGCCATAGCCTTGTGGCCTTGGCTTAGGCAAGCTCCCACGAAGAACCGATCAGCCTGACGGTGAAGCAATGTCAAAACCACCGCCACTTCGCACCGTGCCCACGAGAAGGGAAACCTTCGTGCCTGCGAGCACTACTCGGACCAAGCCCAACAACCCCTACTCGGGGCAAAAGCCCTGAATCACCTCGGGCCAGATCTGGTCCGCCCGAGCACAAGACCTAGGTCCACGACATCACCCGCCATCGCCACCAACCTACGCTGCCTACCGGAACCGGGCAGCTAGATCTGCGCCGCCAAGGTCCCTACAGGTCCGCACCGTCATCGCCACGCTCGAAACCACCGCAGACACCGCATCCGTGCACTTAGCTTCGCACCACACACCAGACCGCTAAAGCCAGAACTAGCCGAATCTAAACAGGGCCGATGTGCCTCCAACCACGCGAGGACGTGTTGGGGAACGTTATATGGGAAACAAAAAAAAATCCTATGCTCACCAAGATCAACCTAGGAGATGATCATCTACGAGAGGAGAGATTGGATCTACATACCCTTGTAGATCACTAAGCGGAAGCGTTAAGAAATGCGGTTAATGTAGTCGAACGTCTTCGCGATCCAATCATGATCGGTCCCGTGAACTCCGATCTAGTGTTGAACGGACGGCACGTCCGCATACTGCAGACGTGCGGCTCGATGACGTCTCCTCCTCTTGATCCAGCAAGCAAGAGAGCAGAAGTAGATGGGATCTCAGCCAGCTCAACAGCGTGGTGGAGATGGTGGTGGTGCAATCCCAACAGGGCTTCGCCAAATCCTGTCGGAACCAATCTGAGAAGAAAACGGGGTTTATTGACAGGTAGGGCTGCCGCTGGAGCGTGGGATTTGGTGTGTCCAGCCGCTACCTCTCCCCTACTATTAATAGGAGGCAATGAGGAGGGTTAGGGTGCAGCCTTGGCCCCGCCTTCAAGGGAGGTGGTGCGGCTATGCCTAGGGACAAATCCTCCCTTCCCAAGGCACCTCGGGGGGGTGCCTTCCACCCTTAGGACTCTTCCTTTATCCTCTCTTGGCGCATGGGCCCCTTAGGGCTGGTGTCATTGGCCCATATAGTCCAAGGCGCACCCCCTACAATGTGTGCCCCCCACCCGGGGCAGGTGGACCCCTAGGTGGACCCCGGACCCTTTTCGACACTCCTGGTAAAATGTCGATAATGCCCGAAACTTTTCCGACATCCAAAATATGACTTCCAATATATAAATCTTTACCTACGGACCATTACAGAGCTCCTCGTGACTCCCAGGATCTCATCCGGGACTCCGAACAACATTCGGTCGCCAACATGAATATCCCAATAGTACTCTAGCGTCACCGAACGTTAAGCGTGCGGACCCTACGGGTTCGAGAATAATGTAGACATAACCGAGACACCTCTCCGGTCAAGAACCAATAGCGGAACCTGGAAACCCATATTGGTTCCTACATATTCCATGAAGATATTTAATCGGTTGAACTACTATGTTAAGGATTCAGCTAATCCCGTATGTAGTTTCCTTTGTCCATCGATATGTTAGTTGCCCGAGATTCGATCGTTCATATCTCAAGGTCCAACAAATTGAGCCGGTCCAACAAATTCGCCTCCTCTCCACAACTGCAGTCTCAAGGTCATCACCCCTTGTACACATGCACCTTGCTGTCATAACCCTGTCTCACCTACGAAAACCGCCTTCAAAGCTCTATTCTGTATTAGTGTCGTTTCTCTGTTAGGGTGGTTTTAGCTATACGACATGAGTGCAAATCCGCCTAGCAGCAACATTGTCCTAACTCTTTTTATTATGGGAAACACATGTGTGCGGCGCGCTGGTCGAACTTTCAGCTGGTCGCGTCGCTTGCCCGTTCACACGCGCTTTTATCCCCTACGATGCCTTATTCTCTTTTGGTCTCCTCTCGTCCATTCATTCCGCCCAGTCTAAGAAAACACAAGCGTCTCGCTCATACCTTCTCTTTTCTATTCCTAATCTCGTGCGACGCCGGCGAGTTCCTTATGCAGGCGTGGTACGTCTCCAACGTATCTATAATTTTTTATTGTTCCATGCTATTATTTATGATGTCTTCGATGTTTAATGGCCTTTGTCATACACTTTTATATCATTTTTGGACTAACATACTAACCCAAAGGCCCAGTCCAGATTGCTGTTTTTTGCCTGTTTCAGGGTTTTGCAGAAAAAGAATATCAAACGGAGTCCAAACAAAATGAAACCTTCGAGGGAGATATTTTTGGAGAAAATCACGCACGGGAGACTAGAGAACCACGACAGAGGGGCCACGAGGTGCCCACGAGGGTGGGGGCGCGCCCCCCTTCCCAAGGCGCGCCCCCTGCCTCGTGGACCCCTCATGAGGCCCCCGGTGTCCTCCTTCCTCCTATATAAGCCTATGTACCCCGAAACCATCAGCAACAGAGAGAAAACCCTAATTCCACCGATGTAACCTTCTGTCCCCACGAGATCCCATCTTGGAGCCTGTTCCGAAGCTCCGTCGGAGGGGGGATCCATCACGGAGTGCTTCTACATTATCATCATCGCCCTCACCATGAGTTGTGAGTAGTGATAACCCACAAGTGTAGCGGATCGCAACAGTTTTCGAGGGTAAAGTATTCAACCCAAATTTGTTGATTCGACACAAGGGGAGCCAAAGAATACTCTTAAGTATTAGCAGCTGAGTTGTCAATTCAACCACACCTGGAAACTTAGTATCTGCAGCAAGGTAGTTTTAGTAGCAAAGTAATATGATAGTGGCGGTAGCGGCAATAAAAGTAATGATAGTGTTTTTGTAGTTTTGTAATAGTAGCAACAGAAAAGTAAAAAAGTAACAAGCAATATAGGAAAAGCTCGTAGGCATTGGATTGGTGATGGGAAATTATGTTGGATGCAATTCATCATGTAGAAGTTATAACCTAGGGTGACACAGAACTAGCTCCAGTTCATCAATGCAATGTAGGCATGTATTCCGAATATAGTCATACGTGCTTCTGGAAAAGAACTTGCATGACATCTTTTGTCCTACCCTCCCGTGGCAGCGGGGTCCTATTGGAAACTAAGGGATATTAAGGCCTCCTTTTAATAGAGTACCGGACCAAAGCATTAACACATAGTGAATACATGAACTCCTCAAACTATGGTCATCACCGGGAGTGGTCCCGATTATTGTCACTTTGGGGTTGCCGGATCATAACACATAGTAGGTGACTATAGACTTGCAAGATATGATCAAGAACATACATATATTCATGAAAACATAATAGGTTCAGATCTGAAATCATGGCACTCGGGCCCTAGTGACAAGAATTAAGCATAGCAAAGTCATAGCAACATCAATCTCAGAACATAGTGGATACTAGGGATCAAACCCTAACAAAACTAACTCGATTACATGATAGATCCCATCCAACCCATCACCGTCCAGCAAGCCTACGATGGAATTACTCACGCACGGTGGTGAGCATCATGGAATTGGTGATGGAGGAAGGTTGATGATGACGATGGCGACCATCTCCACTCTTCGGAGCCCCAAACGGACTCCAGATCAGCCCTCCCGAGAGAGATTAGGGCTTGGCGGCGGCTCCATCTCGTGAAACGCAATAATTCTTTCTCCTTGGTTTTTTCTCCCTGAAAGTGAACTTATAGGATCTGGGGGTACGTCGGTGGAGCACCAGGGGGCCCACGAGGCAGGGGCGCGCACCCACCCTCATGGACAGGGTGTGGGCCCCCTGGTGTGGATCTTCTTGCAGATATTTTTTATATTTTCCAAAATAAATCTCCATGGAGTTTCAGGTCATCCTGAGAACTTTTTATTTCTGCACAATAACAACACCATGGCAATTCTGCTGAAAACTGCGTCAGTCCGGGTTAGTTCCATTCAAATCATGCAAGTTAGAGTCCATAACAAGGGGCGAAAGGGTTTGGAAAAGTAGATACGTTGGAGATGTATCAACTCCCCCAAGCTTAAACCTTTGCTTGTCCTCAAGCAATTCAGTTGATAAACTGAAAGTGATAAAGAAAAACTTTGACAAACTCTGTTTGCTCTTGTTGTTGCAAATATGTAAGCTAGCATTCAGGTTTTTAACAAGATCATGAATTAACCACATTCACAATAACTTTCAGGTCTCAAGACTACTCACATATGTGGCATAATCAACTAGTGAGCAATAATAATAAACCTCGGATGACAACACTTTCTCAAAACAATCATGATATGATATAACAAGATGGTATCTCGCTAGCCCTTTCTGAGACCGCAAAACATAAATGCAGAGCACCTTTAAAGATCAAGGACTGACTAAACATTGTAATTCATGGTAAAAGAGATCCAGTCATGATTATACTCAATGCAAATTAATAGTAATACATGCAACGACAGAGGTTGTCTCCCACTGGTGCTCTTTGATAAGAGGATGATGACTCTGCATAGAAGTAAATAAATAGGCCCTTCGCAGAGGGAAGTAGGGATTTGTAGAGGTGCCAGAGCTCGATTTTTAAATAGAGATGAATAACATTTTGAGCGGTATACTTTCGTTGTCAACATAACGACCAAGAATCTCGATATCTCCCATGCTACGCACATTATAGGCGGTTCCCAAACAGAATGGTAAAGTTTATACCCCCCAACCACCAACAAGCACACTCCACGGCTAGCCCGAAACAACGGATACCGTCCAAACTAGCAACAGCCCTGGGGGAGTTTTGTTTAATTATTATGATTTGAGCATGGGACTGGGCATCCCGATTACCAGCCATTTTCTCATGAATGATGAGCGGAGTCCACTCATCGTGAGAATAACCCACCTAGCATGGAAGATATAGACAACCCTAGTTGATAATGAGCTGTTCGAGCATACAAAGCAGAATTTCATTTGAAGGTTTAGAGTTTGGCACATACAAATTTACTTGGAACGGCAGGTCAATACCGCATATAGGAAGGTATGGTGGACTCATGTGGAATAACTTTGGGGTTTATGGAAGTGGATGCACAAGCAGTATTCCCGCTTAGTACAGGTGAAGGCTAGAAAGAGTCTGGGAAACGACCAGCTAGAGAGCAACAACGGTCATGAACATGCATTAAAATTAATCAACAATGAATGCAAGCATGATTAGGATATAAATCACCATGAACATAAATATCGTGAAGGCTATGTTGATTTGTTTCAACTACATGCGTGAACATGTGCCAAGTCAGATCACTTAAATCGTTCAAAGGAGGATACCACCCCATCATACTACATCACAACCATTTTAATATCATGTTGGCATGCAAGATAGACCATTATAAACTCTCAGCTAATTAAGCATGGCATAAGCAGCTATGATCTCTAATTGTCATTGCAAGCATGTTTCATTCATGACAAGCTGAATCAGGAACGATGAACTATCATATTTACAAAAACAAGCGAGGTTGAGTTCATACCAGCTTTTCTCATCTCAATTAGTTCATCATATATCATCCTTATTGCCTTTCACTCGCACGACCGAACGGTGTGGATAATAAATAGTGCACATGCATTGGACTAAGCTGGAATATGCAGAGATTTAATACAAGAGAGAAGACAATGTAATATGGATCAAGGTTAAATCAACAATAAAGCATAAGAGAGCCACTAAGCATTTTCAATCATGGTCTTCTTCTCTTAACCCCCAAAGAAAAGAAAAGAAACTATTTACACGGGAAAGCTCCCAACAAGCAAACGAAGAACGGGAAATCTTTTTGGGTTTTCATTTTAACTACTACTACAAGCAAAGAAAGTAAACTAGCTAGAAGCTATAACTAATATTTTTTTGTTTTTCTAGGTTTTTCTAGCACACAAGAAAAAGACTAAGAAAAAGAAATTGAAACTAAGCATGGATGGTACAGTGAAAGAGTGTGAGCACCGACAACTAGAATAAGTGTGTGAACATGAATGTAAAGTCGGTGAGAAACACGTACTCCCCCAAGCTTAGGCTTTTGGCCTAAGTTGGTCTATGGCCAGTATTGGCCTGACGGATATCCAAAGTTGTACTTGGGGTTGTACTGAGATGCAGCAGATACTGCCTGCTGAGCTGCAGCTCAAAGGCGGGCTGGCTCCGTCATGTTATAATAAGCATTTCCCTCCTCCATAGTTATAGTGTATCTCCCTTTTGCCTAAAAGTTATACAAAGTGGGGGCAGAAAGAACAATAGGGATGGCATGATGCCTATTAAAGATTAGTCGATATCTGAGGGTTTGATCATCCCACTCTATAAACCGGTGACTAGTCATAGCATGGCAATCTAAATAAGCAGGAGGTAAAGGTTCATCATTCTCGTGCACATGCACACCAAGACGGTGGGCTTTGCGAGTGGCATAAATCCCACCAAATAAATCTCCATGCAAACCATTATGATGTAGCCTACGTGCAACTATGGCTCCCAAGTTATATTGTCTATCACCCAATACAGCACTCTTGGGAACACTAAGATCAGGGACACACATGTGGCAAGCCTCATCCTTGCCGTTTATGCATCTACCGATAAAGAGAGCAAAGTAATGAATAGCAGGAAAATGAATGCTCCCTATGGTAGCCTGTGTGATTTCTCTAGATTCCCCCATAGTGATACTAGTAAGGAAATCTCTAAATTCAGATTTGCGAGGATCACCCATACTACCCGACTGAGGGAGCTTACAAGCATCATTAAAATCCTCTAAAACCATGGTGTAAGACTTATCATACAGGTCAAACAGTACAGTGTAAGAATTACGTGAAGATGAAAATTTTAACCTTCTCACAAAGCTATCAGTTAAGCCACGGTATTGAGGGCACTTATCTTGTATGAAGCCCTCGAGGTCAGCATTGCGCGCGTATGCGTAAAATTCATCCTTGATGCCAGCCTGATCCATAAAATCATCTGACAACCATTCACAAGGCCGCACGTCAGCATCCCTCGGTGTTTCATCGTCCGGCTCACGGAACGCGAGCCTCGATTCTTGCTTCCTTGAAGAACCAACTCGGAAGTTTTTCCTATGCATTTTTCTGAAATTTTTAGTAACTCACAATAAAAGTTAACCAAACTCAACAAGATTGATAGGAACAACTCCTATAAGTTCCTAGAGACTATATCATGCATTAGAACTACTTGGGACCAAGAAAATTTGACATGCAAGCTCAAGAACAAGGTCACCACAGCAGCATCAATTTGCAATAAATAGACCACTAGAGCAAAAACTAATTGGACCAATGGAGGAGTCACATACCAAGGAACAATCACCCCAAACAGTTTGGTGAATGGTGCTTTGAGCAAGGAGATAAAAAATGGCAGCAAGATGAGCTAGAACTTGGGTTTGAGCTGGTTGGTGATTTTTTTGGGAGGAAGAAGAAGAGCATGGGCGCAGGAATAAGTGGAGGGAGGCCACGTGGGGCCCACGAGGCAGGGGGTGCACCCTGGGAAGGGAGGAGCGCCCTGGACCCTCGTGGCCAGGTGCTGGCTCCGCTCGTTGTGTGTTTTGTGCCATAATTTCTCAAATATTCCAGAAAAAATCATATTTCATTTTCATGGCATTTGGAGAACTTTTATTTTCGGGATATTTTTTATTGCATGGATAAGTCTGGAAACAGATAGAAAATACTATTTTTGCTTTATTTATCCTAATTAACAGAAAGTAAAAAGAGGGTACAGAAGGTTTGTGCTATCTAGATTCACCTATCCCATGCTCATCAAAAGGAATCCATTAACAAGGTTGATCAGGTCTTGTTAATAAACTCTTTCCGAGTAACATGAAACCAGAGAATTTTCGAATAACACTAGGTTACCTCAATGGGGATATGTATGTCCCCAACAATAAGGATGTCATATGTCTTCTTGATAGTAGGAAGAGGAAATTCAAAACCTCCAATAGTGATAGTTGAATTTTTTGCAATATAATTGATACTGTGGACCTGAGGTTGTTTCCTCGGAAAGTGTACCGTATGCTCATTACCATTGACATAAAAAATGACATTCCCTTTGTTGCAATCAATAACAGCCCCTGCAGTATTCAAAAAGGGTCTTCCAAGAATAATAGACATACTATCGTCCTCGGGAATATCAAGTATAACAAAGTCTGTTAGAATAGTAACATTTGCAACTACAACAGGAACATCCTCACAAATACCGAGAGGTATAGCAGTTGATTTATCAGCCATTTGCAAAGATATTTCAGTAGGTGTCAACTTACTGAAGTCAAGTCTACGATATAAAGAGAGAGGCATAACACTAACACCGGCTCCAAGATCACACAAAGCAGTTTTAACATAGTTTTTCTTAATGGAGCAAGGTATAGTAGGTACTCCTGGATCTCCTAATTTCTTAGACATTCCACCCTTAAAAGTGGAAGTATGGTGGAAATTTCTACTTCAGGTATCTTTCTTTTGTTGGTAATAATATCTTTCATATACTTATCATAAGGATTTGTTTTAAGCACATCAGTCAAACGCATATGCAAAAAGATAGGTCTAATCATTTCAGCGAAGCGCTCAAAATCCTCATCATCCTTTTTCTTGGATGGTTTAGGAGGAAAAGGCATGGGTTTCTGAACCCATGGTTCTCTTTCCTTACCGTGCTTCCTAGCAACAAAGTCTCTCTTATCATGACGTTGATTCTTTGATTGTGGGTTATCAAGATCAACATCAGGTTCAATCTCTACATCATTATCATTGCTAGGTTGAGCATCATCATTAATATTATTACTAGGTTCATGTTCATTAGCAGATTGTGTCTCAGCATCAGAAACAGATATATCATTAGGATTGTCTGGTGTGTCAGCTACAGGTTCACTAGAAGCATGCAAAGTCCTATCATTTTTCTTTTTCTTCTTCTTGGAAGAACTAGGTGCATCTAAATTAGCTCTATGATAATCTTGCTCAATTCTCTTAGGGTGGCCTTCAGGGTACAGAGGTTCCTGAGTCATTTTACCACCTCTAGTAGCAACTCTAACAGCATAGTCATTATTCTTACTATTTAATTCATTGAGCAAATCATTCTGAGCCTTAAGTACTTGTTCTACTTGAGTGGTGACCATAGAAGCATGTATACTAATAAGTTTCAGTTCACCTTTAGCTCTAGACAGATAATCACTTAAGCGTTCAATCATATAAGCAATGTGTTGTAATTGTCTACCAACATAAGCATTGAAGTTTTCTTGTTTCACAATAAAATTGTCAAGCTCATCTAAGCATTGGCTAGCAGACTTATAACGAGGAATATCACCTTCATCAAATCTATAAAGAGAATTTACCTTTACTACCTGTGTCGGGTTATCAAGACCATGTATTTCTTCAATAGGTGGTAAATTCTTAACATCTTCAGCTTTAATACCTTTTTCTCTCATAGATTTCTTTGCCTCTTGCATATCTTCAGGACTGAGAAATAGAACACCTCTTTTATTCGGAGTTGGCTTAGGGGCCGGTTCAGGAAGTCTCCAATTATTTTCACTAGCCAGCATATTATTCAATAGTAATTCAGCTTGTTCAACTGTTCTTTCCCTGAAAACACAACCAGCACAACTATCCAGGTGGTCTCTGGAAGCATCGGTTAGTCCATTATAAAAGACATCAAGTATATCATGCATCTCAAGAGGATGATCCGGCAAAGCATTAAGCAATTGGAGAAGCCTCCCCCAAGCTTGTGGGAGACTCTCTTCTTTAATTTGCACAAAGTTATATATTTCCCGTAAGGCAGCTTGTTTCTTATGAGCGGGAAAATATTTAGCAGAGAAGTAATACATCATATTCTGGGGACTACGCACACAACCAAGATCAAGGGAATTAAACCAGGTCTTAGCATCACCCTTTAATGAGAAAGGAAACAACTTAATGATATAGTAGTAACGAATATTTTCATCGTTGGTAAATAGGGTGGCTATATCATTCAACTTGGTAAGATGTGCCACAAAAGTTTCAGACTCATAGCCTTGGAAAGGATCAGATTCAACCAAAGTAATCTGATCCTTCAAATTCTTCATAGTGATCAACAGATATAAATCCCAAGTGACTTAAAGAATAGAGCTATGCTCCCCGACAATGGCGCCAGAAAATAGTCTTGATAACCCACAAGTGTAGGGCATCGCAACAGTTTTCGAGGGTAAAGTATTCAACCCAAATTTGTTGATTCGACACAAGGGGAGCCAAAGAATACTCTTAAGTATTAGCAGCTGAGTTGTCAATTCAACCACACCTGGAAACTTAGTATCTGTAGCAAGGTAGCAAAGTAATATGATAGTGGCGGTAGCGGCAATAAAAGTAATGATAGTGTTTTTGTAGTTTTTGTAATAGTAGCAACGGAAAAGTAAATAAGTAACAAGCAATATAGGAAAAGCTCGTAGGCATTGGATCGATGATGGGAAATTATGTTGGATGCAATTCATCATGTAGAAGTTATAACCTAGGGTGACACAGAACTAGCTCCAGTTCATCAATGCAATGTAGGCATGTATTCCAAATATAGTCATACGTGCTTATGGAAAAGAACTTGCATGACATCTTTTGTCCCACCCTCCCGTGGCAGCGGGGTCCTATTGGAAACTAAGGTATATTAAGGCCTCCTTTTAATAGAGTACCGGACCAAAGCATTAACACATAGTGAATACATGAACTCCTCAAACTATGGTCATCACCGGGAGTGGTCCCGATTATTGTCACTTCGGGGTTGCCGGATCATAACACATAGTAGGTGACTATAGACTTGCAAGATATGATCAAGAACACACATATATTCATGAAAACATAATAGGTTCAGATCTGTAATCATGGCACTCGGGCCCTAGTGACAGGCATTAAGCATAGCAAAGTCATAGCAACATCAATCTAAGAACATAGTGGATACTAGGGATGAAACCCTAACAAAACTAACTCGATTACATGATAGATCCCATCCAACCCATCACCGTCCAGCAGGCCTACGATGGAATTACTCACGCACGGCGGTGAGCATCATGGAATTGGTGATGGAGGAAGGTTGATGATGACGATGGCGACGATCTCCACTCTCCGGAGTCCCGAACGGACTCCAGATCAGCCCTCCCGAGAGAGATTAGGGCTTGGCGGCGGCTCCGTCTCGTGAAACGCGATAATTCTTTCTCCTTGGTTTTTTTCTCCCCGAAAGTGAACTTATAGGATCTGGGGGTACGTCGATGGAGCACCAGGGGGCCCACGAGGCAGGGGGCGCGTCCTGGGCAGTGGGGCACGCCCCCCACCCTCGTGGACAGGGTGTGGGCCCCCTGGTGTGGATCTTCTTGCAGATATTTTTTATATTTTCCAAAATAAATCTCCATGGAGGTTCAGGTCATTCCGAGAACTTTTTATTTCTACACAAAAACAACACCATGGCAATTCTGCTGAAAACAACATCAGTCCGGGTTAGTTCCATTCAAATCATGCAAGTTAGAGTCCACAACAAGGGCAAAAGGGTTTGGAAAAGTAGATACGTTGGAGACGTATCAAGTACTTTACCACAGACCTTCGGGTGCATAGCTAGTATCTAGATGGCTTCTTCTCTCTCTTTGGATCTCAATACAAAGTTCTCCTCGGTCTTCGAGGAGATCTATTCGATGTAATCTATTTTTGCGGTGTGTTTGTCGAGATCCGATGAATTATGAGTTTATGATCAAGATTATCTATGAGAAATATTTGGTTCTTTTCTGAACTCTTTATGTGTGCTCATAATATTCTTGCAAGTCTCTTCGAATTATTGGTTTGGTTTGGCCTACTAGATCTATAGTTCTTGCAATGGGAGAAGTGCTTGGCTTTGGGTTCAATCTTGCGATGTCCTTTCCCAGTGACAGTAGGGGCAGCAAGGCACGTATTCTATTGTTTCCATCGAGGATAAAAAGATGGGGTTTATATCATATTGCTTGAGTTTATCCCACTACATCATGTCATCTTGCTTAAGGCGTTACTCTGTTCTTATGAACTCAATACACTAGATGCATGCTGGATAGCGGTCGATGTGTGGAGTAATAGTAGTAGATGCAGGCAGGAGTCGGTCTACTTGTCTCGGACGTGATGCCTATATATAATTATCATTCCTAGATAGTCTCATAATTATTCGCTTTTCTATCAATTGCTCGACAGTAATTTGTTTACTCGCCGTAGAATATCGCTATCATGAGAGAAGCCACTAAAGAACACTATGGCCCCCGGGTCTATTCTCAACATATCAATCTGCATCTACTTTACTTTTTATGCTTTTACTTTATGTTCTTATAAACAAAAGTACCAAAAATATAAATTATCATCTCTATCAGATCTCACTTTCGTAAGTGACCGTAAAGGGATTGACAACCCCTTATCGCATTGGCTGCGAAGTTCTTATTTGTTTTGCAGGTGCGAGGGACTCGCGTGTGGTCTCCTACTGGATTGATACCTTGGTTCTCAAAAATTGAGGGAAATACTTACGCTACTGTGCTGCATCTCCCTTTCCTCTTCGAGGGAATACAACGCAAGCTCGAGAAGTAGCAAGAAGAATTTCTGGCGCCGTTGCCGGGGAGGCTTAGGCAAAAGTCATATACCAAGTACTTATCACAAACCCTTATCCTTCGCATTACATTTTTTGCCTCTCGTTTTCCTCTCCCCCACTTCACGCTTGCCGTTTTATTTGCCCTTCTTCTGTCGTGTGTTTATCGTTCGCTTGCTTCTTGGTTGCTTGTGTGTGTTGGATTGCTTGGTTGTCACTATGGGTGTGTTTGATAGCATGTATAGACCTAGCCTAGTTGTTCTCCTCTCATACATGCTAAGTGTAGACATGCTGAGTCCATGCAGTTGGTGTTGTTTGGCAGCGATGTATGCGCTGAGACATGCTAAGGTGAGACTTTGTTTGGTAGCCTGCATGTGTTTAGACATGCTGAACAATTTTGATTTCCGGATTTTTTTTGAATGGTGAACAAAAATGAAAAAGCGTGAACACAAATTTGAACATATTTTGAAATTTTAAACATTTTTAAAATTTTAAATAATTTTTGAATTTTTGAAATTCTTTTGAATTCTTTTAACAAATTAAAATTACTATTTAAAAAAATAAACAAAAGTTTGAATATTTATAAAAATTCAAACAAAATTTGATTTATTTGAAATTCCAAATATTTTTTTGTTTTTTTGAAATACTGACCAATTTCTGAAAATTTAAACATATTTGACATTCTAAACATTTTCAAAAATTTACACAAATTTTGAAATTGTGAATTTTTTCGAGGGTCAGGGCCAGCATAGCTGCCTCCATGCACCCTATTTGGGGTGCATGAGTTGGGCATGGCTGATGGCCCTTTTATGCATGAGATGGGCATAGCCCAAGTGAGCCCATGCACCCTACCAAACAAGCAAAAGTGGGTCGGATTGGGAACTTTTGCCTCCATGTACCCTCCATGCACCCTACCAAACACACCCTATGGCTCAGAACAATACCAAATTGTGTGACTTCTCCAATACCAACAATAATGATTTTATTAGCACTCCGATTGCTCCTATTACCGATGCTGAATCTTGTGAGATCAATGCTGCTTTGTTGAATCTTGTCATGAAAGATCAATTCTCCGGCCTTCCTAGTGAAGATGACGCTGCCCATCTGAACAACTTTGTTGATTTGTGTGATGTGCAAAAGAAAAGGGATACGGATAACGATATTGTTAAATTAAAGTTATTTCTGTTTTCACTTACAGATCGTGCTAAAACTTGGTTTTCCTCTTTGCCTAGAAATAGTATTGATTCGTGGAATAAGTGCAAAGATGCTTTTATCTCTAAGTATTTCCCTCCTGCTAAGATCATCTCTCTTAGAAACGATATTATGAACTTTAAGCAACTAGATCATGAGCATGCCGCACAAGCTTGGGAGATAATGAAACTAATGATACGTAATTGCCCTACACATGGTTTGAATCTATGGATGATTATTCAGAACTTTAGAGATCTTTTAGACTCGGCCGTGGGAGGCACTTTAATGGAAACTACCTTAGGAGAAGCTACCAAACTCCTAGATAATATTATGGGTAATTATTCTCAATGGCACACCGAAAGATCTACTAGTACAAAAGTGCATGCTATTGAAGAAATTAGTGTCTTGAGTGGAAAGATGGATGAACTTATGAAATTATTTGTTGCTAAAAGTGCTTCTTCTGATTCTAATGGCATGCCTTTGTCCACTTTGATTGAAAGTAACAATGAATCTTTTGATGTGAATTTTGTTGGTAGGAATAATTTTGGTAACAATGCTTATAGAGGGAATTTTAATCCTAGGCCTTTTCCTAGTAATTCCTCTAATAATTATGGTAATTCCTACAACAACTCTTATGGAAAGTTGCCTTATGAATTTGAAACTAGTGTTAAGAAGTTTATGATCTCGCAAAAGAATTTCAATGCTATGCTTGAAGATAAATTGCTTAAGATTGATGAATTGGCTAGAAGTTTGGATAGAATTACTATTGATGTTGATTCTTTGAAACTTAGATCTATCCCACCTAAGCATGATATCAATGAGTCTCTCGAAGCCATGAGAATTTCCTTTGATGAATGCAAAGAAAAAACCGCTAGGATGCATGCTAAAAGAGAGAATTATATTAAAGCGTGTTCTTCTAGTTATCATGAAAATAAAGATGAAGATCTGAAATTTATTGATGTGTCTCCCATTAGATCCTTATTTTCTAGTATAAATCTTGATGAAGATAGGATTGGAGATGATTCCGATTTAAGGTATCCCAACGATTCGGAGTTTTTGGATCTTGATGCTAAATTTGTTAAAAGTGGGAGTGATGAGATTAATCCACTACTTTGGATTTCAAGGGATTCAATTATGATAATTGCTCTTTGATTGATTGTATTTCCTTGTTGCAATCCGTACTAAATTCTCCGCATGCTTATAGTCAAAATAAAGGCTTCACCAAACACATAGTTGATGCTTTGATGCAATCTTATGAAGAAAAACTTGAGTTAGAAGTTTCTATCCCTAGAAAGCATTATGATGAGTGGGAACCTACTATTAAAATAAAAATAAAAGTTCATGAATGATATGCTTTGTGTGATATGGGTGCAAGTGTCTCCACTATCCCAAAAACTTTGTGTGATTTTCTAGGGTTCCATGAGCTTGATGATTGTTCTTTTAATTTACATCTTGCGGATTCCACTATTAAGAAACCTATGTGAAGAATTAATGATGTTCTTATTGTTGCCAATAGGAATTATGTGCCCGTAGATTTCATTGTTCTTGATATAGATTGCAATCCTTCATGTCCTATTATTCTTGGTAGACCTTTCCTTAGAACGATTGGTGCAATTATTGATATGAAGGAAGGAAATATTAGATTCCAATTTCTGTTAAGGAAAGGCATGGAACACTTTCCTAGAAAGAAAATAAAATTACCATATGAATCTATTATGAGAGCCACTTATGGATTGCCTTCCAAAGAGGGCAATACCTAGATCTATTTTGTATTGTGCCTAGCTAGGGGCGTAAAACGATAGCGCTTATTGGTAGGCAACCCAATTTTATTTTTATTTTTTGTTTTTGCTGCTGATAGGGAATAAATATTGCATCTAGCTTCTGTTTAGATGTGGTTTCATGTTTTGTTTAGTGTTTGTGAGTAAAACCTTTGGGAAGACTTGTGTGAAGTTTATGTGATCTTGCTGTGAAAAACATAATCGTTAGCGCTCACTATAATTGTCATCAGATTTTACTGGAGCGTGCTATTTAGTTAATTCTTTTTGCGGATGATTAATAGACAAATTCCTCAGATTACAGCAAAACGTAAATGCAAAATATTGGAGAAACAACAAAACTGTAAATAAAATAGAAAGGGGAAAATGCCTAACTACTACCGTGCTAGTGGGCTCTATTTGCACAGTGCACTTTGGCCCATCGTGAATAGTACTTAATCCAGCCCATCTCTCCCTCCTTTCAACCTTACCTACAGAGAACGATGCGTGTCGTTCATCCGCTGCCATCGTCGCTCGATTGCCGCACGCATGCCATAGAGCCTCCCCATCCCTATAAGCACGTCCCCTGGGAACCCTAGATCGAGCTCGCCCGATCCCCTTTTTTTCCCATCGCGCCCTCCTCATCTGCTTGAAATCGAGCGCAAGAACTTGCACGGTAACCGCGTCGTCGTCGTTGTTGCCGTGGCCACCGGCCATCGTTCGCCGTCCGTTGAAGCCCAGAAGAAGCGCGCTGTCGTCCTCTTCTTCCACGCCGAGCGCCACCAGCTAGGACGCCCTCGTGCCGTTGCTCCCGTCGATCCCCTCCGCAGACAACCGGTGCTGTCCGCCATCGATTCGCTCGACTCCGACCTCCCCCGGCCTCATCGGCTGCTTGTTCGGTCGCGCGTTGAGCTCCTCACCCACCCCCTTTCTCGTCGTCGTTTGGTGCCGCCTCCGGCGCGTCCGTAGCTCGTGGTGAGCTCGCGCTCGCCCGCACACCCTATCACGGCCGACCGCGCCCTGAGCATCGCCCCGCGCCCGACTGCGCATGTGGCTGCTGCGCTTGGCCACACCCGCGCCAGCGTCACCTGCAGCCGCTGGCTCTGCTGCTCCCGCCCGGCCACGAGCCGCGCTGCTGCCTCGGCTTGCTATTGCTTGCTGTTATGCTGATGTATGCTGCTCCGCTACTGCTTGCCGCTGTTGCTTGCTTTGCCTGATGCGTCGTTGCTGCTGTTGTCTTTGTCCAAGAGGCCGGCTTGTAGTGCTAAGTTAGATTAGGTTAGGTGCTAAACTAATTAGTTAGTCTAACTAGACGTTGACTGCTAGGTCCCGCTCTAATTAGTTCAACCAACTAACCTCAGGATTAGTTACTGTGAATGACATGGAGGTCCCCTTACTAAATAAATCTGTTTAGCACTTAAGTTAAAATAACACTCAATGACAAGTAGGCCCCGTGGCCACTATTCACACTTTGACCAGGTCAACCATTGACTGTTGACTTGTTGACTGTGTATGCTGACTCAGCAGCTGGACCCCATTGTCAGTCTCACTTGCCCTTCTCTGGGTACACTTTTATGTACCCGGTAGCATATAGTGTTTAATTGTATTTTCAAATTAAAATAATTAAATAATTTTAGAATATATTTAATACTTCGAAAAATCATATAAAATAATCTGTAACTCGGATAAAAATACTTTGTACATGAAAGTTGCTCAGAACGACGAGACGAACCCGGATACGTTACCCGCATATTCGTGCGATGCCTCTAAATACCTGAACATGGAACTTTCCCCCTCCGATCATCTGTCTGACAAATGTCCGGAACCAGGAAAACTTTCCCGGATGGGATCTTCCTTTGTCGGTAACATGTAACAGTGCGTTAGGGCACACCCAGCACATCGTATCACCATGTCATACTTTGTGTTACAATTGTCTGCTTTATATTTACTATTTCTTCCCCCTCCTCTCTCGTTAGACACCAATACCATCGCCGCTGACGTTACTGTGTACGGCTACGTCGTTGACGACCAGATCATTTCAACAGTGCTTCCAGGCAAGCCCCCCTTGATCAACCTGATATCGCCTATTGTTCTCTCTACTGCTTGCATTAGAGTAGTGTAGCATGTTACTGCTTTCAATTAATCTTATTCTGCTGCATAGCCTGTCATTGTTGCTACAACTGTTGATACCTTTACCTGCAACCCTAAATGCTTAGTATAGGATGCTAGTATTCCATCAGTGGCCCTACACCCTTGTCCGTCTGCCATGCTATTCTATCAGGCCGTGATCATTTCGGGAGGTGATCACGGGTATATACTATATTATTACATACTCATGATGATGATTTGGATATGGGGGTTGAAGGGGTAGGTGGTTCCACACAGCTAGTGGTGGACCTGGGTTCCCGGCAGCCCCTTGATGGTTACTTTGTGGCGGAGCGACAGGGCGGGTTGCGGCCACCTAGGAGACAGGTGGGCCTGGCCCTGGTCGTTGTCCGCGGTTATTTCTTAATAACACGCTTAACGAGATCTTGGTATTTGATCTGAGTCTTGCCATTGGCCTATACGCACTAACCAGCTACGTGGGAATAGTTATGGGCACTCGACGTCGTGGTATCAGCCGGAGCCTTCTTGACGTCAGCGGCTTAGTGCGCGGGCCGGATTGGACTGGAAGCCTACTCTGGTATTAGGAGAGGCTAGGTCTGCTTACCGACCGCCCTCACAACGTGTAGGTGTGCATTGGGCGATGGGCCCAGACCCCCCGTGAGCTTAGGGTTTAGACCGGCGTGCTGACCTCTCTGCTGTGCTTAGGTAGGGCTGCGACGTGTTGATCCTCCGACGCCGGTCATGACCCAGGAAAGTGTGTCTGGCCAAATGGGATCAAGTGTGCTGGGTTATGTGGTGCACCCTTGCAGGAAAGTTAATCTATTCGAATAGTTGTGTCCCTCAGTAAAAGGACGGCCCGGTGTTGTACTCCGACCTCATGACAACTAGAACCGGATACTTAATAAAACACACCCAGATGAGTTCCAGATATAACTCGGTGGTTGCTCTCTCACAGGGTGATGTGCGGGAGGATCACCAGGTAGGTTTATGCTATGCGATGTTACTTGGTGAACTTTCGAGCTACTCAAGACGGAGGCTGCCAGAAGCTTTGATACTTGTTACTATTCCATCTACTCTCTTCTACTGCTGCAAGATGGAGGCTGCCAGAAGCGTAGTCTTCGATTGGATTAGCTATCCCCCTCTTATTCTGGCATTCAGCAGTTCAGTCCATAGATATTACCCCTTTATACAGATACCATTGCATATGTAGTGTAGATCCTTGCTTGCGAGTACTTTCGATGAGTACTCACGGTTGCTTTGCTCCCCCTTTTCCCCGCTTTTCCTCTTTTCTCGGATGATGCAACCAGATGGTGGAGTCCAGGAGCCAGATGATCCTGAGGTTGTTTATATGTGGAGTTTGGCTTCGAGGAGTAGTTAGGAGGTCCCAGGCAGGAGGCCTTGCCTTTTCGATCGTTGTTACTTTTATGCTAGCCTTCTTCAGGCAAACTTGTTTAACTTATGTCTATACTCAGATATTATTACTTCCGCTGACTCTTGTGTATTCGAGCTTATGTATTTGAGCCCTCGAGGCCCCTGGCTTGTAATATAAAGCTTGTATTATTTTAATTTGTGTCTAGAGTTGTGTTGTGATATCTTCCAGTGAGTCCCTGATCTTGGTCATACACATTTGCGTGCATGATTAGTGTACGGTCAAATCGGGAGCGTCACAAGTTGGTATCAGAGCCGACTGCCTGTAGGAATCCCCCTTTCCAACTCCTTGGCCGAAGTTGAGTCTAGTCTTTGTTTTTTTTACCAACTTGTTGTGTGGCTTACGGGCCCACGACACCATTGGGTGGTATTAGGATATTTTATTCCTAACTTTACTCTGGGACTCTCATCTCTTCTATTCGGGTTAAAAGATTTTACTAACTCTGACTCTAGGTTCTCGTAACTATTTCTCCCGGAGAGCCCTCATTCCGGAAGATCACCTGTTTCGTCAGAAGATTCTGAGGATATCCCTCGATATTTTCCCGAGACCCTTGTGCTAATTGTCTTTGCAATTCACTGCCACCGATATATCCCTATGGATATCTGCATGCACTTGTCATTCTCATGATCATTCCTCATCGCTCTTGTTGTTACAAGATGCCTCGAAATATTCTCCGTTGTCCCGAGAATCCTTTGAGTTTACTGTCTTGCAGTTTTATTTCGCATAAAAACCCTTACGGCTATTTCCTCACATTTATCAAGAATCCGTTCTTCTCGATTGTTCATGTGTCTCACAATATTCTTCGGAATACTTTTCGATCTTTCAAAAATCCTCTGTAGCCCGTTACTCTTAAAATTCTTGCGTTCTTGCATTATGGTTAATTCCATATGACTAGTAGTCTTCGTTAACATCCCTTGTCTTAGCCATTTTGAGCCTATTGATTCAATGTGTGCGTATGCACATAGTCATCAGGTTATCCTTTTTAAAATTATCTTTCCGGCTCAGACGTCATTCCGGATATGAGTTGGTTCTCGGCAATTCAAACCTTTATTGATTGCCCAACTAAGTGTTTTGAACTTATCCATCCTTGATCAGAGCGTCTGCTTCTGATCCTTCATTTTGGAAACCATAATTTCTTTCTATTTAAGCATCAGACTAATCAGGTGATTCTTGAATCTGATGCCTCCGCATTCTTTCTTCCTCTTAGTGAGTATCGATACTCACATCAGCTCCGTTGTGGATCGCCCGATCCATTGTTGGATTGTTATCGGATAGTTTCCTTCATATTCAATCACCTTGTGAGTTCTTCCCCTGATACATAATGCCTTTGGTAAATTGTATCCTCTGCTTTTCTCAACCATGCTCTACTATCAAGCTTGTCTTATTTACTTTTGAAACTCGAGGTATATGTTATGAAGATGCCCGATGGGTTGAACCTATGCCTTCCCCTAATCCGTGAGAAGCCAAAAGTTTTCACAAGTCATACTCTTCTGGTGTTCTACCATATAAAATTCCAACACTACAGTTTTACCAAAGCGAGGGGTGAATGAAATGATATGCATTAAAGAAGTGGGAGTCGACCTTGAACTTTGTGTTCATGCCCATGAAAATGATGTAGACCGTCTCAGAAGCTTCTTGCAAAATGATTATCCAGCTGTACGATTTCTTCGGTATTCTTGAATTGATTCCTTACAGTTATGGTTCCGACCATGTTGTCCTGATCTAATATATCTGATGGGAATTCATTCCCGTGCCTCGTCTATTTTGGCAAGGTTGAAGTATCTACTATCATAGGTCAATGAACCGGTTCTACTTCTATCATGTTCTACCTTCGAGTATTACCCCCTGGTATCTCGAAGATGTCTTGCCATTGCAGCACATCTTACTAACTTTGTTGAAGTAATGTATTTCCTTGTCGTAATCACTCTACGGGTTCTGGGTTGTTGTCAACCGAGGACACCGACTAGTGAAATTATTCTGCAGTACAAATCAAATACTCCTAGTGTTTTTACTGGGAAATTCTGAACTCAATCTGGTCATTCCTAGACTATCAGCTGCATCCTGGTTTTGCTATCTTTGACTGTGCTACCTCGTCCTTCTCTGGTGCGCGAATTCTTCAGTGTGAGCACGATTTACGTCGTGCCTTCAACATCATGTTGCTTGTCTTGAAAGGCAACTTTGGTTCCGAGCTTGCATCTTATATATTGATCCTATAACTTGCCACTTTGTCATTCCCTTGCTTGTTGCCATTGTTGTTTGATTGCATCCTCTTTAAACCTCCCGGCAGATGTGTCGGATCACCTTTAACACTTTGACTACTATCGAGATGTCAACTGTGTTCATGATGAGAAATACCCTCCTTGCCCTCGATGATTTTTATTATCATCGGCAACACCCTTGACTTCCTTTCATTGCGAACTTGTCCACATTATGAATACAACTTGCTCTCCAGCTAGTGTTGTGTTCTGCCTTGAAGTATTATTGTCTATTATGTCGAGAATGTTGTGGGGATTGCTCCACCTCTTAGAAATTCTCGGTATGATGATACTTCTCACCATCACCATTCTTGCTTGGTCCCCGTGTTGTTTTTAAGCGGGATACCAATATGCTAACGATGCTGCTTGAGTTCTGTACTTCTAGCAACCCTATTGCTTTGAAGTTAACGATCGACAGTTCGTTCTTAGACTGTTGGTTATTGAATCATCACTCTAACATTGATCTTGCTACCTAAGATCTTATTTCCGGCACACCTTTCAACTAATGATTAATGGTGTATGTTTTCCTCGAGCATACAACATTATATCATTGAATTGACAAGTGTCATCTTCTTTTTCACATTATTGTGGAAATCCATCCATTTGGAATTCTCGATGAATTGTCGCTGAGCCCATCAGCCACCTCCTCATCCTCTCCTTGGTTTAATGATGAACTATTGTTTCGGGAACCCGCTCCCATAGTTCATTTCCCGAGAATCTTGCAATGTCATTTCATCGATTTGTGTTGCACCTTTTCTTCTCAAACATCCTGAGTCTGAGGTATCATGACACCAATCAGATCCGAATCTCGGTCAGATATGATGGTTGGGGCAACTTTCCAGGAGTTATAATGTTGGTCCTTTGATGGCCCGGTAATATGATGTCATGCCTAGCACCCCTGGCTGGAGGACCTATCTTTATAATTTCTTTTGCGAGGATAACCATTCTTCCAGGAGGAAATTGTAAACTTATTTTATAAGTTGCTCCTGATGGATCAATTGTGTATCCAAAGTCTGCCCCTTGATTGAAACACCATATCATTGCTACCTCGAAGCATGACAATGATGCCCCGCTCATCAACAAGAACATTGGAGGTGCGATACTAAGTGTTTCTTGGTCAGTTATCCAAACACCGTTCTATGGGTAACATCTTGATTAATCCTTGCCTCTTTATCTGAATGGTTGGTGACTTGCTCTCCTGTCACGTATATCATGCCCTGCTTATCGTTGGGAAGGATATACTCCCATTACCTGTGTTTAAACACATTTTCCTTGATGTTGGTTTGTTTAACATTTCTTGTGATCTACATATAATCTAAGCAGTAATAATTTTCTGCTTATGTAAACACCACGGTGTACAACTGTCAGTAAGACCTTGTTACTATTGTTGATAACATTCCGGTAACCACTGATGGACGAGAACCTTGCCTACAGGTTCGCCTTGTTTCAACGAGCAGAAAAATGGCTCTCTTCGTCCCTCGCCCTTGGTACCGATGTTGTTGCCGACATAACTGACAGGCTATCCTCGAACATGCCTTGCTCACATGATCGTGCAAGATGTCAGCGTCCTTTCTACCTCTAAGCCACATGGTGGGCCCATAACCCACTGCTCCACATGATCGAAACCTGACTCTCCTATACACCCCCCGGTTTCCAAAGTTATTCCTCGCGCGTGGCCTCATATGTAATTCACGAGCCACCTTCCTAGTGATCTATTCTGGTAGTAGACGCAATACTTAATCTCGTTACTCTCGACCCCTTTCGCACTTTGTTTCAGACATCGAACGATTGCCTATCCATTTGAAACTTCTCATGGTACCTTCTTAAGTTTCAATTCGAGAGATACTTATGCTTCTTCCCCCGAGTTAACCGTCCGATGCACAATCTTGTTAGAATCTGTCCTTATAGAGATTCCCCTCTTATCCTTTCGTAATGACGATGGAGATCCCGAAGAAAGGACGACAACTTCATCATGATACATTGATGCATAGGGATGAAGACATCAATGCTATCGATCAACTTCTTCAAGAAGATCAAACAAAAAAAAATGAGCACACCCGTTAGAGTTTTGTAACCAGAACTTCCCCCCTTACTCCACCTCTTAAAATCTTGGGACGAGATTTCTTGTAGTGGAGGAGATTTGTAGCACCCCCAGTGCCAAGCTACAGTGATCACATGCTAATGATTCCATGTCATCATGATTACTATGCTAATTGCCAACTATTTCAAATGAACTCCAAATATCCAATATAAATTGCAAGTGAGAAGACATTTCTTCAAACTAACAAATAAAAATGTTCAATGGGTTGAAAATATTCACAAAATAATTAAAATATAGGAACCAACGTTAAATGGATCTTTAAATTGCCCCTAGGAATTTTTAGTGGATCAACGAGATTAAATAAATACATTTTAATTCAAATATAAATTTGAACAGTCCCAGTTGACCTCAAACCTTTTTTGTACAACCCTGTAAGATAGCCTAGTATTTATGTGCTAAGTTTCACAATTAAAAAAAAATCTTGTGACAACAAAACGTAAATGCAAAACATTGGAGAAACTACAAAAATGTAAATAAAATAGAAAGGGGAAAATGCCTAACTACTACCGTGCTAGTGGGCTCTATTTGCACAGTGCACTTTGGCCCATCGTGAATACTACTCAATCCAGCCCATCTCTCCCCCCTCTTCAACCTTACCTACAGAGAACGGTGCGTGTCGTTCATCAGCTGCCATCGTCGCTCGATTGCCGCCACGCATGCCATAGAGCCTCCCCATCCCTATAAGCACGTCCCCTAGGAACCCTAGATCGAGCTCGCACTATCCCCTCTTTTTTTCCCATCGCGCCCTCCTCATCTGCTCGAAATCGAGCGCAAGAGCTCGCACGATGACCGCATCGTCATCGTTGTTGCCGTGGCCACCGGCCATCGTTCGCCGTCCGTTGAAGCCCAGAAGAAGCGCGATGTCATCCTCTTCTTCCATGCCGAGCGCCACCAGCTAGGACGCCCTCGTGCCGTTGCTCCCGTTGATCCCCTCCGCAGACAACTGTCGCTGTCCGCCATCGATTCGGTCGACTCCGACCTCCCCCGGCCTCACCGGCTGCTCGTCCGGTCGCGCGGTGAGCTCCTCACCCACCCCCTTTTCTCGTCATCGTTTGGCGTCGCCTCCGGCGCGTCCGTAGCTCGTGGTGACCTCGCGCTCGCCCGCACACCCTGCCCCGGCCGACCGCGCCCTGGGCATCGCCCCGCGCCCGACTGCGCGGGTGGCCGCTGCGCCCGGCCACGCCCGCGCCAACGTCACCTGCAGCCGCTGGCTCTACTGCTCCTGCCCGGCCATGAGCCGCGCTGCTGCCTCAGCTTGCTACTGCTTGCTGTTACGCTGATGTATGCTGCTCTGCTACTACTTGCCGCTGTTGCTTGCTTTGCCTGATGCGCCGTTGCTGCTGCTGACTTTGTCCAAGAGGCCGGCTTGTAGTGCTAAGTTAGATTAGGTTAGGTGCTAAACTAATTAGTTAGTCTAACTAGACGTTGACTGCTAGGTCCCTCTCTAATTAGTTCAACCAACTAACCTCAGGATTAGTTACTCTGAATGACATGGAGGTCCCCTTACTAAATAAATCTGTTTAGCACTTAAGTTAAAATAGCACTCAATGGCAAGTAGGCCCCATGGCCACTATTCACACTTGGAGCAGGTCAACCATTGACTGTTGACTTGTTGACTGTGTATGCTGACTCAGCAGCTGGGCCCCACTGTCAGTCTTACTTGCACTTCTCTGGGTACACTTTTATGTACCCGGTAGCATATAGTGTTTAATTGTATTTTCGAATTAAAATAATTAAATAATTTTAGAATATGTTTAATACTTCGAAAAAACATATAAAATAATCCGTAACTCAGATAAAAATACTTTGTACATGAAAGTTGCTCAGAACGACGAGACGAACACGGATACGTTACCCGCATATTCGTGCGATGCCTCTAAATACCCGAACATGGAACTTTCCTCCTCTGGTCATTGATACGTCTAAAACCTATCTATATTTCTGCTTGCTCCATGCCTCTTTTGTGTGATATTGCTATGATATTTATGCACTTCCATACACTTTTAATCATATTTGGACTAACCTATTAACTCAGTGCACCCCAGTGCCAGTTTCTATTTTCTGCTGTTTTTGTATTTCAGGTTTTCCCATTACTTAAATTGCCAGAAAAATTCCGGGAAAAATATATAAAAAATCAGCGCTCCAGAAGCTTCCATGCGGCAGAAGTAGGGCCGGAGGGGGGCCACGGGGGCTCCAGGCGCCCAGAGGGGGCGGCCCCCCTCCTGGCCGCCGCGCCAGGCCGCCTGGGCCCCCCTTAGCTCCCCTGGCGACCCCCTTTGGCATATATTTACACCGCGTCCCGAAACCCTCGAGGACGAAACCCTTTTTCGCGATCTCATCTCTGTTCCGCCGCCGCCGCGCTTCCAAGATCGGGAGCACCTGGAGAACTCTTCACGGCACCCTGCCGGAGGGGAGAACCACCACCGGGAGCCTCTCCACCACCATGGATGCCTCCCGGATGAGTTGTGAGTAGTCTCCCTTGGACCATGGGTCCATGACCAGTAGCTAGGTGATGTTCTCCTTCCCTCTTTGTTCTTCACCGATTAGACCTCGTGAGCTGCCCTACATGATCGAGGCACATATGTAATCCTTATGCTGTTGCTATGATGAGTTTGCTGGGATCCGATGGATTATGAGATTATGTTCAGATTGTGTGTGAGTAATATATTTGATTTACCTCTTTTATATTTATGTTCTTGAGTAATTCTTGCATGTTCTCCGTTGCTGTTTATTGCTTTGGCCAAGTAGTAGGTAGTAACTCCAAGAGGGAACGTTATGCTTGATTGTGGGTTAATGCCCCTCGATGACTAGCTTGAGTGACAGAAACATGAGTCTAGGGGATGTGCTGTTGCCACAAGGGGGAAAACAACGGTGCTTGTACTTGCGGGTGCAAGGATTGTTTACTTTACGCAAAGTTCTTTTAATGCAGTTGTCTGTTGCTTTGAGTTTACACTATGGGTGGGACTCGCAACTTAATACCAGCGAGATGTTCTGGATAGATATCTCAAGGTGGATGATTAGTAGTAGATGCAGATGGATTTCAGTCTACTTGCCTTGGCGTACCGCCCATGCTTTTGAGCCTCTACCTTTCTTTGCAGCATAGTTAGCATTGGTTTGCGCACATAATCCTGTCAATTGCCCAGCTGTAATTTGTTTACCTTGCTTAGCTGTTTTATCGTCTTTTGGGAGAGAGACATCACTAGTGAACATCATGGGACCCCGGTCCATATTACCATCACTGATCACACCCGCTATTTACTTCATGTTCTTATTTACTAGTTGCAGTCATACCTATCACTATTATCTCTTGTGTTTGATCCTTTGTAAACGACAAGGCCGGAGGGATTGACAACCTCCCTGTACTCGTTGGGAGCAAAGTTATTTGTATATGTGTGTAGGTCCTGTCAATCGCTAAGTATCTGGCGCCGTTAGCAGTTGACACCTTCTTGTTGACCCTCGGAGTCTCACGGGATTCGATCCTTTGTATCTTTGCCAAGGGAAAACTACCGCCACGCTACATCTCAAACCTTCCACTTGGGGTAACCAACGAGGGGCGAGAAGCCATCAAGCAAAGTTTTGTGGCGCCGTTGCCGGGGACTCCACTCTTCAAGATAGGGGAGTTGCACGCTATCTTTTATCTTTGCTTTTTAGTCTTGTTAGTTTACCTTTCAGTTTTTGCTTTAGTTCCCTTTATAAAAAATCACAAAAATAGTTATCTTGCTTGCTGCTGCTATGGGTTCCACCAAGAACACCAAGTTGTGTGACTTCACTAGTCATAACAACGATGACTTTATTTGCACGCCTATTACTACACCTGCCACTTCAGCACCTTCTTATGAATTTAAACCTGCTTTACTGAACCTAGTTATGAAAGATCAATTCTCCGGTGCTGGAGATGATGCTGCTTTACACTTAAATAATTTTGTTGAACTCTGTGATATGCAAAAGTACCAAGAAATAGATGGTAATATTGTTAAGCTTAAGCTTTTTCCTTTCTCCTTGAGAGGAGGAGCTAAAATTTGGTTTCAATCTTTGCCTAGAAATAGCATAGATTCTTGGGACAAGTGCAAGGATGCCTTTATTGGGAAGTACTATCCACCTGCTAAAATTATCCAACTAAGGAGTAACATAATGAATTTTAAACAATTGGATAATGAACACGTTGCCCAAGCTTAGGAACGCATGAAATCTCTTGTCAAGAACTGCCCTACTCATGGTTTGACTACTTGGATGGTTATCCAAACTTTTTATGCAGGCTTGAACTTTACCTCGCGGAACTTGTTAGATTCGGCCGCGGGAGGAACCTTTATGTCAACTACACTTGGTGCTGCCACGAAGCTTCTCGATGAGATGATGACCAATTATTCCCAATGGCACACCGAACGCGCTCCAACAGGTAGGAAGGTAAACTCTGTCGAGGAGATTTCCTCCCTAAATGAAAAAGTTGACTTAATCATGTCTCTACTTTCCAAGCAATCTTCTATTGATCCTCGTGATGATCTTTTAAATTATTTGATTGCTCAAGATCAAGTAGATGTGAGCTTTATCTCTAGAAACAATTTCCATAACAATGCTTATAGGAGTAATTTTGGTAGCAACCCTAGACCGTTCCCCTCTACTTCCTATGGGAACAACAATGTTTATCCTAACACCAGGAACTCCACCCCAAGAGATAGAGACACGCTTAGTTATGAGAAACTTCTAGAAATAGAGAAGGCCACTAAGAACTACATGCACACCCAATATGAACAAAACAAAACCTTCTCGAGGCAATTAGATGAGCATACTGCTATCTTGCAAGACATTGGTAGACAACTGGAGAGCCTAAATATTGAGATTTCTAACCTCCAGACTAGGCTCACCATCACTGAGACCTAAGTTTCCAATATGTCCCACACACAAGCCACTTTGATAAACCAAATGGCAGCTAAACCCGAAGTGGTTGCACCCCTGAAGGAGGAAGAAGATAGAATTAAGAGCCTTCCTACCCACCACACTGTTTCTACTATCCAAGTTGTTGAGGATGTCCAAACTCTTAGCACCCAATGCACTCCTGGTCCCATTGGACCTATTAATGGTGATGCTATGACCTCAACCATAGAAACTCCTATGACCATAGAAGCTACCAAACAAATGAGCCTAAAGGACACCACTACCACTTTACTTCATAGTAGTGACCTTGATTTTGATAATTGCACCCTTTCTGAAGTTATTGATTTTCTTCACAAGATGTCTAGAGATCCCCACACTAGCACACTTAATCTTGCCTTCACAGAGCATATCACTAATGCTCTCACCAAAGCTAGGGAGGAGATGAAGGAAATATGCCCTAGAGGCAATAATAAAGATGTTATTTGTATTTCCTTATATCATGATAAATGTCTTTTATTCATGCTAGAATTGTATTAACCGGAAACTTAGTACATGTGTGAATACATAGACAAAACAGTATGTCCCTAGTATGCCTCTACTAGACTAGCTCATTGATCAAAGATGGTTATGTTTCCTAGCCATAGACATGAGTTGTCATTTGATCAACGGGATCACATCATTAGGAGAATGATGTGATGGACAAGACCCATCCGTTAGCATAGCACTATGATCGTTTAGTTTAACTGCTATTGCTTTCTTCATGACTTATACATGTTCCTATGACTATGAGATTATGCAACTCCCGAATACCGTAGGAACACCTTGTGTGCTATCAAACGTCACAACGTAACTGGGTGATCATAAAGATGCTCTACAGGTGTCTCCGAAAGTATTCGTGGTGTTGGCATAGATCAAGATTAGGATTTGTCACTCCGAGTGTCGGAGAGGTATCTCTGGGCCCTCTCGGTAACACACATCACAATAAGCCTTGCAAGCAAAAAGACTAATGAGTTACTCACGAGATGATGTGTTACGGAACGAGTAAAGAGACTTGCCGGTAACGAGATTGAACTAGGTATAGAGATACCGACGATCGAATCTCGGGCAAGTAACATACCGTTTGACAAAAGGAACAACGTATGTTGTTATGCGGTTCTGACCGATAAAAGATCTTCCTAGAATATGTAGGAGCCAATATGAACATCCAGGTTCCGCTATTGGTTATTGACCGGAGATGAGTCTCGGTCATGTCTACATAGTTCTCGAACCCGTAGGGTCCGCACGCTTAACGTTTGATGACGATCGGTATTAAGAGTTTATGAGTATTGATGTACCGAAGGTAGTTCGAAGTCCCGGATGAGATCACGGACATGACGAGGAGTCTCGGAATGTCCGAGACATAAAGATTGATATATTGGACGACTATATTCGGACACCGGAAGTGTTCCGGAAAAGTTTCGGATTTATCGGGAATGCCGGAGGGGGTTACCGGAACCCCCTACGAGAGGGGATGGTCCATAGTGGGCCTAAAGGGAAAGAGAGAGGCAGCCCATAGGGCTGGCCGGCTCACCCACCTAGGGTTCCTAGTTGGACTAGGATTGGGGG
>LR738715.1:801053590-801077437 GCA_902687465.1 Secale cereale
TCCTTCTTTTGGTGAATCCTACTAGGAATAGGATTGCAATCCTATTCCTAGTAGGAGTCCACTCCCTGGCCGCACGAGGAAGGGCCGGCCGGCCTCCCTCCCTTGCTCCTTTATATACGGGGGCAGGGGGGCACCCAAAGACACACAAGTTGAATTGTTTTAGCCGTGTGCGGTGCCCCCCTCCACAGAATCACACCTCGGTCATACCGTCGCTGAGCTTAGGCGAAGCCCTGCGCTGGTGAACACATCATATCCGTCACCACGCCGTCGTGCTGACGAAACTCTCCCGTGAAGCTCAACTGGATCAAGAGCTCGTGGGACGTCATCAAGCTGAACGTGTGCTGGACGCGGAGGTGCCGTACGTTCGGTGCTTGATCAGTTGGATCGTGAAGAAGTTCGACAACATCAACCGCGTCACTTGACGCTTCCGCTCCCGGTCTACGAGGGTACGTAGACACACTCTCCCCTCTCGTTGCTATGCATCTGGTAGATAGATCTTGCGTGATCGTAGGAAAATTTTAAAATACTACGTTCCCCAACAGTGGCATCATGAGCCAGGTCTATGCGTAGATGATATGCACGAGTAGAACACAATGAGTTGTGGGCGATACTAGTCATACTGCTTACCAGCATGTCATACTTTGCTTCGGCGGTATTGTGAGATGAAGCGGCCCGGACCGACATTACGCGTACGCTTACGCGAGACTGGTTTCACCGTTACGAGCACTCGTTGCTTAAAGGTGACTGGCGGGTGTCTGTCTCTCTCAGTTTAGCTGAATCAAGTGTGGCTACACCCGGTCCTTGTGAAGGTTAAAACATCACATACTTGACGAAACATCGTTGTGGTTTTGTATGCGTAGGTAAGAACGGTTCTTGCTAAGCCCGTAGCAGCCACGTAAAACTTGCAACAACAAAGTAGAGGACGTCTAACTTGTTTTTGCAGGGCATGTTGTGATGTGATATGGTCAAGACATGATGAGTTATACGGTTTTGTATGAGATGATCATGTTTTGTAAAGTTATCGGCAACTGGCAGGAGCCATATGGTTGTCGCTTTATTGTATGAAATGCAATCGCCATGTAATTGATTTACTTTATCACTAAGCGGTAGCGATAGTCGTAGAAGCAATAGTTGGCGAGACGACAACGATGCTACGATAGAGATCAAGGTGTCGCGCCGGTGACGAAGGTGATCATGACGGTGCTTTGGAGATGGAGATCAAAAGCACAGGATGATGATGGCCATATCATGTCACATATTTTGATTGCATGTGATGTTTATCTTATTATGCTTCTTATTTTGCTTAGATCGACAGTAGCATTATAAGATGATCCCTTACTAAATTTCAAGGTATATGTGTTCTCCCTGAGTATGCACCGTTGCGAAAGTTCGTCGTGCCGAGACACCACGTGATGATCGGGTGTGATAAGCTCTACGTTCAAATACAACGGGTGTAAGCCAGTTTTGCACATGCAGAATACTCGGGTTAAACTTGACGAGCCTAGCATATACAGATATGGCCTCGGAACACTGGAGACCGAAAGGTCGAGCATGAATCATATAGTAGATATGATCAACATAAGATGTTCACCATTGAAACTACTCCATCTCACGTGATGATCGGACATGGTTTAGTTGATTTGGATCACGTGATCATTTAGATGACCAGAGGGATGTCTATCTAAGTGGGAGCTCTTTAAATTAATATGATTAAATTGAACTTTAATTTATCATGAACTTAGTCCTGATAGTTTTGCATATCTATGTCGTTGTAGATCAATGGCCCGTGCTACCGTTCCTTTGAATTTTAATGCATTCCTAGAGAAAGCTAAGTTGAAAGCTGATGGTAGCAATTACACGGACTGGGTCCGTAACCTGAGGATTATCCTCATTGCTGCACAGAAGAATTATGTCCTTGAAGCACCGCTAGGTGACAAGCCCCCTCCCGCTAATGGAGACGCTTTGAACGTCTGGCAGTCGCGGTCTGATGACTACACGATAGTTCAGTGTGCCATGCTTTACGGCTTAGAACCGGGACTTCAACGACGTTTTGAACGTCATGGACCATATGAGATGTTCCAGGAGTTGAAGTTAATATTTCAAGCAAATGCCCGAATTGAGAAATATGAGATTTCCAATAAGTTCTACAGCTGCAAGATGGAGGAGAATAGTTCTATCAGTGAACACTTGCTCAGAATGTCTGGGTACTACAATCATATGACTCAACTTGGTTGCAAAGTTGACGAGGATAGTGTTATTGATAGAGTTCTTCAATCACTGCCACCAAGCTATAAAGGCTTCGTGATGAACTATAACATGCAAGGGATGCAAAAGACAATTCCCGAGCTCTTCGCTATGCTCAAAGCTGCGGAGGTAGAAATCAAAAAGGAGCATCAAGTGTTGATGGTTAATAAGACCACTAGTTTCAAGAAAAAGGGCAAGGGAAAGAAAGGGAACTTCAAAAAGAATAGCAAGTCAGTTGCTACTTCCACGAAGAAACCCAAATCTGGAGCCAAGCCTGAAACTGAGTGCTTCTACTGCAAGGGGACTGGACACTGGAAGCGGAACTGCCCCAAGTATTTGGCGGATAAGAAGGATGGCAAGATGAACAAAGGTATATGTGATATACATGTTATTGATGTGTACCTTACTAATGCTCGTAGTAGTACCTGGGTATTTGATACCGGTTCGGTTGCTAATATTTGTAACTCGAAACAGGGACTACGGATTAAACGAAGATTAGCTAAGGACGAGGTGACGATGCGCGTGGGAAACGGTTCCAAAGTCGATGTGATCGCCGTCGGCACGCTACCTCTACATCTACCTTCGGGATTAGTTTTAGACCTAAATAATTGTTATTTGGTGCCAGTGTTGAGCATGAACATTATATCTGGATCTTGTTTATTGCGAGACGATTATTCATTTAAATCAGAGAATAATGGTTGTTCTATTTTAATGAATAATATCTTTTATGGTCATGCACCCTTAAAGAGTGGTCTATTCTTATTGGATCTCGATTGTAGTGATACACATATTCATAATATTGAAACCAAAAGATGCAAAGTTAATAATGATAGTGCAACTTATTTGTGGCATTGCCGTTTAGGTCATATTGGTGTAAAACGCATGAAGAAACTCCATAATGATGGACTTTTGGAATCACTTGATTATGAATCACTTGGTGCTTGCGAACCATGCCTCATGGGCAAGATGACTAAAACTCCGTTCTCCGGAACTATGGAGCGAGCAACAGATTTGTTGGCAATCATACACACTGATGTATGTGGACCAATGAGTGTTGATGCTCGCGGCGGGTATCGTTATTTTCTGACCTTCACTGATGATTTGAGCAGATATGGGTATATCTACTTAATGAAGCACAAGTCTGAAACATTTGAAAAGTTCAAAGAATTTCAGAGTGAAGTAGAGAATCATCGTAACAAGAAAATAAAGTTTGTACGATCTGATCGTGGAGGAGAATATTTGAGTTACGAGTTTGGTCTTCATTTGAAACAATGTGGAATAGTTTCACAACTCACGCCACCTGGAACACCACAGCGTAATGGTGTGTCCGAACGTCGTAACCGTACTTTATTAGATATGGTACGATCTATGATGTCTCTTACCGATTTACCACTATCGTTTTGGGGATACGCTTTAGAGACAGCTGCATTCACGTTAAATAGGGCACCATCTAAATCCGTTGATACGACACCTTATGAACTTTGGTTTAGCAAGAAACCAAAGTTGTCATTTCTTAAAGTTTGGGGCTGCGATGCTTATGTGAAAACACTTCAACCTGATAAGCTCGAACCCAAATCGGAAAAATGTGTCTTCATAGGATACCCAAAAGAGACTGTTGGGTACACCTTCTATCACAGATCCGAAGGCAAAATATTCGTTGCTAAGAACGGATCCTTTCTAGAAAAGGAGTTTCTCTCGAAAGAAGTGAGTGGGAGGAAAGTAGAACTTGATGAGGTAATTGTACCTTCTCCCGGATTGGAAAGTAGTACATCACAGGAAATTGTTCCAGTGATTCCTACACCAATTAGTGAGGAAGTTAATGATAATGATCATGAATCTTCGGATCAAGTTTCTACTGAACGTCGTAGATCAACCAGAGTACGTTCCGCATCAGAGTGGTACGGCAACCCAGTTCTGGAAATCATGTTACTAGACCATGATGAACCTACGAACTATGAGGAAGCGATGATGAGCCCAGATTCCGCAAAATGGCTTGAAGCCATGAAATCTGAGATGGGATCCATGTATGAGAACAAAGTGTGGACTTTGGTTGACTTGCCCGATGATCGGCAAGCCATCGAAAATAAATGGATTTTCAAGAGGAAGACCGACGCAGACGGTAATATTACTGTTTACAAAGCTCGACTTGTTGCGAAAGGTTTTCGACAAGTTCAAGGAGTTGACTACGATGAGACTTTCTCACCTGTAGCGATGCTTAAGTCTGTCCGAATCATGTTAGCAATTGCCGCATTTTATGATTATGAAATCTGGCAAATGGATGTCAAAACTGCATTCCTAAATGGATATCTCAAAGAAGAGTTGTATATGATGCAACCAGAAGGTTTTGTCGATCCAAAAGGTGCTAACAAAGTATGCAAGCTCCAGCGATCCATCTATGGACTGGTGCAAGCATCTCGGAGTTGGAATATACGCTTTGATGAGGTGATCAACGCATATGGTTTTATACAGACTTTTGGAGAAGCCTGTATTTACAAGAAAGTGAGTGGGAGCTCTGTAGCATTTCTAATATTATATGTAGATGACATATTGTTGATTGGAAAAGATATAGAATTTCTGGATAGCATAAAAGGATACTTGAATAAGAGTTTTTCAATGAAAGACCTCGGTGAAGCTGCTTATATATTAGGTATCAAGATCTATAGAGATAGATCAAGACGCTTAATTGGACTTTCACAAAGCACATACCTTGATAAGATTTTGAAGAAGTTCAAAATGGATCAGTCAAAGAAAGGGTTCTTGCCTGTTTTACAAGGTATGAAGTTGAGTAAGACTCAATGCCCGACCACTGCAGAAGATAGAGAGAAAATGAAAGTCATTCCCTATGCCTCAGCCATAGGATCTATCATGTATGCAATGCTGTGTACCAGACCTGATGTGTGCCTTGCTATAAGTCTAGCAGGGAGGTACCAAAGTAATCCAGGAGTGGATCACTGGACATCGGTCAAAAACATCCTAAAGTATCTGAAAAGAACAAAGGATATGTTTCTCGTATATGGAGGTGACAAAGAGCTCGTCGTAAATGGTTACGTCGATTCTAGCTTTGACACTGATCCGGATGACTCAAAGTCACAAACTGGATATGTATTTTTATTGAACGGTGGAGCTGTCAGTTGGTGCAGTTCCAAGCAGAGCGTCGTGGCGTGATCTACGTGTGAAGCGGAATACATAGCTGCTTCGGAAGCAGCAAATGAAGGAGTCTGGATGAAGGAGTTCATATCCGATCTAGGTGTAATACCTAATGCATCGGGTCCAATGAAAATCTTTTGTGACAACACTTGAGCCATAGCCTTGGCGAAGGAATCCAGGTTTCACAAGAGAACAAAGCACATCAAAAGACGCTTCAATTCCATCCGCGATCTAGTCAAGGAGGGAGATATAGAGATTTGCAAAATACATACGGATCTGAATGTTCCAGACCCGTTGACTAAGCCTCTTCCACGGGCAAAACATGATCAGCACCAGGACTCCATGGGTGTGAGGATCATCACTTTGTAATCTAGATTATTGACTCTAGTTCAAGTGGGAGACTGAAGGAAATATGCCCTAGAGGCAATAATAAAGATGTTATTTGTATTTCCTTATATCATGATAAATGTCTTTTATTCATGCTAGAATTGTATTAACCGGAAACTTAGTACATGTGTGAATACATAGACAAAACAGTATGTCCCTAGTATGCCTCTACTAGACTAGCTCATTGATCAAAGATGGTTATGTTTCCTAGCCATAGACATGAGTTGTCATTTGATCAACGGGATCACATCATTAGGAGAATGATGTGATGGACAAGACCCATCCGTTAGCATAGCACTATGATCGTTTAGTTTAACTGCTATTGCTTTCTTCATGACTTATACATGTTCCTATGACTATGAGATTATGCAACTCCCGAATACCGTAGGAACACCTTATGTGCTATCAAACGTCACAACGTAACCGGGTGATCATAAAGATGCTCTACAGGTGTCTCCGAAAGTATTGGTGGTGTTGGCATAGATCAAGATTAGGATTTGTCACTCCGAGTGTCGGAGAGGTATCTCTGGGCCCTCTCGGTAACACACATCACAATAAGCCTTGCAAGCAAAAAGACTAATGAGTTAGTCACGAGATGATGTGTTACGGAACGAGTAGAGAGACTTGCCGGTAACGAGATTGAACTAGGTATAGAGATACCGACGATCGAATCTCGGGCAAGTAACATACCGTTTGACAAAAGGAACAACGTATGTTGTTATGCGGTTCTGACCGATAAAAGATCTTCGTAGAATATGTAGGAGCCAATATGAACATCCAGGTTCCGTTATTGGTTATTGACCGGAGATGAGTCTCGGTCATGTCTACATAGTTCTCGAACCCGTAGGGTCCGCACGCTTAACGTTTGATGACGATCGGTATTAAGAGTTTATGAGTATTGATGTACCGAAGGTAGTTCGGGGTCCTGGATGAGATCACGGACATGACGAGGAGTCTCGGAATGTCCGAGACATAAAGATTGATACATTGGACGACTATATTCGGACACCGGAAGTGTTCCGGAAAAGTTTTGGATTTATCGGTAATGCCGGAGGGGGTTACCGGAACCCCCTACGAGAGGGGATGGTCCATAGTGGGCCTAAAGGGAAAGAGAGAGGCAGCCCATAGGGCTGGCCGGCGCCCCCACCTAGGGTTCCTAGTTGGACTAGGATTGGGAGGGGGGCGCCACCTCTCCTATTCCTTTCCCTCTTCCTTCTTTTGGTGAATCCTACTAGGAATAGGATTGCGATCCTATTCCTAGTAGGAGTCCACTCCCTGGCCGCACCAGGAAGGGCCGGCCGGCCTCCCTCCCTTGCTCCTTTATATACGGGGGCAGGGGGGCACCCAAAGACACACAAGTTGAATTGTTTTAGCCGTGTGCGGTGCCCCCCTCCACAGAATCACACCTCGGTCATACCGTCACGGAGCTTAGGCGGAGCCCTGCGCCGGTGAACACATCATATCCGTCACCACGCTGTCGTGCTGACGAAACTCTCCCGTGAAGCTCAACTGGATCAAGAGCTCGTGGGACGTCATCAAGATGAACGTGTGCTGAACGCGGAGGTGCCGTACGTTCGGTGCTTGATCGGTTGGATCGTGAAGAAGTTCGACAACATCAACCGCGTCACTTGACGCTTCCGCTCCCGGTCTACGAGGGTACGTAGACACACTCTCCCCTCTCGTTGCTATGCATCTGGTAGATAGATCTTGCGTGATCGTAGGAAAATTTTAAAATACTACATTCCCCAACAGGAGAAACTTAGGGTAGAAGCCTCCATACCTAGAAAGCTAGAAGATGGTTGGGATCCTATGATTAAAATTAAGTTGAATAACTTCTCTTGCTATGCTTTATGTGATGTTGGAGCTAGTACCTCCGTTATGCCCAAAAGAATATATGATATGCTTAAATTGAAACCTTTTGATTCTTGTTCTTTTGGTGTTCGTCTTGTTGATTCTTCCATAAAGAAACCTTTGGGGAGGATCGACGACGTTCTTATCATTGTCAATGACAATTATGTTCCCGTTGATTTTACTATTATGGATATTGAATGTGAACCTTCTTGTCCAATTATTTTGGGACGTCCTTTTCTTCGCACCGTTGGTGCTATCATTGACATGAAAGAGGGGAATATAAAATTCCAATTTCCTCACAAGAAAGGGATGGAACACTTCCATAGGAAGAAGATTAAGTTACCTTTTGAGTCCGTTATACGGGCTAGCTATTCTTTTACTCTTGATAAAACTTGATCTCTTTGCATTATGCCTAGCTTAAAGGCATAAAAGAAAGCGCTTTTGGGAGGCAGCCCACAATGAATAAAATTTTATTTTGCTTTTGTTGTGTCTTGATGTTTGTTACTACAGTAGCATCATCATTGTATCTTTACCTTTCAGCTTTGTGCCATGTTTAGCCTCTGATTGCAAGAAAGTTCAAAAGTTGTGACGTGTTGTCCAGGAAACAGATTCTGTCCTTGGACAGAAAAATTCGTATAAAATCACCAGATCATCTTTTTGGTCTGAATTTTTTTGACAGCGTGCTCTATACAATTGGCTTTCGGGCTTCTGTTGTGAGTTTTTTTATTTGAGTTGCAGAAGTACACCGAAAAAAATTATTTACTACCTGCTGGTCTATTTTTCACAGATTCTGTCCTGTTTTGCCTTTCCTTCGTTTTGCAAACCTTGAGCTTGCTTTTTCTTTGCAAAAACCTTTTGGCAATCTTGAGAAACAGTAAACCTTCAAGATTATCCTTATTTCCAGCAAGGAAAAATTATTTTATTATGGGTACTAACCTCGCTAATCAGATTATGATGAGTTATGTATGAAGGGAGTTTTCAAGTGTGCGAGGGAAGATGATAAAAAGATTCAGGAGGGTCAAACGCTCAAGCTTGGGGATGCCCCCGTGCACCCCCAAGAAATATTCAAGAAGACTCAAGCGTCTAAGCTTGGGGATGCCCCCGTGCATCCCCTTCTCCATCAACAATTATCAGTTCGTCTTTCGTTCCACTATATTTTAATCACTTCATGTGTTATGTGCTATGCTTGGAGCGTCTTGCTTTTAGTTTCCTTTTCAGTTTTCTTTAGCTTTGCTTGCTGTTCATAACGAGTTAGAACCCAGCTTTCTTTGTTTGGGAGAGAAACACGCTCCACTTCAACCTAGAACACAACATAGGATTTTCATGCTTATCTTTGTTGTGTATGTTCTTTGTCTTTCAATAGCTACTGTCATGTTTAGCTCTTAGTTTTCATGCTTTTCTTTTTAAAGAGCTTTGTTTAGTTGGTTGCTGAACTCTCTTGAGTTATCATGCTTATCTTGTTAAGAGAGTTTGTCTGTGGCACTGGTTGATATGTCTATGATAAAAATGCTATGTGCATAATGGTGCTTAGTAGTTCATGTTTTCTTATGGTTAGTCTCAAATAGCTAGGGGGTTTTTAATGTGTTATTGAAGTACCAACATGATTTGTTTGCCTATGATGTGGTATGGTTTAGTGATATCTTTCTCCAAGAATTTATTTTGATTGACTTGGCATATGCTCACGCATATTTAAGACTGTAAAGAAAGTCTATCAAGCCTTGATGATCTTTAATTTCTGAGTAGTGATATAACTTCCATGCCCGATTCAATGTTGCTTTGTCGCTCTGCATGATTATGGCCGTCATTGCTCTCTTAGTTGGTCGCTCCCAGTCTTTTGCTAGCCTTCACCTGTACTAAGCGGACTGACTGCTTCTGCATCTAAAATCCTTGAAACCAGTTATGCCATATGAGTCCACCATACCTTCCTATACATGGTATTTACTTGCCATTCCTAACGAAGACTATCTTGTACCATCTCAAAATTATTCAAAAGAATTTCTATTTTGTGCCTCTGTTTTAGCTCATGAGGAAGTAGTAGTTAATTCATGATCTTTTTAAGTTGGACAAGTTTCACCCCGGGATTGCATGTCTAATCTGCAAACCCCTAATACGAGAAGGAACTGGCAAAGAGTGCGCCCGGCTCATAAAAATACAACAAACAAACCCTCCTTCACGCTTTGTTCATGAGAAATCAGAAAACTTTTGGCAGTGATAAACAATGGAGATTAAGGGGATGTGATCGTCCCCGTGCGGGAGCCGTTCCTCGAAACTTGTCTAGCTCGAGAAGTAATTGAGTTATCTACTAGCATTCGTTGACAAAATATGCATCTCCCCAAAAATCATTTTTACCTTTTTAAAAACCAAGAGCTCTGGTACATGTTTAGTCTTTGCTTCCAACCACGGGTTTTCAACCTTGCCATCAAAAGCCACGGTTCGAGAGTCTCCACCTTCTTTCTTCAAAGCACCAACTATTGAGAGCATGATTGTCATTCTGAGTGTAATGTGCATTGTCCCAAAGTACCATTGTCTTCTGCATAATTGTGATATCGCTTATTCTGAAATCATTGTATCTGGTCGTCATTTAAACTTCGGAGGTGCTCCTGCATTTATGTTTTGCTTCACTAAAGGGGGCAAGCGAGGTATCACTTTGTCATGTTTGCACACCATGCTCACTACAAATCTATTGGGTGTTTTCAGTATCATATTGTAAAACTTTCAGTTCTTTGTGATATTCTCATGAGGCAACTTAATTACTACAGATTCATTATCTCAGTAAGCATTTGTCATGTGACTGTGAAAAGTTCTTATATGGTTGGTAGCATGTCACCATAGAAATTATGCTTGTTATCATTTACCTACTCGAGGACGAGCAGGAATTAAGCTTGGGGATGTTGATACGTCCAAAACGTATCTATAATTTCTGCTTGCTCCATGCCTCTTTTGTGTGATATTGCTATGATATTTATGCACTTCCATACACTTTTGATCATATTTGGACTAACCAATTAACTCAGTGCACCCCAGTGCCAGTTTCTGTTTTCTGCTGTTTTTGTATTTCAGGTTTTCCCATTACTTAAATTGCCAGAAAAATTCCGGGAAAAATATATAAAAAATCAGCGCTCCAGAAGCTTCCATGCGGCAGAAGTAGGGCCGGAGGGGGGCCACGGGGGCTCCAGGCGCCCAGAGGGGGCGGCCCCCCTCCTGGCCGCCGCGCCAGGCCGCCTGGGCTCGCCTTAGCTCCACTGGCGACCCCCTTTGGCATATATTTACACCGCGTCCCGAAACCCTCGAGGACGGAACCCTTTTTCGCGATCTCATCTCTGTTCCGCCGCCGCCGCGCTTCCAAGATCGGGAGCACCAGGAGAACTCTTCCCGGCACCCTGCCGGAGGGGAGAACCACCACCGGGAGCCTCTCCACCACCATGGATGCCTCCCGGATGAGTTGTGAGTAGTCTCCCTTGGACCATGGGTCCATGACCAGTAGCTATGTGATGTTCTCCTCCCCTCTTTGTTCTTCACCGATTAGACCTCGTGAGCTGCCCTACATGATCGAGGCACATATGTAATCCTTATGCTGTTGCTATGATGAGTTTGCTGGGATCCGATGGATTATGAGATTATGTTCAGATTGTGTGTGAGTAATATATTTGATTTACCTCTTTTATATTTATGTTCTTGAGTAATTCTTGCATGTTCTCCGTTGCTGTTTATTGCTTTGGCCAAGTAGTAGGTAGTAACTCCAAGAGGGAACGTTATGCTTGATTGTGGGTTCATGCCCCTCGATGACTAGCTTGAGTGACAGAAACATGAGTCTAGGGGATGTGCTGTTGCCACAAGGGGGAAAACAACGGTGCTTGTACTTGCGGGTGCAAGGATTGTTTACTTTACGCAAAGTTCTTTTAATGCAGTTGTCTGTTGCTTTGAGTTTACACTATGGGTGGGACTCGCAACTTAATACCAGCGAGATGTTCTGGATAGATATCTCAAGGTGGATGATTAGTAGTAGATGCAGATGGATTTCGGTCTACTTGCCTTGGCGTACCGCCCATGCTTTTGGGCCTCTACCTTTCTTTGCAGCATAGTTAGCATTGGTTTGCGCACATAATCCTGTCAATTGCCCAGCTGTAATTTGTTTACCTTGCTTAGCTGTTTTATCGTCTTTTGGGAGAGAGACATCACTAGTGAACATCATGGGACCCCTGTCCATATTACCATCACTGATCACACCCGCTATTTACTTCCTGTTCTTATTTACTAGTTGCAGTCATACCTATCACTATTATCTCTTGTGTTTGATCCTTTGTAAACGACAAGGCCGGAGGGATTGACAACCTCTCTGTACTCGTTGGGAGCAAAGTTATTTGTATCTGTGTGCAGGTCCTGTCAATCGCTAAGTATCTGGCGCCGTTAGCAGTTGACACCTTCTTGTTGACCCTCGGAGTCTCACGGGATTCGATCCTTGGTATCTTTGCCAAGGGAAAACGACCGCTACGCTACATCTCAAACCTTCCACTTGGGGTAACCAACGAGGGGCGAGAAGCCATCAGTCATCTGTCTGACAAATGTCCGGAACCAGGAAAACTTTCTCGGATGGGATCCTCCTTTGTTGGTAACATGTAACACTGCGTTAGGGCACACCCAACACATCGTATCACCATGTCATACTTTGTGTTACAATTGTCTGCTTTATATTTACTGTTTCTTCCCCCTCCTCTCTCGTTAGACACCAAGATCATCACCGCCGACGTTAGTGTGTACGGCTACGTCGTCGACGACCAGATCATTTCAACAGAGCTTCCAGGCAAGCCCCCCCCCTTGATCAACCTGATATCACCTATTCTTCTCTCTACTGCTTGCATTAGAGTAGTGTAGCATGTTACTGCTTTCAATTAATCTTATTCTGCTGCATAGCCTGTAATTGTTGCTACAACTGTTGATACCTTTACCTGCAACCCTAAATGCTTAGTATATGATGCTAGTATTCCATTAGTGGCCCTACACGCTTGTCCATCTGCCATGCTATTCTATCGGGCCGTGATCATTTCGGGAGGTGATCACGGGTATATACTATATTATTACATACTCATGATGATGATTTGGATATGGGGGTTGAAGGGGCAGGTGGTTCCACACAGCTAGTGGTGGGCCTGGGTTCCCGGCAGCCCCTTGATGGTTACTTTGTGGCGGAGCGACCGGGCGGGTTGCGGCCACCTAGGAGACAGGTGGGCCTGGCCCTGGTCATTGTCCGCTGTTATTTCTTAATATCATGCTTAACGAGATCTTGGTATTTGATCTGAGTCTGGCCATTGGCCTATACGCACTAACCAGCTACGTGGGAATAGTTATGGGCAATCGACGTCGTGGTATCAGCCGAAGCCTTCTTGACGTCAGCGGCTTAGCGGCGCGCGCCGGATTGGACTGGAACGCCTACTCTGGTATTAGGAGAGGCTAGGTCTGCTTACCGGTCGCCCTCGCAACATGCAGATGTGCATTGGGCGATGGGCCCAGACCCCCATGCGCTTAGGGTTTAGACCGGCGTGCCATCGTCTCTGTTGTGCTTAGGTAGGGTTGCGACGTGTTGATCTTCCGAGGCCGGGCATGACCCAGGAAAGTGTGTCCGGCCAAATGGGATCAAGCATGCTGGGTTATGTGGTGCACCCCTGCAGGGAAGTTAATCTATTCGAATAGCTGTGTCCCTCGGTAAAAGGACGACCCGAAGTTGTACTCCGACCTCATGACAACTAGAACGGGATACTTAATAAAACACACCCAGATGAGTTCCAGATATAACTCGGTGGTTGCTCTCTCGCAGGGTGATGTGCGGGAGGATCATCGGGTAGGTTTATGCTATGCGATGTTACTTGGTGAACTTTCGAGCTACTCAAGACGGAGGCTGCCAGCAGCTTTGATACTTGTTACTATTCCATCTACTCTCTTCTAATGCTGCAAGATGGAGGCTGCCAGAAGCGTAGTTTTCTATTGGATTAGCTATCCCCCTCTTATTCTGGCATTCTGCAGTTCAGTCCACAGATATTACCCCTTTATACAGATACCATTGCATATGTAGTGTAGATCCTTGCTTGCGAGTACTTTCGATGAGTACTCACGGTTGCTTTGCTCCCCCTTTTCCCCCCTTTTTCCTTTTTTCTCAGATGACGCAACCAGATGGTGGGGTCCAGGAGCCAGATGATCCCGAGGTTGTTTCTATGTGGAGTTTGGCTTCAAGGAGTAGTTAGGAGGTCCCAGGCAGGAGGCCTTGCCTTTTCGATCGTTGTTACTTTTATGCTAGCCTTCTTAAGGCAAACTTGTTTAACTTATGTCTGTACTCAAATATTATTGCTTCCGCTGACTCTTGTGTATTCGAGCCCTCGAGGCCCCTAGCTTGTAATATAAAGCTTGTATTATTTTAATTTGTGTCTAGAGTTGTGTTGTGATATCTTCCAGTGAGTCCCTGATCTTGGTCGTACACATTTGCGTGCATGATTAGTGGATGGTCAAATCGGGGGCGTCACAAGTAGCAAGGGCCTAAGCTTGGGGATGCCCATGGCACCCCAAGTAAAATTCAAGGACAATCAAAAGCCTAAGCTTGGGGATGCCCTGGGAAGGCATCCCCTCTTTCGTCTTCATCCATCGGTAACTATACCTGGAGCTATATTTTTATTCACCACATGATATGTGTTTTGCTTGGAGCGTCTTGTATAATTTGAGTATTTGCTTGTTAGTTTGCCACAATTATCCTTGATGGACACACCTATTTGAGAGAGTTAAATATGGCATAGGAATTGTTAGAACACTCTATGTGCTTCACTTATATCTTTTGAGTTGAATAGTTTTTGCTCTAGTGCTTCACTTATATCTTTTAGAGCACGGTGGTGATAATATTTTGAAGAAATTGTTTAACTCTCATGCTTCACTTATATTCATTTGAGAGTCTATTAAAACAGCATGGTAATGTGTTTAGGCTATTAAACTAGTCTTCACATGATAGACATCCAATATCAATGTAGTAAAAACTTTCACACTAAGTGCATTGAATATGATGAGATGTTGGTTGCTTGATAATTGTTTTGAGATATGAGGATAGTGATATTAGAGTCATGCTAGTGGAGTTATTATGAAATTGAGAAATACTTGTGTTAAGGTTAGTGATTCCCATAGCATGCACGTATGGTGAACCGCTATGTGATGAAGTTAGAGCATGAGGTATTTGTAAAGTGTCAACCTTTGTGTTGAGGTCGGGGGCGCGCGATGGTTAACTCCTACCAACCTCCCCCCTAGGAGCATGCGTTGGTTGGTTTGTTTTGATGACTCATAGATTTTTGCAATAAGTATATGAGTTCTTATGACTAATGTTGAGTCCATGGATTATACGCACTCTCACCCTTCCACCATTGCTAGCCTCTCTTGTACCGCAAAACTTTCGCCGGTACCATACACCCACTATATATCCTTCCTCAAAACAGACACAATACCTACCCATCATGGCATTTCCATAGCCATTCTGAGTTATATTGCCATGCAACTTTCCACTGTTCTGTTCATATGACACGCATCATATTTTCATATTGCCATTGCATGATCATGTAGTTGACATCGTATTTGTGGAATGGCCACCATGCATAATTTTTCATACATGTCACTCTTGATTCATTGCCCATCCCGGTACACCGCCGGAGGCATTCATATAGAGTCATACTTTGTTGTAGTATCGAGTTGTAATGGAAGTGTGATGATCATCATTATTAGAGCATTGTCCCATGGGAGGAAAGGCTAACTCAATAAAGCCCCTCCTAAAAAAAGAAAAAAAAGCCAAAGAAAAAAGAAAGGCCCAAAAAAGGAAAAGAAAAAGGGAGAATTGCTACTATCTTTTTTTCGACACTTGTGCTTCAAAGTAGCACCATGTTATTCATTGTAGAGAGTCTCATGCTTAGTCACTTTATATACTAGTGTGAATTTTCGTTATAGAACTTGGCTTGTATATTCCAACGATGGCCTTCCTCAAATGCCCTAGGTCTTCGTGAGCAAGCAAGTTGGATGCACACCCACTAGTTTCTTTTACTGAGCTTTCATACATATTTAGCTCTAGTGCATCCGTTGCATGGCAATCCCTACTCACTCACATTGATATCTATTGATGGGCATCTCCATAGCCCGTTGATACGCCTAGTTGATGTAAGACTATCTTCCTCCTTTTTGTCTTCTCCACAACCACCTCTCTATTCCACCCATAGTGCTATGTCCATGGCTCACGCTCATGTATTGCGTGAAATTTGAAAGGTTTGAAAGAATAGAGTATGAAAACAAGTGCTTGGCTGAATCGGGGTTGTGCATGATATGAATATTCTGTGTGATGAAGAGGGAGCATATCTAGACTATATGATTTTGTAGGGATAACTTTCTTTAACCATAGTATTTTGAGAAGACATGATTGCTTTGTTAGTATGCTTGAAGTATTATTATTTCTTATGCCAATATAGACTTTTATCTTGAATCTTTCAGATCTGAACATTCATGCCACAATTAAGAGAATTACATTGAAAAACTATGTTGGTTAGCATTCCACATCAAAAATTCTGTTTTTATCATTTACCTACTTGAGGACGAGCGGGAATTAAGCTTGGGGAGGCTTGATACGTCTCCAACGTATCTATAATTTTTGATTGTTCCATGCTATTATTTATGATGTCTTGGATGTTTAATGGGCTTTGTCATACAATTTTATATCATTTTTGGGACTAACCTACTAACCCAAAGGCCCAATCCAGATTGCTGTTTTTTGCCTGTTTCAGGGTTTTGCAGAAAAAGAATATCAAACGGAGTCCAAACGGAATGAAACCTTCGTGAGAGATATTTTGGGAGAAAATCATGCACGGGAGACTTGAGAACCACGATAGAGGGGCCACGAGGTGCCCACGAGGGTGGGGGGCACGCCCCCCTTCCCAGGGCGCGCCCCCTGCCTCGTGGACCCCTCGTGAGCCCCCCGGTGTCCTCCTTCCTCCTATATAAGCCTACGTACCCCGAAACCATCAGCAACAGAGAGAAAACCCTAATTCCACCGCCGTAACCTTCTGTTCCCGTGAGATCCCATCTTGGAGCCTGTTCCGGAGTTCCGTCGAAGGGGGGATCCATCATGGAGTGCTTCTACATTATCATCATATCCCTCACCATGAGTTGTGAGTAGTTTACCACACACCTTCGGGTCCATAGCTAGTATCTAGATGGCTTCTTCTCTCTCTCTCTCTGGATCTCAATACAAAGTTCTCCTCGGTCTTCGAGAAGATCTATTCGATGTAATCTCTTTTTGCGGTGTGTTTGTCGAGATCCGATGAATTGTGAGTTTATGATCAAGATTATCTATGAGAAATATTTGGTTCTTTTCTGAACTCTTTATGTGTGCTCATAATATCCTTGCAAGTCTCTTCAAATTATTGGTTTGGTTTGGCCTACTAGATCTATAGTTCTTGCAATGGGAGAAGTGCTTGGCTTTGGGTTCAATCTTGCGGTGTCCTTTTCCAGTGACAGTAGGGGCAGCAAGGCACGTATTGTATTGTTGCCATCCAGTAAAAAAAGATGGGGTTTATATCATATTGCTTGAGTTTATCCCTCTACATCATGTCATCTTGCTTAAGGCGTTACTCTGATCTTTTGAACTCAATACACTAGATGCATGCTGGATAGCGGTCGATGTGTGGAGTAATAGTAGTAGATGCAGGCAGGAGTCGGTCTACTTGTCCCGAACGTGATGCCTATATATAATGATCATGCCTAGATAGTCTCATAATTATTCGCTTTTCTATCAATTGCTCAACAGTAATTTGTTTACCCACCGTAGAATATCGCTATCATGAGAGAAGCCACTAGAGAACACTATGGCCCCCCGGGTCTATTCTTAACATATCAATCTACATCTACTTTACTTTTTCCGCTTTTACTTTATGTTCTTATAGACAATAATACAAAAAATATAAACTATCATCTCTATCAGATCTCACTTTCGTAAGTGATCGTAAAGGGATTGACAACCCCTTATTGCGTTGGCTGCGAAGTTCTTATTTGTTTGTGCAGGTGCGAGGGACTCGCGCGTGGTCTCCTACTAGATTGATACCTTGGTTCTCAAAAACTGACGGAAATACTTATGCTACTTTGCTACATCTCCCTTTCCTCTTCGAGGGAATACAACGCATCATCGAGAAGTAGCAGGGCGCCATGGTCATCACTAGCGAGCTCCTTGTGCGGCCGCCATGGTTGTCACCGGCAAGCTCCTTGGGGCGGACTCCTTGTAGCATGAATGGGAGGTCGACACCGGCGAGCCCCTTGGGCGGGCGCCATGGTCGTCACCACTTTCCTTCTCGTCCTCCTTCGGCCACGGTCATGGCGTATTGGCAGCTCCACCGCTGCACAGCCATGCTACAACCGGCACCGGGAAAAGCTACCACCGGCGATGGGATTTGCTACAACCAGTGGGGGCCATCCCACGACGGTGGTGACCACGGCCCGACGGTGGTGCTGCAAGCAGTTTGTTTTTTGCTACAACCAACCCTATTTTTTGCTACTAGTGTCTTCGGATTTTGCTAGAAACAACCCATTTTTTTGCTACCGGCGTCTTGATTTTGCTGTAACCGGTGTCTGGTTTTGCTTCCACCGTATCATGTTTTTGCTAGATCCGGTGTTTCATCTTTTTGGTTCCACCCTGTGCGAGTTTTTTTGCTGGAACCGATGCCTCATTTTTTTTGCTTCCATGGTGTGTTTGTTTTGCTGGAATCGGCAATGGTTTTTGTTACCACCACTTTTTTGGTTGTAAAGCGACGACGCGGCTATGCCATTTTGATGCTGCAACCCGCGACGAGGATGGCCGGCTGCATCGGAGCTGCGGTCGTCGCCATGGGGAGCTGCAACCACGGGAGCAGGCTGCTGAATGCACGGAGACGGCGACGGCGACCAACAGCGATGAGGGCGACCGACGACGAGGGCAGCGACGACGACGAGGGCGGCGACGGCGACCGGCGACGAGACCAGCGTTGGTCGGAGAACGTGCGGTGGTTCTTCGAGGCCGGGGGCGTCGTGCGGTGTTGGTTTGACTTCTTATTTTGTTTCTATGCGGGGCGACAGGTGAACGAAGACGAAGATTAGGGAAATACCTATTCGCCGCTCGCTGCGGTAAACTGTCAGGCTACCGCACAGGGCAGCGATGCGAGCGATAAACATGGACCGGCCCACTTCGAGATTTTCACAGGTGCGGTCAACCGGTTTTAGGAACCTTCTAGAAGGTTCCCTAAACCGGGGTTTTTTTTGGCTTTCTATTGTGTTTTATTTTACGTTTATCCTTTTACTTCTTTTTTGTTTTTCCATTTTTTCTTTTTTCTGTTTCTTCTATTTTCTTTTTCTTTCATTTCCTTTTCCTTTCTGTTTTTTTCAAGTATATTTCCTTCACAAAACTGTACAGAAATTTCAAAAAAGATTGCATTTTTCAAAATTATGTTTAAAGTTTCAAAAACTATGCCTGTTTTCAATTATTTTATAAGTTTATAAAATATTAGAATTCAGAATTTGTTCGTATTTTTGAAAATTTGTTCACAAACTTAAATATTGTTTTGGTTGTCAAATTTGTATACAAATTGAAAAATTGTTCAATCTTTAAAAAAATGTACTCCCTTCGTCCGAAAATACTTGTCATCAAAATGAATAAAAATGAATGTATCTAAAACTAAAATACATCTAGATACAACCCCTTTTATTCATTTTGATGACAAGTATTTCCGGACGGAGGGAGTAATTTCCAATTTTTTGTTCAATCTTTTAGAAAATATTCCTGTTTAAAAAAAATTCAGAAATTTTATAAATTTTATAATTTCAAAATTTGTTCACTTAATATTGAAAAATGTTCTAAATTGCAAAAAGTGTTCTCCTTTTTAAATTTTGTTCACAAACTAAGAAATGTTTTGTTTCAAAAATATGTTCCTGTTTTCAAAATTTGTTCAAAATGTTGAAAATATTGATATTTTCAAATTTGTTCACAAATTCAAAAAATGTTCATGTTTTAAAATTTTGTTCACATATTAGAAATTTCTCATGAATTTTAAAAAATGTTTCCATTTCAAAAAATGCTCCCGTTTACATATTTTGTTCACAAATTCAGAAAACTTGTTCTTGTTTTCAAAATTTGTTCGCAAATTCAAAAAAAAATTCGGGGAAGTTCGTAAAGGTTTGCTGCTTGAAAAATGTTCATATTTTCAAAAAATGTATGCAATATTAGAAAAATGTTCCAGCTTATAAAAAACACAAATTCAAAAGTTTTATTTTCAAAATTGTTTCCCAAATTCAAAATGATTGCAGAATTTTGTTAATGTCTGCATTTCGAATTTTTTTTTGGCAATTTTCAAAAAATGTTCACAACTTCAGAAAAGGTCTAGGGAATTTCATAAAATGCCGTGTTGAAAAAATTGTTCATAATTTTGAAATTGATTTTGTTTTTCAAATAATGTTCATCTTGTCAAAATTTGTTCGCAAATTCAAAGATGTTCATGTGTTCATGATTTTGTTCGCACATTCAAAGAATGTTCGGGAATTTCATAAAGTGTTCATGTTTTGAAAAGAAAGTCATAATTTTGAAAAATGTTTGCGTTTTTCAATTGCATTTTCATAATTCGACGTGGTTGACTCTCTGCATGTTGTGTGTTCGATCCTTCAGTTCATGTACTTTTTTGGGGATTTTTTTAATGAGTGTTTAAGTTTTGTCACAGTCACTCGTTCTTGAAGCTCCGGGCTGTAATATTTTCGTTAAATTGAGCTTGCTACAGTGGTACCAGCGCACCCTCATGGCTGGCCGCGGGTTCGAATCCCCCTTGCGGGTTCACTTTTGTTGAGTTTTTACTGCACGCTACCGCAAATGGGCCGCCCATGTCATCTATCCCCTGTGCGAATCAAGGACTGTTTGCCGCAATAAGCGGCGACTAGGAGCTTGCTACTTCTCGAGCTTGCGTTGTATTCCATCGAGGAGGAAAGGGAGATGCAGCACAGTATTGTAAGTATTTCCCTCAGTTTTTGAGAACCAAGGTATCAATCCAGTAGGAGACCACGCACGAGTCCCTCACACCTGCACAAACAAATAAGAACTTCGCAGCCAACGCGATAAGGGGTTGTCAATCCCTTTACGGTCACTTACGAGAGTGAGATCTGATAGAGATGATAGTTTGATATTTTTGGTATTTTTGCATATAAGAACAGAAAGTAAAAACTGAAAAGTAAAGTAGATTGTAGATCGACATGTTGAGAATAGACCCGGGGGCCATAGTTTTCTCTAGTGGCTTCTCTCATGATAGTGATATCCTACGGCGGGTAAACAAATTACGGTCGAGCAATTGATAAAAAATCGAATAATTATGAGACTATCTAGGAATGATCATTATATATAGGCATCACGTCCGAGACAAGTAGACCCAAACGATTCTGCACCTACTACTATTACTCCACACATCGACCGTTATCCAGCATGCATCTAGAGTATTAAGTTCATAAGAACGGAGTAACACCTTAAGCAAAATGACATGATGTAGAGGGATAAACTCAAACATAGTGATATAAACCCCATCTTTTTATCCTCGATGGAAACAATACAATACGTGCCTTGCTGCCCCTACTGTCACTGGGAAAGGACACCGCAAGATTGAACCCAAGGCCAAGCACTTCTCCCATAGATCTAGTAGGCCAAACCAAACCAATAATTCGAAGAGACTTGCAAGGATATTATAATCATACATAAAGAGTTCAGAAAAGAACCAAATATTTCTCATAAATAATCTTGATCATAAACCCACAATTAATCAGATCTCGACAAACACACCGCAAAAAGAGATTACATCGAATAGATCTCCTTGAAGATCAAGGAGAACTTGGTATTGAGATCCAAAGAGAGAGAAGAAGCCATCTATATACTAGCAATGGATCCGAAGGTCTGTGGTAAACTACTCACAACTCATGGTGAGGCGATGATGATGATGTAGAAGCACTCCGTGGTAGATGATACGTCTCCAACGTATCTATATTTCTTGATTGTTCCATGCTATTATATTATCCCTGTAGGATGTTTTATGGGCTTTTATATACACTTTTATATGATTTTTGGGACTAACCTATTAACCTAGAGCCCAGTGCCAGTTTCTGTTTTTTCCTTGTTTGTGAGTTTTACAGAAAAGGAATATCAAACAGAATCCAATTGACGTGCCAATTTTTGATGATTTTTTCTGGACCAAAAGAAGCCCCCGAAGTAAAAGAGTTGGGCCAGGAGAGCCACAGGCTACCCATGAGGGTGGGGGGCGCGCCCTGGGCAGGTGATGGCACCGCCCTATCTCGTGGACGGCCCGGAGGGCCCCCTGACTTGTGCCCTATGCCAAAAAATCATATAAATACTGAAACCTTTGGAAATTAACCTAGATCGGGAGTTCCGCCGCCGAAAGCCTCTGTAGCCACCGAAAACCAATCTAGACCCCGTTTCGGCACCCTGCTGGAGGGGGGAACCCTCACCAGTGGCCATCTTCATCATCCCGGCGCTCTCCATGACGAGGAGGGAGTAGTCCACCCTCGAGGCTGAGGGTATGTATCAGTAGCTATGTGTTTGATCTCTCTTTTTCGTGTTCTTGAGATGGCACGATCTTGATGTATTGCGAGCTTTGCTATTCTAGTTGGATCTTATGATGCTTTTCCCCCTCTACTCTCTTGTAATGGATTGAGTTTTCCCTTTGAAGTTATCTTATCAGATTGAGTCTTTAAGGATTTGAGAACACTTGATGTATGTCTTGCATGTGCTTATCTATGGTGACAATGGGATATCACGTGATTCACTTGATGTATGTTTTGGTGATCAACTTGCGGGTTCCGTGACCTTGGGAATCTATGCATATGGGTTGGCACACATTTTCATCTTGACTTTCCGGTAGAAACTTTGGGGCACTCTTTGAAGTTCTATGTGTTGGTTGAATAGATGTTTCTGAGATTGTGTGATGCATATCGTATGATCATGCCCACGGATACTTGAGGTGACAATGGAGTATCTAGGTGACATTAGGGTTTTGCTTGATTTGTGTCTTAAGGTGTTATTCTAGTACGAACTCAATGATAGATTGAACGTTACTACGGACTCTTGAATATATCGACCAGAAAGAGTAACTTTGAGGTGGTTTCGTGCCTGATACGTCTCCAACGTATCTACTTTGCCAAACACTTTTGCCCTTGTTTTGGACTCTAACTTGCATGATTTGAATGGAACTAACCCGGACTGACGTTGTTTTCAGCAGAACTGCCATGGTGTTTTTTTTGTGCAGAAATAAAAAGTTCTCGGAATCGCCTGAAAATCAACAGAGATTTATTTCAAAAAATTTAAAAAATACATGCAAGAAGATCCACACCTAGCGGCCCACGGGCTGTCCTCGAGGGTGGGGGCGCGCCCCCTGCCTCGAGGGCACCCTGATGCCCCACCGACGAATCCCTAGGTTCTATATATTCCGTTTCGCGGAGAAAAAAATCAAGGAGAAAGAATTATCGCGTTTTACGAGACAAAGCCGCCGCCAAGCCCTAATCTCTCTCGGGAGGGCTGATCTGGAGTCCGTTCGGGGCTCCGGAGAGTGGAGATCGTCGCCATCGTGATCATCAACCTTCCTCCATCACCAATTCCATGATGATCACCGCCATGCGTGAGTAATTCCATCGTAGGCTTGCTGGACGGTGATGGGTTGGATGGGATCTATCATGTAATCGAGTTAGTTTTGTTAGGGTTTGATCCCTAGTATCCACTATGTTCTGAGACTGATGTTGCTATGACTTTGCTATGCTTAATGCTTGTCACTAGGGCCCGAGTGCCATGATTTTAGATCTAAACCTACTATGTTTTCATGAATATATGTGTGTTCTTGATCCTATCTTGCAAGTCTATAGTCACCTACTATGTGTTATGATCCGGCAACCCCGAAGTGACAATAATCGGGACTACTCCCGGTGATGACCATAGTTTGAGGAGTTCATGTATTCACTATGTGTTAATGCTTTGGTCCGGTACTCTATTAAAAGGGGGCCTTAATATCCCTTAGTTTCCAATAGGACCCCGTTGCCACGGGAGGGTAGGACAAAAGATGTCATGCAAGTTCTTTTCCATAAGCACGTATGACTATATTCGATATACATGCCTACATTTCTGAAAGGATCGATATGGTTGACTAGAGGGGGGGG
>LR738715.1:801077533-801239012 GCA_902687465.1 Secale cereale
AGGCAACTAACAATTTTTAGCTTTTCTTAACCAATTTAAATTAAGCAACAAAGTAAGTGGTCTAGATAAGCAACTAGGATGACAACTACTAGGAAGCAAAGATAACAGCCTCACAAGCAAGCTACCTAAGATAAACAAGGAAAGCTTGCACAAGTAATGGAAAGAAATAACCACAAGTGGAGCCGGTGGAGACGAGGATGTGTTACCGAAGTTCCTTCCCTTTGAGGGGAAGTACGTCTCCGTTGGAGCAGTGTGGAGGCACAATGCTCCCCAAGAAGCCACTAGGACCAACGTATTCTCCTCAAGCCCTCACACAATGCAAGGTGCCATGATTCCACTAGTGGTGCCCTTGAAGGCGGCAACCGAACCTTTACAAACAAGGTTGGGGCTCTCTCCACAACCGAATGGGAGGCTCCCAACAACAGCACGAAGCTTCACCACAATGGAATATGGCTCCGAGGTGACCTCAACCATCTAGGGCGCTCAAACACCCAAGAGTAACAAGATCCGCATGGGATTAGTGGGGGGAATCAAATATCTCTTGGTGGACGTGTAGATCGATGCCTTCTCAAGCAATCCCGAGGAAATCAACAAGTTTGATTGGCTAGGGAGAGAGATCGGGCGGAAATGGAGCTTTGAGCAACAATGGAGCTTTGGGGAGGAAGAGGTGAGTCTTCTTGGAGAAGAAGACTCCCTATATATAGTGGGAGAAAAATCCAACCGTTATCCCACATTTCTGCCCGCAGAGCGCGGTACTACCGCACGTAACTAGCGGTACTACCGCTTGGCCCAGCGGTACTACCGCTCTGGTTGCGGTACTACCGCTGGTGCAGTACTAGCCAAGACTAATTTTGTTGCGTTGAAGCAACGGGCGGTAGTACTACCTGAGCGGTACTACCGTACGTCCCTGCGGTACTACTGCAAGGCAGAGCTAGACAGGCCGAGGACAAGTGCGGACTAAATAAAATACATCCGCAACTACATCCGCAGAAATACGGTAGTAGCAAAAACACGACACAGTACTACCGCTTGACCCAAGCGGTACTATCGCGTAGGATGCGGAAGTAAAAAATTACTTCCGCACCTACTACCGTACTAGTTACGACGCTGGGCCAGCCACACGGTACTACCGTGCTCATGATACGGTACTACCGCTCTGTGTGGTGCTACCGCGGTCCTGAGGCGGTACTACCGCATGCCAGGCAGTTGTAGTAGTAAGAAGCCATGGTTTTGTACTGACGAGGAAAACAGCCGGAGCTCCAGAGAAGCAAAGGAAAGGTGGTGCGAATGACTAGACGTGTACGTGTTGATTCCACCCAAACCTTTCTGTCCGGGATATTACTACCAGGTATAAACCGTCCAGGAGGGGCCGGTTTACGTTATCAAGATTATTTTATCAGAGGCCCAGCGGAGCATGAAGTAGGAGATTTCAGCCCAAGAGGTTTAGAGCCCAAGTGTTAGGGCCCATGATTTGTAAACCGTCATACTATGTAACTTGGGATGTAAGATAGAAAGAACAGAGACCGAGGCGGACACGTTATGAGCCCGCCTCGGGACTCTGTAAACCGGACCGGGCGTCACCTCTTATATAAAGGGACGACCCGGCGGCGGTTCAAGACAGACAACGACAGCTCGAGACACAGGCAAAGCGATTTGCGCCCTGGTCATCGAAACCCTAGCAATACACACCAAACTAGACGTAGGCTATTACCTTCATCGAAAGGGGCCGAACTAGTATAAAATCCCTGTGTCCTTGTCCTCTTTAACCCTTTTAAGCTAACCCGTAGCGATGGCCTCACGACTAAGTCCTTTTGCTAGGACATCTGCCGTGACAAAACCACGACAGTTGGCGCCCACCTTGGGGCAGCAGCACGATGGTTTCGAGTTCTTCAAGGGCAGTTTTGAAGGACTCAAGGGCTACGCAGTGGGCCGGATGACTAAGAGTCACCACGGCAAGATCTACATGGACGATGCAGGCTGGGGCCCCGAGGCCGATTCAATCGAATACGGGTACCGGGTCCCCTTCGGCGGCATCCACGTCTTTATCGGCAAGATCGGCGAACCGGGCCCTGAGCCGTACATCTTCCCCAGCATCGTCGAGCCGGCTCAGCGTGCGAGGCCTGCCCGGATTCGGCCCGCCGTGAAGCACGTCTTCGTTGCAGCAGTGTATGGAGTGCAAACCGAGGACGGATCGGACTCTGGCGGCGAGACTGTTGTCTATTCCTGCGATGAATCTTCTTCCGGGGAGACAGAATCTTTATATCTGCTGCAGGACGGCCGATCTGAGGGCTGTTCCCATGGTGACAGTATTCTGGACCCCCTCGATCCGCCAAACCGGGTTGCTGTCTTCATGGCCGGATCGCAACCTGTGCAGCAATCCTCAACAACAGCGGCGTTGACATCAGACGCGATGGGAGACAGAGCTGGAGATCCCCCCCCCCGTCGCCGTCTGACACTTTATCCGTCTTGGTCGATACTTTGACATCATTATTGATAGCAGAGGTAGCCTAGGCCAACAAGGAGCAGCATGATGTGGAGGTCGCTCAGGTGAAAAGCCGGATTGAACAGGCCAAGTTGGACCTGGCTGCTGAGAAAGCTAGGATGGCTACAAAACAGGCGGAGCTTGATGCTCAGGCCTATCGACTCATGTTGGATCAGACCTCTTCACACAAGGTAATGATGAGAAGGCAACGATCTCGCTTGCCACCGGTTTATGAGGCAAGGAATCTCTTTAGCACGCCAGGAGCAGGAACCAGTAATCAGCCGGAGGTGAACCGGGGAGGAGCGCCGGGCACGGGAGCGTCGGTTCAGCCGCCGGCCGTAGAGCCAACCCGCCAGTTGTGCCAACCGAACATATGCCCACCCCTCCTGGTCATTATTCTAATCCGCTGGATAACATAGTCGCCGCCGCTTCACGACTAGACGCCCTTCCCATTGAAGGAACGTCCCCCATAGCAGTGGAGGCGCGACGGGCCAGGGAGTTGTTGGACACGGCATTAACTCAACATCAAGCTTATTCTCACAGCCGAGAGAGGATTCATTCGACTCCCTGCCAAAGCCGGAGTTATTTGAGACGTCTGGATGAACCGGCCGTGTCAAGCAATGCGTGGAGACGTAATCCACCGAGGCAGGATAATCCAACAGTAGGAGAGGCGAATGCCCAGGACGTGGTGGATCAGGCCAGGTAGCGCCGGGAGGCCGAAGTAACAGCATAGTACGAAGCCCGTCAGGCGACGCTGGTTCGTCCCACCACCACAGTTGAACTGGGGGTCATGTCTAGTTCCCTGGGAGTGCCTTGTCTTATCCCCGCTTTACGGAACGTGAAACTGCCCAAGGATTTCAAAGGACCACGCAAAGTACCCAATTACACGGCAGATTTGGCTCCGGAGGCGTGGCTTGAGATTTATGAGATGGCAATGTAGATGCTGGATGTGGATGAGGCAGCATGCGCCAAGTATTTCACAATGATGCTCGAAGGCACAGCTTGAACTTGGCTGAAGGGTTTACCGCCCAATTCCATCGGATCATGGGCCGAATTGCGATGCCGGTTTATCAATAACTTCAAGGGCACATGCAAGCAGCCAATGTCTGTTGTCGATTTAGCTGCCTGCATTCAAGGAGAGCAAGAGTCTACAAGCAGTTGGGTGCGTTGAGTGTCAGAGATCATGCATTCCTCTAATAGCATCAACCCGAGCATAGCAGTGGTAACCTTGGAGGTCAATTGCCGGTTTGAACCCTTGCGGCTGAAGTTGGGATGGCTTAAACGCGATTGCAATGACATGGGGACACTCATGGGCGCTTTAGTGAAGTATGGGGACTCTGACATCCAGACGCCGATGCAGACAAGTCAGGGAAGGAAAGCAAGAATGGTAAACCGCCGCAACCCAACCCGGCGAATCAAGGATACAATGGTATGCGTAAAGCGGATGGCAATTCGAACTTTGTGGCCAACACCAATGCTCAGGAGGATGGACAGGACCGCATAGGTAGAGCGCCTCCGCGCAATGGGAGGCCGCCTATTAATCTGGAACGCTAGTTGAACGTGCCTTGCCCAAAGCACGGTACACCAGAAAAAATCAGCTACGCATCTCTGGAAAGACTGCTTTATTATGCAGGAATTCATGAACCGGAATAGGTACGATCATGGGCCCTCCGGCGGATCAGGCCCTGGCTTCCAGGGTCCGGGTTATTAAGGTGGTGGATCCGGTTCAGGGTACCACGGTAATAACAACAACAACAATGGGCACAATCAGCATAACGAGCAGCATGGTCAGGGCGGATATAACAATCAGGGAAATCAACGGCGTCAATAGCAGCAGCAATCCGGATATCAGAATAATCCGAAGGAGCTGAGCTGTGGGCAGTATCATGTCTTCACCACGAGGTTGTGCAAGCGTGATCAGAAAGTTCTGAAGAGGGCAGTACACTCTGTTGAACCGGCAGTACCACATTTCCTGCGTTGGTCGGAGCAACCCATTGTATGGAGCAGAGAGGATCATCCGCCCCGGGTTGATAATCCGGGCCAGCTGGCTCTGGTTGTAGCACCGCAGGTAGGGGGCTATAAATTTACCAAAGTGCTTATGGACGGGGGCAGCAGCATCAACGTTCTGTATTATGAGACTTTCCGGCGTATGGGGCTGACAGATAAGAAGCTTCGACAATCCAATACAGTATTTCATGGGGTGGTTCCCGGTAAATCGGCTTATCCAGTTGGCAAGATCGATCTAGAGGTTACCTTTGGAGATGAGCATGACTCCAGGTCAGAGACCGTAACCTTTGAGGTGGTAAAGATCAAGAGCCCATACCACGCTTTGTTTGGGCGGCCGGTTTACGCCAAGTTCATGGCTAGGCCGTGTTATGTTTATCAGCAGCTCAAAATGCCAGGCCACAAGGGAACTATTACGGTCCATGGGAGCCACAAGATTGCATTGGAATGCGAGGAAGGTGATGCAGCTTATGCTAAAGCGGTTTTGTGCGACTGAGGAGCTGAAGTTTTATAAAGACAATGTTGATCCGGCAGATATGTCTCCGCTGAAGAAACCAACCACAGAGCATGATCCGGCTTTGAAGTTTAAATCAGCTGAAGAGACCAAGCAGGTTGACTTTGTTCCTGGCGATTCATCCAAGCAGTTCACTATCAGTGCTAACCTAGATCCAAAATAGGAAAGCGCGCTCATCGAGTTCATCCGTGAGAATCGGGACATCTTTGCATGGAAGCCTTCTGATATACCAGGTGTACCGAGGGAACTCGCTGAGCACAATCTCAATATTGATCCTAAGTTTAAACCGGTTAAGCAATATCTGCGCCGCTTCAATGAAGAGAGGCGCAAGGCTATTGGAGAAGAAGTGGCTAGGCTCTTGGCAGCAGGCTTTATAGTTGAGGTGTTTCATCCAGAGTGGTTGGCTAATCCGGTGCTAGTACTTAAGAAAAATAACACTTGGAGAATGTGTGTTGATTACACAGATCTAAACAAAGCTTGCCCCACTGATCCCTTTGCCCTCCCCCGTATTTATCAGATCATTGATGCTACGGCAGGATCTGAGCGGCTAAGTTTTTTGGATGCATACTCAGGTTATCATCAGATCAAGATGGCAGTTAAGGACCAAGAGAAGACAGCCTTCATAACTCCCTTTGGAGCCTTCTGCTATGTATCTATGCCATTTGGGCTTAAGAGTGCCCAGGCAACCTACCAGCGTTGTGTGCAAAATTGACTTCATGGACAGATTGGGTGGAATGTTCATGCATATGTGGATGACATTGTGGTGAAATCCAGGAAGGAGGAGACATTGATAAAAGACCTGAAAGAGACCTTTGACAATCTCCGGGTTTGCAAAATGATGCTTAATCCGGAGAAGTGCATTTTTGGTGTTCCGGCAGGCAAGCTTTTGGGATTCTTAGTGTCGAACAGGGGAATCGAAGCTAATCCGGAGAAGATCAAGGCAATTACATCCCTGGCTAAACCGGCGTGCATCAACGATGTCCAACGCGTGGCCGGCCGTATTGCAGCGCTCAGCCGGTTTATCAGCCGTTTGGGGGAGAAAGCTATCCCGCTTTATCAGATGATGAAAAAGACAGATCGCTTCATCTGGAGTGAGGCTGCTGATGCTGCGTTTGAGGACCTGAAGAGGCAATTGGCAGAGCCACCAGTCCTTGCTGCCCATGTTGACAATGAGCCGCTGTTGTTATACGTGGCTGCTAATGCCCGTGCAGTAAGCGTTGCCATTGTGGTAGAGCACAAGGAGGCAGGCAAAGAATATCCGGTTTAGCGACCGGTTTACTACATCAGCGAGGTGCTCATCGAATCAAAACAGAGATACCCGCACTGGTAGAAACTGATGTATGGAGTCTTCATGGCAAACCGGAAGCTGAAACACTATTTTCAAGGCCATCCAATCACTGTGGTCAGTTCAGCTCCGTTGGGGGATATAATCCAGAACAGAGAGGCTACTAGTCGATTTGCAAAATGGGCCATTGAGCTTAGCCTACACGGATTGAAGTATGTGCCCCGTACTGCGATAAAGTCCCAGGCCTTGGTGGATTTCATCAACGATTGGACAGAGCTGCAAGCACCTGAGGAAAAACCGGATCACACATATTGGACTATTCACTTTGACGGTTCAAGGCAATTGGAGGGCTCGGGGGCTGGAGTCGTGTTAACTTCCCCGCGAGGTGATAAGTTCTGTTATGTCCTCAGTTTAATGTTCCCTTGTACTAACAATGCCACTGAGTATAAAGCTCTCCTCCATGGTCTGCGGATGGCCAAGGAGATGAACTTAAGCCGGGTTAAGTGCTTTGGCGATTCAGACCTGGTGGCACAGCAAGTATCTGGCAAGTGGGACTCCAAGGATCCACTCATGGCGGCATATCGACAAGAGGTGGACGCTGTCGCTAGACACTTCAAGGGTTATCAGGTGGATCATATAGATCGGCGAAAAAACGAAGCAGCTGACGCGTTAAGCCGGCTGGGTTCTCAGCGTAAACCGGTTCCACCTAATACCTTCTTGGATGAGTTGCACAATCCGTCGGTGCAGTTACCTTCAGAAGAGGACTTGGCTGTTCCTGATCCGGAGGCACAACTAGTCGCGGCACTTCATGTTATTCCGGATTGGACGCTTCCCTACCTGGCGTATATGAACCGAGGTGAGTTACCCGAGGATGAAGTCTTGGCTCGACAGATAATCCGGCGGTCTAGGTCAATGCCTATTGTCAATGGATAAATTCAACATCACAGCGTCTCTGGGGCGTTTCAGCGGTGTGTGTCACCAAAGGAGGGCTGTGATATTCTTAGAGAGATTCATGAAGGAGATTGTGGTCATCATACCGGTTCAAAATCTTTGGTGGCTAAAGCTTTTCGTCATGGGTTCTACTGGTTGACGGCTCATACTGACGCAGAGGACTTGGTCAGAAAATGTGATGCTTGCCAGAAATTTTCACGGCGTGCTCATATACCGACGCAGGAGTTGAGGATGATTCCAATTACTTGGCTGTTTGCGACCTGGGGGCTTGATATGGTTGGACCCTTCAAGAGATCCCAAAATAAAAAGACCCACCTTTTGGTGGCGGTGGACAAGTTTACCAAATGGGTTGAAGCGGAACCTGTCAGTAAGTGTGATGCGGCAACGACGGTTCAGTTCATCAAAAAGGTGATTTTCCGGTTTGGCTTTCCACACGGCATTATAACTGATAATGGCACCAATCTATCCAAGGGGCTATGGAGAAGTTCTGTCAACGAGAGCACATCCGCCTTGATGTATCATCAGTGTCTCACCCTCAGTCTAATGGCCAAGCTGAAAGAGCCAATCAAGAGATCTTGACAGGCATCAAGCCCCGGCTTATGGTTCCTTTGCAGAGAACATCGGGTTGTTGGGTGGAGGAGTTGCCTTCGGTACTATGGAGCATCAACACTACACCTAACAGGTCTACAGGGTACACGCCTTTCTTCATGGTGTATGGAGCTAAAGCGGTCCTCCCTAGTGATATCCGTCATGACTCGCCGTGGGTGGCGGCTTATGTCGAAGCGGATAATGAAAAAGCAAGGCAAGATGTGCTGGACCGGCTGGATGAAGAACGGGACATGGCAGCAGCTCGATCGGCGACTTATCAGCAAGACCTGCGCCGGTACCACAGTCGCCGGGTTAAAACCAGGACATTCCAAGAAGGAGATCTGGTGCTCCGGCTCATCCAAGACCAGACGGACATGCACAAGCTATCCCCACCTTGGGAAGGACCCTTTGTGGTCAGCAAGAACCTGCACAACGGATCATACTACCTCGTCGACGTTCGAGAACATAAGGACTCACGTACGGCGGAGGAGGAGACCAAGCGGCCGTGGAACATCGCTCTTCTTCGACCTTACTATACTTGAGCCATAGGCTCCACTTTATGTACATATCTTTACAATGTATATATTATGATCAATATAATAAACCAGCACCCCCGGTAAACCGGGGTATCAGCCGCATTTTTCCATAAGAGTGTCACATGGGGGCTTCTGCGGGCAAGGGAGTTCCTATGGCCTCTTAAATCGGCTACCGCATCAAGACCATCATAAGAGCACAGCTCTGGTTGCTTCGGCAATTTCCACATGATGATGAGGGGAAAAAGAGAGTTTGATGCCTAGCACAACTCAAACATAGGCCCCGACGAGCAATGCTCAAATGCTACCTGGGGGCTCCTGATGCAAGACATCAGCGAGTTGAAAACTCTTGTAGTAAACACGGCTTGGAAGCTTGGTGTGTAGACCTAAAACCCTGGATTAACCTGCCTGCATCAAGTAAGTCACGCCGCCTAGGTAAACCTGGTATGACCCGTCGAACGTACACACAAGTCAATCCTTATGGACCCTGAACTTAGTAACATTAAATTGACGATCATCGAGTGATTACCCAAGTCAAATCTTTACGAGATTTTGAACATTGGTAGCATTTGACATTGATTATTTGGTTAAGGATTGCTGACCATCTTAACAGGCTTTGCAAAAATGGTTAATGACAGTAGCCTGGAAGCTCATAAAAAGCCTCGAATTTGGAGCCTGGCAGCTCGTAAAAAGCTTCGACTACATGGTCTTATTTGCCCAAAAAACTTTATTTTTTATTTTTTATGTTTTCTCAAATCTTTATCTTCAAGGTCATTGGTTTTTCAACCAAGTCCATTGATTCAAGAGTGGATGACTACAAAGTTGCCACTACATCTGTATTTAGAGAGTTATAGTCTGGGTTATAAACACCAGTACTAAATTATAGTTAAACCGGAGTTCATTGTAACCCGGTTCGGCCTTCATGACGAGCCAACAAATAATCAAGGGAGTCATCAACACTTATACCTTGGATCGTTCTTGTCGGTGTACTAAGATAGGGGTACCTTAGTACCCCAACTTGTGCACGGGCAGTAGCAGCTTCCCGCGGCAGGGTCTACCACGTGCTCGCCGGAAACCTTTCTGGTCCCTATAAAGCCATTCAAGAACAAAGTATACAAGTCAGAAGATCAAGGCCCCGGCAAGAGGAGCTTGCCGGGAAGGCCGCACCAGGCTCAAGATTATCACGTTAGCACAAGACCCTGGCAAGAGGAGCTTGCCAGGAAGGCCAAGGAATGCACACCTCAAGAAATGCCTCGACGCATCATGCGCCCCGGCAGGACCCGGAGAGCGACAAGCTTCCGGGCCCGACAAGGTCACGGCCCCGGCAAGGTGCTTGCCGGGGGAAACTTATGCTGTGTGCCCGCGCTCCAGCTCATCTGCCCACGCGTCGCCCTGGGGCCCTTCCAGGGACGCGTGGCGGAAGGCTGTGCAGCCTGGGGCACACGGTGGCAAGCCACGGTGACGAGGCTACCGCCGTGTCGAACGGAGAAGCATGGACGGACACTTTTGGGGTCGACGGTGACGAGCATTTAATGCCCTTGTCCCCCACTGTCAAAGTTAGGTGAAGATCACTGTTCATCCACTGTTCACGCACTATTCCCGCACTGTTACAACTACCACCAAATTTACACTTTTACCCTCCTCTACGTTGACACCTGTTGGTGACCCCTTTGAGCTATAAAAGGAGGCCCATGCACAACGTAGAAAGGGTTCGAAACCTAAGAAACTCTCTCGCTCGGTATAGCTAGTATTGTAGCTCTTCAAGCTCCCGAGCTCAATACAACCAAGGCAGGAGTAGGGTTTTACGCGTCCGCGCGGCCCGAACCTGGGTAAACTGCCCGCGTGCGCTCCTCGATCTGCTCTCCGTGCTCCCTCCGCTCCCTTACCGCAACGTAGAAGGGGCTCCGGTCCCATAGGTGCTCGTGGGAGGACAGTTTCCCCCGACATCTTTGGCGCGCCAGGTAGGGGTAGGGTTTTACGCGTCCGCGCGGCCCGAACCTGGGTAAACTGCCCGCGTGCGCTCCTCGATCTGCTCTCCATGCTCCCTCCGCTCCCTTACCGCAACGTAGAAGGGGCTCCGGTCCCATAGGTGCTCGTGGGAGGACAGTTTCCCCCGACATCTTTGGCGCGCCAGGTAGGGGTAGGGTTTTACGCGTCCGCGCGGCCCGAACCTGGGTAAACTGCCCGCGTGCGCTCCTCGATCTGCTATCCGTGCTCCCTCCGCTCCCTTACCGCAACGTAGAAGGGGCTCCGGTCCCATAGGTGCTCGTGGGAGGACAGTTTCCCCTGACATCTTTGGCGCGCCAGGTAGGGGGCGTCGAGGTTGTGCGAACCTGATCCGGCGCTCACGCGGGCGCATTCTTCATCAACCTCTTCAGCTTCATCAACTTCATCAGCTACAACGACATGCCTCCGAAGAAGAAGGCTTCGGAGGTCGGAGGCCCGTCTGCGTCGATTCCACCGCCACCAGAACCAACGGTTGGTGGAGGAGACGCCGGCGGAAGGGTGGTCGCCGGCGAGGAAACTCACGGCGCGACCAAGTCCAAGGACAAGACGGACGACCGGGCAAATTCCAAAGCCTCGGTGTCCGTAGACGCACCACGCCTCTCTCGGGAGGTGCCGAGCCAGCAGCGCCGTGGTACAGGAGGTACCATTCGCTTGCTGGGGCAAGGACAAACCGGAGGATCGCGTGATGCTCAAGGCCATCGTCCTGGTACGAGCAAGGCGCGGTCGCCGGGGCGAGAAACTGCTCCTTCTAACCCTGTTAGAAGTCTGAGCATATCTCGCTCCTCGCACCGCTCGCCACCGCTCCCCTCCTCTCCAGCAGAAGCTCTAGCAAGAGCACAGCTGCTCCTCGATTTCCCTCCAGTGGCGGACAAGGCCGAAGACTGGAGGGCGACGATTCAGAGTCTCATCGCCTTCGCCAACAATGACACGCCGCAGCAGCCGGCGACGTCGCGGCCGCGGCAAGTCGACCAGACGAAGGCCGATGGCGACAAGACCGCCGGGGGTGCAACTACCGTGCACTCCCTGCCGCGGAAGTAGAAGACGCCACCCTGCCGGATTAACGTCGACGACGACTCCACGGCGTCGTCGGATCCGCGGGCTCGTCGGGACCAGCGCCAAGTCCTCGACGACCGGCGGCAAGAAGACGCTCGGACGCGCATCGAGCGCCGACGAGAAGCCCGGCGACAATCGGATCAGCGTGCTAGGACCGCTGTCGACACGTACGCGCCCGGTGAGCCAGGCGACTTGCCGTACGCGGCAGGTTGCCCTGCGTTCACCCGTGAGCTGCGGCGAGTCCAGTGGCCCAGCATGAAAAACTTAAAGCCCGACGTACCCGAGAAGTACGACGGGAAGACGCACCCCTCGGAGTTCCTCAGCATCTACACCATCGCGGTGCAGGCTGCCGGGGGACGCGACGAGAAGATACTAGCCAACTACTTCCCGCTGGTGCTTAAGCCAAACGTCCGCTCTTGGCTTATGCACCTGCCGGAGAACTCCATTTCTTCGTGGGCAGATCTATGCCACCAATTTGTTGGCGCCTTCACAGGCGGCCACAAACCCCACGGCCAGGAAAGCGATCTCCACATCTTGGCCCAGAAGGAGGGAGAATCCCTGCGCAAGTACATCCAGAGGTTCAGCCGCGTGCAACACAACATTCCCGACGTCCACCCTGCCGCGGTTATCAGCGCGTTCCACCAGAACGTGCGTAACCGCCGCATGAGAGAAGAGATGGCCATGACAAAGATCCGGGATGTCAGCGAGCTCTACGCTCTGGCTGACAAGTGCGCGCGCGCCGAAGAGGGGAGGAGACTCCCCGGAGAGGATACTGGCGCAGGAGGAAGCGACAGTGAGGACGCCGCCCCGGCAAAGAAGAGCCGGTTGCGGAACAACAGAAGGAAGAAGAGCAAGGAAGTGCTGGTCGTCGAGCAGTCCGGCAAGGAGGCTCCCGCCAAGAAGGTACAGGCTGGCGGTTCCGGCAAGGAACCCGCCCCTGTAGCGGCAGCCGACAAGCAGGACAGCTCCGACAAGCAATATTGCAAGATCCACCGCACCAAGGGCCACGACCTTCAGAACTGCAAGCGAGTCGAGTACCTCGTAGAACAGCAGAAGGCTGAATACGAGCGTCGCGACAAAGAGAAGGCCCAAGGAGGCGGAGGAGAGCCCAGCAAGAAGCGGCCATTCATTGGCCGGGGAGGACGCCGCGGCAAGGCCAAGCAGCGGCAAGGTGATCGACCTCCCCGGGGCCGCGACAAGGATGAGGAAGAAGACGACGACGACGACATGGAGGAAGGAGATAACAGCGAGCAGGAGTTCCAGAAGGCCACGGAAGTTCTGTGTGTCGACGGAGGCGCTTCTCTGCACACTTCCCACCGCCAACTCAAGCAGTGGGTGCAGGAAGTAAACGCAGCTGAGCCGCCCGTCGAGTCACACAGGCTGCTGAAGTGGTCCAGCACGCCTATCATTTTTGACCTTGAGGATCACCCTGACCGCACAACAGCGGTCGGGTGCTTGCCGATGTTGGTCTCACCAACTATCCGCAACCTCAAGGTCACCAAAATGTTGGTTGACGGCGGGGCCGGCCTGAACTTGATCTCCTCAGCTGTGATCAAGAAACTCCAGATCCCGGACAGCGAGCTCGAAGAAACCGGGTCGTTCCAAGGAATCAACCCGGGAAGGAGCAAGCCGAAGGGGAAGATTACTCTGCCAGTGACCTTTGGCGGGGAACTCAACTTCAGGACGGAGAGGATAACCTTCGACGTGGCCGATATCCCATTGCCATACAATGGGATACTTGGACGTCCTGCCCTCGCCAAGTTCATGGCAGCTTCCCACTATGCCTACAACGTACTCAAGATGCCGGGGCCGATAAGCGCCATCTCTGTCCCTGGCGACAAGAAGGACGCGCTTATCTGCGCCGACAAGATATACCGGGATGTAGCAGCCGCAACAGAAAGCAACACACTTGCCGCTGAAGCTCCCGGGGGGAAGACCAAGACCAAGTCCGGCAAGAGCTCTGGGGCCCACTCCGGCAAGCGCACCTCTTCGGAGTGCTGCGCTGCCATCGAGGACGCACCATCGAGCTCCATCGGCAAGTGCAAGAAAGGGATGGCAGCTCCACCGGCAACCAAGAAGGTGTCCGCCAAGGAGGACGACACTGGTGGTACTTTCACCATCAGTGCTACGCTCGACAACAAATAGGAAAGCGCGCTCGTTGCCTTCCTGCGGGCGAATGTCGATGTGTTTGCGTGGCAACCATCTGACATCCCCGGCGTTCCCAGGAAGGTAATTGAGCACAAGCTTGCTGTTTGTCCTCATGCGCGGCCCGTCAAGCAGAAGGTCAGAAAGCAAGCCGTGGAGCGCCAAGAATTCATCGCGGAAGAGATAAAGAAGTTGGAAGCAGCGGGCCTGGTTAGAGGCGTGATCCATCCTACGTGGTTGGCCAATCCAGTTGTCGTACGCAAGGCCAATGGGAAGTGGAGACTTTGTATAGACTTCACTGATGTGAATAAAGCATGTCCCAAGGATCCATTTCCCTTGCCGCGTATTGACCAGATTGTTGACTCCACCGCTGGATGTGAGCTGCTTTCCTTCCTTGATGCATACTCAGGGTACCACCAGATTTTCATGGCTAAGGAAGATGAAGAGAAGACTGCATTCATTACTCCATGTGGCACGTATTGCTTCATACGCATGCCCTTCGAATTGAAGAATGCAGGCTCGACGTTTGCAAGGGTGGTGCACACTGCTTTTGAGCCACAGATTCATAGAAATGTGGAAGCCTACATGGGTGACATAGTGGTCAAGAGCAAGAGCAAAGATACCCTGATCTAAGACTTAGAGGAAACCTTTGAGAATCTGCGCAAGATACAGCTCAAGTTGAACCCCGAGAAGTGCGCCTTCGGAGTCCCCTCTGGCAAGCTTCTCGGGTTCTTTGTGTCACAGAGGGGGATTGAAGCCAATCCCGACAAGATCAAAGCCATCGAGCAGATCGAAGGCCCGAAGCGCGTCAAGGACGTAAGGAGAATTGCTGGTTGTGTGGCTGCCCTCAGCAGGTTCATTTCAAAGTCTGCAGAGCGCGCCCTGCCTTTCTTCAAGATTTTGAAAAAGGCAGGCCCTATGAAATGGACTCCGGAAGCGGAGGCAGCGCTGCAAGACTTGAAAGGATACCTATCCTCCACTCCAATACTTGTCGCACCTAGGCCACAAGAGAAGTTGCTGCTATACCTAGCGGCAACCAATCAAGTGGTTAGTGCTGCGCTAGTAGCAGAGAGGGAGGCGGATGAGGAATCCACATCACCGGCAAGCGAATCCAGCGACAAGCAGGGTGCTTCCCCGACAAGCTCTGGCCCCGACAAGGACAAGTCTGCGCAGGAACAAGGAGAAGTGCGAAGGAAGATGCTGCAGCGCCCAGTGTATTTTGTAAGTTCCCTCTTGCAGGGGGCTAGATCAAGATACTCTGGGGTGCAGAAGTTGCTTTTCGGCCTCCTCATGGCCTCGAGAAAGCTGCGCCATTACTTCCAAGCACACGAGATAACGGTGGTCACTCGCTTTCCGTTGAAGAGGATATTGCAGAATCCCGAAGCAACAGGCAGGATCGTCGAGAGGGCACTAGAGCTGTCAAGCTTTGGTCTCAAGTTTGAGAGTACTTCAACCATACAGAGCAGAGCTTTGGCAGAATTCAAAGCGAAATGGACCCCAACGCCAGATGAAGAAGTTCCAGAGACAAGCGTCTCCGTCCAAGAAGCAAGCAGCAAATGGATAATGTACTTTGATGGTGCTTTCTCGCTGCAAGGCACCGGTGCCGGCGTGGTGCTCATAGCGCCCACCGGAGAGCACCTCAAGTATGTTGTTCAGATGCACTTTCCCAAGGAACAAGCGACAAACAATACTGCTGAGTATGAAGGTTTGCTTGCCGGCCTCAGAATTGCGGCCGAACTTGGGATCAAGAAGTTGATTGTGCGGGGAGATTCACAGTTGGTGGTCCGACAAGTGAACAAGAGTTATCAGAGCCCTTTGATGGAAGCTTATGTTGATGAAGTGAGGAAGCTTGAAGAACACTTTGAAGGTCTGCAAATGGAGCACGTTCCAAGAGCTCAGAATGATATTGCAGATGGCCTCTCAAAGTGTGCTGCAATGAAGTTACCTATGGAACCAGGGACCTTCCTGCTCAAGCTAACTCAGCCATCCGTTACACCATCAGTTGGGCAGAACAAGAAGAGGAAGTTGGTCTCCGGCGACTACTTGCCGGCGGATCTTCCCAGAACCGCCGCCAAGGTCCCCAGGAGCAACAGCCAAGATGCTGAGGAACAGTTTGCTCCTGCAGACCCAAGGGTCTGTACAGTTGAAGCAAGCGTTCCCAACAAGCCTTGCCCCGGCAGGCTTGCCGGGGGACCATCAGCTCCGGCAGAACCGCAGGTTCTTGCTGTAGAAGCTGAGGTTCCCGCAGCAGCCCTCATGCCTTTAGTCCTTGTTGTTGAGCCTCAGGCTCCAGCATGGGCACAGCAAATCGTTCGTTTTCTACAAACTGGAGAACTTCCCGACGACCCAGAAGAGATAGAGAAAATAACCAGGCAGTCAAGTATGTACCAGTTCGTTGGCAATGAACTGTACAGAAGAAGGCTCAACGATGTCAGGTTGAAGTGTATTTCCAGGGAAGATGGACAGAAGCTGTTGGCAGAGATACATGGAGGCATATGTGGCCACCACATTGGCGCAAGGGCACTTGCCGGGAAGGCGTTCCGGCAAGGGTTCTTCTGGCCAGAAGCCCTCCAAGATGCAACTACACAAGTAACCAAGTGTGAAGCGTGCCAGTTCCATGCCAAGCAAATTCACCAGCCAGCTCAAGCTCTCCAAATGATCCCTTTGTCCTGGCCATTCTCGGTCTGGGGGCTCGATATCCTCGGCCCCTTTCCCCCGCGCAGTCGGGGGCTTTGAGTACTTGTACGTTGCAATCGACAAGTTCACAAAGTGGCCAGAAGTGGAACCAGTGAGAAAGGTGACAGCACAGTCAGCAGTCAGGTTCTTCAGGTCAATTGTTTGCCGTTTCGGAATCCCTAACAGGATCATCACCGACAACGGCACACAGTTCACAAGTCGCACCTTCATGCAATACGTCCAAGACCTTGGCGCCAAGGTCTGTTTCGCTTCTGTTGCTCACCCGAGGAGCAATGGTCAAGCGGAGAGGGCCAATGCTGAAGTGCTGCGCGGACTCAAGACAAGAACCTTCGACAGGCTGGCAAGTGCGGAAGAAACTGGATAGAGGAGTTGCCGGCGGCTCTTTGGTCAATCAGGACGACACCAAGTCGAGGCACCGGACAGACACCCTTTGCTCTTGTCTATGGAGCAGAGGCAGTTCTCCCCACGAAACTCGTATACGGATCTCCTCGAGTGCTCGCTTATGATGAGCTCGAGCAAGAGCAACTGCGACAAGATGATGCATTGCTCCTTGAGGAGGAACGTCTCCAGGCTGCTGTACGAGCTGCTCGATACCAGCAAGCCTTGCATCGCTATCATAGCCGCAAGGTCAAGGCCATGAGTCTCGAGGAAGGCGACCTTGTTCTTCGGCGTGTTCAGTCCGCCAAGAATTCCAACAAGTTGACGCCGAAGTGGGAAGGCCCTTATCGGGTGAGGCAAGTCACAAGGCCCGGCGCTGTCCGCCTTGAGACCGAAGAAGGCTTACCGGTGAGCAACTCCTGGAACATAGAGCATCTTCGCAAGTTTCACCCATAAGGCGCGGTTGCCGTGATCCGCTCCGACAACCACCTTTTGTACATGTCTTGCCGCTGTTGCATGTAAACCTTTGTACAAAGCCGGGCGCAGATCCCGTGCATCAGTAAAGCTTTTGTGCTTCGCACTATTTGTCATTTCCATGCTTTTCTTTGTTATTTGCATGCATTATCTGACACCTTGTGCAACGCACATCCCCGGTAAGCACTAGCAAGCCGTGAGGCCCTATACTTGTTTTTCCTCCTCTTTTTCTTTCCCTCTTAAGCAGAAGGAGTATACCTCGCGCACAAGTTTGCCGGGGGGGAAGGAGATGGAGGTATAAACCAAGTATTGTTCAAGAAAGAGAAGCTTTGTCGGGGAGCAAACAATATATGAAAGCTAAGTTACCAAAGTTTGAACATTCAAAATTTTAAATTCTAGTTATCTTCCTTGAACAACCACACTTTGTATGGAAAACCTGTGCGCGGAGGAACCTACCCGTGGCTAGCCGCGCCCTTACTCTGTTTCGAGCACGCTCAACGGCTTAAGTGAGCTGCGACAAGTGTCGCGCCCTTACTTTGTTTTCGAGTTTCCTCAGCAGTTTAAGTGTGCTGCGACTAGCTGCAGCAAGGTTACTTGCCGACAAGGTCTTTTGCCAGCAGGCTGCTAAGAGCCCAGCACTCAGCGCTCGCGGCAAGGGTCTTTTGCCGGCGAGTTCCCTAAAAGCGTAGGGTGGAATACATACAAAGTGAAAGGACTAAAAGCAAGGGAGATAACACTGCATTGATTGTTCGAAATAAGGTTATATATTACAAAGATAACTTGCCGCAATAACTAATTGATTCATGTCCATAACATACTTTGCAGCGGCAAAAGAAACAGAAAGAAAGAAGCCTAATCTACGCGGTCACCTTCACGCCTCGTGACCTTGTTCACCTTGGCGACGATGTGGGCAACCTGCGCCTTCAACGCCTCCTGATCAGCTTCGGCCGGCAAGGTGCGGAGGACATTGACAAGGTTGATGCCGGGGTTGCGGTAGACGATCTTCGTCAAGACACGCTCCAAGGTGCCCATGCAGAGCTGACGCGCCTCGTCGGCCAGCTGCACGGGGATCTTCTCCTGCAGCCGCGCAAGTGCTGGTGCTATTCCCCTGAAGAAGAGACTTAACTTGGTGCTGTGGGGGAGGTCCTCGTCCGGAGAGTACGCGAGGTGCTCCGCCTTCAGCGCCACCATCTCCTTGTCAATGTTGGCAGCGGAGGTGACCAGATCATCAGTCCATTGCTCCACTGCCCGGCTGAAGTTGTTCGCTAAGACGGCGGCGCTCTCCACCAAGTTCCGCTCCTTGCGGAGCTCGTCCTTCAGCTTCGTCTCACGGTCCCGGGCGGTGTCGAGCGAATCAGTCAGAGTGGAGACCTTCAACTGTAAGTCAGCAATTGAATCCTTGGCGGCAGTGAGCTCGTCGCCTTTCTTGGAGAGACGTACCTGCAAGTCAGAGTTGGTGTGGGCATCTTTCTCCCGCTCCACATTGAGCGCGGTGACTCTGTCCTCGCTCGCCTTCAGGTACCGCTCCAGCTGATCCACCTTAAGCTCCAGGTCCCTCTTGGCAGTCTCCGTGGCGGCGGCAGCGTCCTTTGCCTCCTTTAGGGCCCCGCCAATGGCCTGCTCCCGGGCGGTGAGGTCGTCCTCGTGGGCGTCGAGGTCGACCTTCCGCTGGTTGAGCGTCCCTTCCCGCTGAGACAGCTCTTCGGCAGTCCGCCGCTGCTGCTCCTCAACCTCAGCCTTCTCCAGGAGGAAGGCTTGCTGCGCCTCGGCAAGCCCTTCACGCTCCTCCGCCAAGTTGCGGAGGGCTGCCTGGTTGGCGGCGCGGAGCTCCGCGGCGCGCTTCTCCAAATCAGCTCCAGCCTTGGCGGTGAGAGCTTCGTGGGACTCCAGCTTCGTCTGCCTGGCCCGGTACAGGGCCAGGAGCCGGCGAAGTAGCTTCTCCTCTTCGGGCTCGTCACTACCGCCAAGTGCTTCAACAACCTTCAACCCCGCGGAGGCGAGGACCTCTCCGTCGTAGGTCTCTCCCTCCACGGGGGCTCGAGATGAGGACGCCCACGGGACTTGTATGAAGACCCCGTTGGGGGCCTCAAGATAGACGCCCGACTGCTCCGTGGTGGCGGAGGGGTCGGCGGCTGGTGCAGCGCTTGACGCTCCTGCTGCCTCCGGGCCGGCAGTGTGGTCGCCGGTCCCTTCCCCAGCCGCGGTGTCTGCGGTCGGGGCGGTCTCTTCAGCGGCAGGCTCGTCAGCTCCAGCCATGCCCTCAGTGGCAGTGGCGTTGCTGCCGCCGCCGCGCACCTCTTCATCAGCAGCGGTCTCCGTTTCCATCCGCTCTGGGGCAGGAGGATCTAGCAGAAGAAAAAGAAAAAGAAAAAGTCAAGCAAATATCCAAAAAAGAAGAGTCCAAGAAGAAGAAGCTACAAGACTCACCTTCGCGGACTTCTTCAACGACAGGGTCCCTCGCCGGGGAGTTCTCCCTTGGCGGCGGAGCAGTGGCCCCTGCTGGCGGAGGGCCGCCCGCGCCCTCCCTTGGCGGGGTGCTCACCCTTGTCGGGCTGCTCCCCCTTGGCGGGGTACTCGCCCTTGGCGGAGTACCCGTCCTTGGCGGAGCATTCCCCCTCGCCGGGGAGCTCCTCCTTGGCGGGGAGGGTGGAGCAAGAGGCTCGTCGGGGGCGACCTCCTGGCGCTCCTGCGGCTGCGGCTCCACTTCTGCACAAGATGAACAAGGCAACAAAATATCAGTACAAGCAACAACCTCAGGCGCGCCCGACCAACAGAAAAGAATGACTACCAGACTTACGCTGGGGGCTGCGCTGGGGGCTGCTCCTCGGAGCAGCAGGTTGATCCGGCAAGCTTGCCGCTGGCGTGTCTCCGGTCGCCGCGGCGGGCGAGTCGTCTTCAACCTCGACCACAGGGATCTTGGCCCTCTTCGCCATCCGCTGAGCCAGGGTCCTGAAGAGCAAAACAAAAACAAGATCAGAATCAACAAGGAAAATCAAGACAAAGTCAAAGAATTTACGGGGATCTTGTTCCTCGTCGTCGGAGCTGAGGGCGGAGAAGTCAAACTCCGCCTGGGGTGCTCCTGCGTGAGGAGCTGGAGGAGAAGGCTCCCGCGGGCACTTGGCGGTCTCCGGGGCTGTGGGCTGCGAAGACCCAGCCTCCGTCGTCGTCGAGGGCCGAGGAGCAGAAGGGGCGGTCGTTCCGCTCCGGGAGGATCCCCCTCCGCTTGGCGCTGGTGCGCGGGGCGCCTCCTTCACGACTTTGCTCGCCCTGGTGGCGCGTGTCGCCCGACGCGCATGCTGCTGTCGAGGCGCCTGCGGCCTCGTCGCCGTAGCCGCCTTGCGGAGGCGCTTCCTTGGTTGTTGCGTAGGACTTGCCGGAGGCGGGGAGTTCTCTGAGGACGAGGAGGCATCGTCGTCAAGTCCCAGAGATCCACCAGAGTCTTCATCAGCCTCGACGTCCTCCTCCTCCCCGGCAGGCCCGCTGGACTCAGCACCATGCCCAGCGGCATCGCTCCCTCCGGCGACCTCGCTCCCTCCGGCGACCTCGCTCCCCCCGGCAACCCCGCCTATCCCGGCAAACTTCAGGGAGGGCACCCCGGCAAACTCTTCGGGCGGAAGCTTGAACATCTTGAGGATTTCCGCCTCCTCTGCTTGGCACACCGCGTCCGCGGCCTCTGCATCGTCCACAGAGTATCCAAAATCACCCGCCGCCGCAGCTGCGGCGGCCTCCTCCATCCTGGAAGCGATGTAGGCTATATCCCGAGCCGTAGTGGCCCGGGTGAGGCCCCTGTTCTCCTCGTTGTTTTTGGGCGTCTCGACCAAGTTGTCGAAAAAGCTCAGCACAGTATCCGGCGGAGGCTCTATCCAAGTGGGGTCGACGCCGTGGTAGTCGCACGCAGACATCATCGCGCGCAAGGAATCCTGGGCAGTGCTGTTGCACAGCGGCACCACTCCCGGGAAGGTCTGAACCACTCCGGGTGGGCCGGGTCATGCTTGAAGAGCTCTCGGACCATCCCCTTCAGCTCAAAGGCAGTGAAATTGAAGTTTAATCCAGGGCGCAGCCTCATGATATCCGCCGCATTGCCGAATTCCCAGGCGTGCCTTTTCCTTTCTTGTAAAGGGGCAATGCGGCGGCGGAGGAAATCTGCTCCAACCTCTCCGGTAGTCAAATTGGCGACCCGGAGACGAATAATCCTAATGAGGGCAACGCTGAGCTTGTTGTCCTCCGGGGCCAATTCGCTCCAATCTCTGCCGCGCACTATGGCAGTTGTGCGCGGCGCGGTGAAGGGCACCGGCTTATCCTCCACTACCCAACACCAATCGGCTCTCCATTCTTCCCACTTGCCGCGGAGCTCTCCCTTCAGGTATGAATCCTTCTTATTCAGCCGGAAGATCCAGGAGATGCCGCCGGAAAGGGGAGCGCCAGCCTCTACTCTAGGCATAAAGAAATGGCGGAAAAGGGCTACGTTTGGATGAATCCCAACATAGTTTTCGCACAGATGTACGAAAACAGCCATCGTAAGGATGGCGTTGGGAGTAAAGTCTAGGAGGTGGAGGCCATATGTGTTCATGATATCGCAAAAGAACTCCGAGAACGGAGGGCACAATCCACAATGGAAGAAAGCAGCGAAGAAGAAGTACCCGCCGGGGAACATATCTTTGGCGACGGCGGGGAAGGCTCTGGTGCGGGGATGAGCTTTGGTCTCCCCCGACCAGAACAGATAATATTTGTTCCGCAGCTCCTTCGCGCCAAGCCTCGGCGCGAAGACCACGCTCCTCTTCCGCAGGGCGGCCAGCTTCGCCGCCTGCTCGGACTTCTCCTTCTTGGCCTTGTCCGCTTTCGCCTTGTCGCTCTTCGGAGCCATGGCGGAGGCGGCGAGGGAAGAGGCTAGGAGCTCGACGGCGCCGCGGATGCGGAAGACGGCGGAGGAGCGGTGGAGGCAAGAAGCAGCGGGGGTTTCTGGAGAGTTAAGAGGCAATGTAGACGAAGGAGGGAACTGCCCCTGCTTCCTCTGCTTTTAAGGGGGAAGTGGGGGACGCTCCGCATTTCCCATTAAAGAACAGGCCATGATCTCTCCCACGACGCCGCAATCGACGCGTGCCGTCAGGGAGGGATGCGGCGGATGCGGAAGAGGATACGGCTTGCCGTGGGCCGCGCGTGCTCGTGCACTGTTTTGGGCCTGGCCCAACAGCGCTCGGCACCGTGTGTGGCCCAGGCCCGGGGGCTCCTGTCGGTGTACTAAGATAGGGGTACCTTAGTACCCCAACTTGTGCACGGGCAGTAGCAGCTTCCCGCGGCAGGGTCTACCACGTGCTCGCCGGAAACCTTTCTGGTCCCTATAAAGCCATTCAAGAACAAAGTATACAAGTCAGAAGATCAAGGCCCCGGCAAGAGGAGCTTGCCGGGAAGGCCGCACCAGGCTCAAGATTATCACGTTAGCACAAGACCCTGGCAAGAGGAGCTTGCCAGGAAGGCCAAGGAATGCACACCTCAAGAAATGCCTCGGCGCATCATGCGCCCCGGCAGGACCCGGAGAGCGACAAGCTTCCGGGCCCGACAAGGTCACGGCCCCGGCAAGGTGCTTGCCGGGGGAAACTTATGCTGTGTGCCCGCGCTCCAGCTCATCTGCCCACGCGTCGCCCTGGGGCCCTTCCAGGGACGCGTGGCGGAAGGCTGTGCAGCCTGGGGCACACGATGGCAAGCCACGGTGACGAGGCTACCGCCGTGTCGAACGGAGAAGCATGGACGGACACTTTTGGGGTCGACGGTGACGGGCATTTAATGCCCTTGTCCCCCACTGTCAAAGTTAGGTGAAGATCACTGTTCATCCACTGTTCACGCACTATTCCCGCACTGTTACAACTACCACCAAATTTACACTTTTACCCTCCTCTACGTTGACACCTGTTGGTGACCCCTTTGAGCTATAAAAGGAGGCCCATGCACAATGCAGAAAGGGTTCGAAACCTAAGCAACTCTCTCGCTCGGTATAGCTAGTACTGTAGCTCTTCAAGCTCCCAAGCTCAATACAACCAAGGCAGGAGTAGGGTTTTACGCGTCCGCGCGGCCCGAACCTGGGTAAACTGCCCGCGTGCGCTCCTCGATCTGCTCTCCGTGCTCCCTCCGCTCCCTTACCGTAACGTAGAAGGGGCTCCGGTCACATAGGTGCTCGTGGGAGGACAGTTTCCCCCGACATCTTTGGCGCGCCAGGTAGGGGTAGGGTTTTACGCGTCCACGCGGCCCGAACCTGGGTAAACTGCCCGCGTGCGCTCCTCGATCTGCTCTCCATGCTCCCTCCGCTCCCTTACCGCAACGTAGAAGGGGCTCCAGTCCCATAGGTGCTCGTGGGAGGACAGTTTCCCCCGACATTTCCTGTCGGATTAAGGTTTGTTAAGATACACTTAATCGCAGGTATGGTACAAACTTATATTTTATACAAAGTTCAAGTTATCAACTTAGATCATGTGCTTGGGCAGTATGACCCGTCCGGCGGTAAACCGCCAGGACACTTTGAACATTGTTTTATGCATAAAGAGGTAGAATAAACCGTCAAAGCATTGCAAGCAGGATATATTTCAGAAATTGCCAATCAAAGCAATCTCATCGATATAGTACCTCAGCTATCCTATTACAAGGCGCTGGAAGGCCCAAAAGAATATTAGTTTTTTCTCAAACTACTAGGACATAAGGTTAGACTGGCGCTGGTTTAAGACTCTGCATCAACCCGTCGTGACGACTGAGGGTCAGCTTGCTCCGGGTCTTCGGTGGCTTCTTCCAGCTGTTGGAAATCGGTGGTGCTCCAGTCAATCTTGGCAAGGGCTCGGAAATAAACTTCGTCATTTATAAGGTCTGACGGATCAATGTCAGGAGCGAAGGTGTGCTTACGGACGGGTGGAATAAGATTTTCAATGTCATAGGACGGACGCTCCACCCGTACGTTCTCCATATCATAGTTCGGATGATATCTTGATAAGTACGCTTCATCAGCAAGTTTACTGGCAAGCAGCCGCATATCCTTAGTTAAAGCGCGAAGATCATCATTGGAGAAGGCTGATCCATCTTACTTCATGCTCGGATAACCGTTCATTGCCTCAGCCAGATCAAAGTCAGGAACCCACGCCTTGGCTCGGGTTAAGGCCATCAGAGACCCAGCTCTTGCAGATGACTTCTTTAGTTCGACAAGACGGGCAGGCAAAATTGACAGTTTCTCCAAAGTACCTTGGATGGTGGTTGGAACCGGTTTGTTGTGGGAGATAGCGCTAATGGCCCTTTGAGCGCCGGAATAAAGCTGCTCCACCAAAGTGTACGCAGCTTTCAGTTTCTTCCGCACGTCATCGCCAAGATGAGTGATGCGCCTCCCTGCGTAAGCATTATGAGTTAATCCGGAATAGTACTAGATTGCAAAGACAAGCTTATGTTAAGAGAACTTACCGAAGATGGCAGATGTCCTATCATTTATTTGCTGCCTCAACCCGGACAATTCCTCTGTCACCGGGTTAAGAGCAGCCTCAGCATCAATGGCTCTTTTTTTCAAAGCAGCCTTTTCCACCTCCCAAGCTGATCGCTCCGCTTCAAAATCCTTCTTTAGCTTCTCCATATTAGTTAATGCAAGTGAAAGCTCATCCTTGACTTTTTACAGAAGCAGTCTCTTGGAATTTTAAGCTATCCCGGAGTTCAGTTATTTCAGAGGCCCTCCGGTTCAAGTCAGTCTGCCAAAGATACAAGTATATCATATTTTCATGGAGCAATTCAATCAAAGTCCCAAGCACATAACAAGTTATGCACTTGACACATGGGGGCTAATGTACATTTGCAGTAAAAAGTAGGCAATTTTTCCAGACAAGTCCCAAGCACATAACAAGTTATATACTTGGCACTTGGGGGCTAATGTGACATTGTTCTAAACATAGGAAAAGTCCCGGTTCACCCTCAATGAAGTAAACCGGCCCTTGGGGGCTACACCTACAAGTAAAAATTCTATATTTGATCTACTGAAGTCCCGGTTCACCCTGAAAGGCTAAACCGGCACTTGGGGGCTACGATGGTCTAAAGTTACAGCTACAAGGCACAAGCAGAAATGAAAGACAAAGGAAAAAAAGTTACCTCATAGCGTTCCTTCATTAAATTAACCAAGCCGGCTTCATGGTTGCGGCTGGTGTATAGCCGGTTCAAATACCCGGAATGAAGCTCCTGAGCACTAAGCTGAGCATAGCTGGACAAGTCGGTGTTCCACTTGCCTTTGTCCTTGTGGAGAAACTCTTCCTTGGCAGTGTGTTTGGCCAAAGCAACAGGCTCTCCTGGGGTGGTAAAACCGGTCCCAGTAATCTCAATGTCATCATTTGAAGCAGCAGTTTGCCTAAAAGGATTGGCAGCAGTGTGATTGACGTGAGCAGGACTAGCAGGAGCCGGACTAGCCCGGGCAGGGCTAACCCGGGCAGGGCTGGCCGGTTCAGCAGTATGCTCCATGGGGTCGTCACCCGGAGCAGCAAGGTCTTCTCGATCCATAGGAGGAGAATCATCATGTGGAATTTCAACATTGCCTTCTAAGGGGTTGGCAAGTTTAGGATCATCTACCGGTCCAGAAGTAGTATTATCGACTACCGGTATACTCAATTTGGCCTTTTTGCTAGGCTTGGGCATACTGAGAAAAGATTAAAGAGATAATAAAAATCAGAAGTCAGAGATGAAAAGTTAAACCAGACAGAGTAAAGGACAGCTTACCCGTGAACAGTCTTGAGGGCAGGAACTTGTGTGGCGGTTGATTCGCCAGAAGAGGAGAGAGGAGTTTCCGGATAATTCGAGTCAGACGGATTAAGGGGTTGACGAATAAGACCTGCTTTGGGGAAAAGAGCAGTTGGAGTAAGTAAAACCTCAGAACGACGCCTTTGAGCCGGAGTGTGTGGTAATCCGGTGGATTCAACCACATGGCCACTGTGGCGAGTGGTGCGGCGAGCTTCATGTTGCTGTTTCTTCAAAAGAAAGTTTGGATCCAGTTGAGCATAAGGATGAGAAAACTGAAATTTTCGGACTACCCGATGAATGTTTGGTGGCGGTGGTTCTAAGTTGGTGGAAAGAGAGATTACCTCAACGTCATCCGCTTTACTGCCTTCAGCAAGACCCTGGGAACAATCATTATTAATAAAAATGCAGGCAAAAGGAAAGACTAAGGAATCATAAGAACTGGGTGGTATCTCACAGGCCGGATCATCTTCCTCCGCATTGGATCCTGATGCGGCAGCAGGCTTCTTCTTGTTCCTTTTCACGGCCAGGGTCTTTTTGTGAGCCGGCTTCACTAGTTTTTCTGGGTCTTTCTTTTCCAGAAAGGGTCGTTCGCCTGTTTAAGGGAATAAAGGCGTATTAAACCAAGTGCTATGGATGGATTAAAACAAAGCAAACGGACGGAATAGTTTCTTATCGACGGCGGATTATTGGTCACACAAAAGGCTGCCAATCCGGTCTGACTACACTCTTCAATAGGTATATTCAGCAATTTCTTGACGGATTCGTTAACCTCAGTTTCTGATAGCACCATATCTATGTGGCGCAAAGGGTCCTTGGGGTTCCCAGTATACTCACACATTAAACCGGAATGCCGGCTTAGCGGGAGAATGCTCCAAGAAAGGCAGCAGCGGACGAAATCAACTCCGGTCAATCCTTTGGCTACAAAGGCCCTGATCTTTGAAATATGAGGGGCATATTGAGCTCGCTCCTGGGCACTCAAGCGCTATTGAAAAGGATGGTCCTCTGGAAGACGGTGGGGGCGATAACCCGGCAGTGGATTTTCACCCTCCGGAGAAGTGTCTACACAGTAGAACCAAGTTTGATTCCATTCCTTGGGATGGTTGTGGAGAGTGGCGTGAGGGAAGCTAACATCCTTCCTCTTCTGGATAGTCATTCCGCCGAGCTCAGTATTTTGGCCATCATGGAATTCAGTCCGACGGTTTAAGTGGAAGAAGTCCCGGAATAGCTCCACTGTTGGCTCCTCTGGCAGATATGCTTCACAGAAGACTTGAAAGTTGCAAACGTTGGATACAGAATTGGGACCAATATCTTGTGGGTGAAGCTGAAAGTTTGCCAATACGTCACGGAAAAACTTTGACCCAAGAGGGTTGAATCCCCGGGCCAAGTGATCAAAGAAGACAACAATTTCTCCTTCCTTGGGCTTTGGAGGACATTCTTTTCCAGGAGCCCTCCAGTGAAGGACATCCTTTGGACCTAAAGCGCCAATTGAGGCCATCTTTTCTAAATCATCCTCGGTGATCCGGGATGGGATCCAGTTGCAAGAGACGAACTGTTTGGCTGCGCAAGTCATCCTTTCAAAAGGGAAGGCTGAAAGTACAATAAAGATCCGGTTTGGTAATCTAAGTAGAGTTAAACCGGTAAGTTATACGAAAGTATTGGTCTAAATGGCGGTTTAAGCAGGGGCCTAATGGTATCTACCGGATTATAAAGTTTGGAAACGTTAAACAGAACACAGGCAGGTAAGACGCAGATCTAAAGTTAAACCAGCGACACAGGCAGATGAGATGCAGATCTAAAGTGTGGGGAAACAACTTCCATACAAGCAGCAGTAATATATGGATCTACAACATATGGGAAACTAAAAAATAATTCAAGTTGTGTTCAGCAGAAACAATGAAAGCCCTAAACAGATTCAGTTTAACTAGCAGTATTGGGAGAGATAAGATTACAATGACGGAGCAGAGCTATGCTTACGGTGGTTAACCTAAAGTTTGAGATCTACGGCTAAATACTGTCTATGGCAAAGAACCGCGAAGAACAGGGACTCATCTATGAGCTCGCATGAAACCCTAGAACTGAGATCTACAGGAAGGAAAGAAGTGGACGTACCCGAGGCGACGGGTGCGGAGAGGCGCCGATGAGTTTCGGGAAGCGTTCGGGTGGATGCAGCGGCCAGGCTTGACGAAGACGATGGGTACGACGGACGGCGGCGGAGCTCGAGCGTCGGAGGACAGAGGAAGAAGAAGCAAGGGGGGAAAAGAGATGCCCCTCGACCCTATTTATAAGCCTAAGGGATAAAACGGCAGGCGCGGGAATCGAGGAGCCCAAAAAGCATTATGGACGATGATGTCGCCTCGATCTTCGGAGCTTTAATGAATAAAGGTAAAAAACAGGTAGAAGTATTAAATGCGCAGAAGGCGTCACGACGGTTTAAAGTGATCTGAGGAGATGACGTCATGCCGGTTTACAAAGCATGCTGAAGCTCCAGAAAGGAAAATATGTACAAGACTTTGAAGATTGACATGAACAGGTTCAAATCAATCTGGGGCCTAATGTCAGGGATATTACTACCAGGTATAAACCGCCCAGGAGGGGCCGTTTACGTTATCAAGATTATTTTATCAAAGGGCCAGCAGAGCATGAAGTAGGAGATTTCAGCCCAAGAGGTTTAGAGCCCAAGTGTTAGGGCCCATGATTTGTAAACCGTCATACTATGTAACATGGGATGTAAGATAGAAAGAACAGAGACCGAGGCGGACACGTTATGAGCCGGCCTCGGGACTCTGTAAACTGGACCGGGCGTCTTCTCTTATATAAAGGGACGACCCGGTGACGGTTCAGGACAGACAACGACAACTCAAGACACAGGCAAAGCGGATTCGCGCCCTGGTCATCGAAACCCTAGCAGTACACACCAAACTAGATGTAGGCTTTTACCTTCATCGAAAGGGTCCGAACTAGTATAAAATCCCTGTGTCCTTGTCCGCTTTAACCCCTTTAAGCTAACCCGTAGCGATGGCCTCACGACTAAGTCCTTTTGCTAGGACATCTGCCGTGACAAAACCACGACACTTTCCGAAGTGGACCCCCTCTTAATAGTACGGCTTTCCTATTACTCAAATCCACCGAAAAAGAAGCAAAAGGAAACACCGTCTTCCATAGGTTCCGAGGGGCACATAATCGTCTTGTGCCTAGGTGAGATATATCTGAAAGAGCTTGGAGCACATGATTAGTCCGCAAATGCATTGTCATCAATCACCAAAACTACTTAGGGAGAAATATGCCCTTACAATCTCCCCCTTTTTGGTGGATTGATGACAATACGGGATTTGCACAAGGATATATAAGAAAGTAGGCAAACCTAGTAAAGCGATAGAATATAGGTAAGCTCCCCCTAGATGTGTGCATACAAGGGAGAGTGCTTTGGACTGCACAACACACATCCTAGGATCAATGCTCCCCCTATATTCTACAAACAATATACTCCTTCCATACAAAGAATAAGAATCTACGCACAGATGTAAGGAGGATAGGGTGAGCACATATAAAGGGTAAGTAAATCAACTGCTCACAATCTAATATAGCATAGACATAATAACGAGTTAACGAGAAGGGAGCATATGTCTCACACCATATGAAAGTCTCACGCACACGACACAAACACAAGCAAGCAAACAAAGTTCGACCAACGAAAAGCAAATAGACATGGAGCACAAGACGCAAATCCTAACACTCTACCCCCCTTTGGCATCGAGACACCACAAAGGGAAAGAGGACACCTAAGATAGGTGGTAGCTCAGGCGGAAGAACTCAGTCGTCATGCTCTCCATCAGACTCCTGTTGCTCCTCCTCAGACTCAGACCACTTGTAGCCCTGTTGGGCAATCCACTCTGCCTCTGGAGTGATGATCTCCTCTAACCCACTAGACACATGCTCACCAAAGATCCTCATGATCTTCTTGTCACGCTGACGAGGTTGCTTGTGAGCCACATGAGCCTTGTACTCTACTTGTGCTTGCATACAGAATAGTGCCTTCATCTTCCTCTTCAGCTTCTTAGCCCAAGAGGGCTCAGACGAGGGAGGAGCATATCCTCCAGAACTATCCTCAGCTGGCTCCTCCTCCACAGGCTCCTCATCTGTACCCATCTGTGCTGCAGCAGCCTCTGCACGGGTAGTGGTATTAGCCCAACGACTCTTGATGCAAAGTCGGATAGGCTCATGACGAATCCACTAAGGGGCCTCGAACTCCTCATCGGGGTAAAGCTTCTCCCAAGTCTTGGAGATAAGCAGAAACAGAAACAGACCGTAGATGGGCACTTTGCGAGTGTAGATCACAAAGCGAAGCTCACACCACATGATATGGGAGATATCAAGTGGCTGAGTCTGAGCATTGCGGGCCTCCTCACACATCAGCAGCATGTCAACGAGGTATGAATGTACCTTGTCCTTGTCCCCAACTCGAGGAAACAAGGTGTTGCGGAATATCCTATGCATGATGTCCAGGAAGGGGTTCATTACCCATGTCTTCTTGCCACTAGCGAGTGTCTTCTCCACATAAAAAGGCAACAGACGGTCTTTGTTGGCAGATTCTTCGTTGTCATGAGGCCAAGCTCCAAGGGGGGTGTGGAGCCCCTCGTCAGCAACCTGAAGCAGATCCATAAAGTCCTTCCAAGAAGCAGTCATCTTGTGACCATTTGTCATCCAAGTCATGGGGCGGTCTTCCTTGGTATGGAAGTGCACCGAAGCATATAACTATGCCACGATTTCTGGGTCAAAATCCATCTGAAATGTCATGATGTGCTCAATCTCAAACTGCTCCACCAGATCCAGAGCCTCGGCAAAGTAGGCCCGGTGATCATCCCTCCGCATGTGGGCCATGTCAATCCAATGAGCATCCACATATAGGTTGTGCTTACTCTTGAGTACCTCTGTGTAGATACGAAACTTCTGCTTGGTCCAGAATAGTTCATCTCCATGGAATTGAGCCCGGGGATCTGCATAAGGGTTGATATTCCTTCTTGCCATGAAATCATGATCTGGCATCTCCTCCATGCTCATAGTTGGTTCCTTGTTCTTGTTGGCGGCGGTCTTGAATCTGCGTTGGGGGGCATTGGAGCCCTCAGGCACATCACTTTGGGTGCGCAGACGCTTGGACCCGGTGTCACGGCTGGGATTGGTGCGACGAACGTTGGAACCGGAGCCACCACCTAAGACACAAACACAAGAACACGATGGAAACACAAAGAGAATCAATGCAAAAGCCACAAAAAGGCATACGGAACATGTAGAAAGGATAATATGTATGTGCTATGAAGAAGTTATGAACCAAGCGGTAGTACTGCTTGACGAAAGCAGATGTAAAATTTTAGTGCCGCTTAGGGAGCGGTAGTACCGCTTAGAAGAGTTGCGGTAGTACCGCGCAAAACGCGGTACTAAAAATTTACATCCGCGTTCATCATGGTAGTACCGCTCCGTAGGGCGGTAGTACCGTGACGCGACAAAGCGGTAGTACCGCGGTCAGCCAGCAGTAGTACCGCTCGGGTCAGATCTGAAAAACGGATCTAGACAAGAACGCGTAGAACGACGAACGGTACTACGGCTGATCATAGCAACTTAGTAGCAGCATACTTACTAGCATTTCTATTGCATAACAACTCTCCTACATCCTAATCTTCCATGGATAAGAACACGAAGAACACTAGAACAACAAGCATCTCCCCAAAACCTAAAAACAACAACCGTGCAAAAAGAAGAGGGGATTTGGGGAGAAACCTTCATCCATGGCAAGAGGTCGAGGTGGGGAACGATCCCACCAGTCGGAATGTGAGGAGAGTGGCCGGGGGAGGAGATCTGGCGAGGTCCTCGGGCGGCGTTCTTGAGAGGGAGAGAGAGAGGCGATGTGGGGAAGATGAGATGAATGGGTATGGGGGAGTCAGAACTCTCCCTGCCTGCTTATAACCCCCAGCCGTTCGGATAAGTTCGGTAGTACCGCACTCATCGTGGTAGTACCGCCCGGGCAGAAGTACCACACACGGGGCGGTAGTACCGCTCGACTAGCGGCAGTAAAAAATTACTGCCGTGCTGGTTGCGGTAGTACCGTATTCGCTCTTCCGGTAGTACCATGACTACTCACGGTAGTACCCCTCCAAGAAAATGCAAGTTTCGACAAGAGGCTTGAGCAAAGCAAAAGCGCACACGCAAGGCACACGGAAAGAGAGACAACGCACACCCGAAACAACACACAAGACACTCCTCCAAGGAGGAGGTCGGTGGCCGAAGCCACCTATGTTTGAGTTATTTGGTATGGCACCGCAAAGAACTATCCTTGGGCCCATGACCAACACTTGTCTTGAAGCACTTATACCATCTAACATGGCAAATGAAGAAGACTTGATCGATTTATGCATAATGGGGGGGGGGGAGGTTCATTGAGAGAAAAATACTCCCCCTATGTCCATGCCTACATCTAGGCAAGATAACTATATTGAGTGGGAGGTGTGTGTGCAAGGTCTCAAGCCACATTGCTCAAATCTATGATATTTAGCTCATGCCTTAACTCACGAAATCTTGCTTCATCCAACGTCTTCGTGAAGATATCTGCAAGGTTATCATGAGTGTTGACATAGTGAAGCTCGATTTCTCCTTGCCGAATATGATCCCAGATGAAGTGATACCGAATCTCAATATGCTTCGTCTTGAAATGTTGCACCGGGTTGAGAGAAATCTTGATGGCACTTTCATTGTCACACCAAAGAGGCACTTTGTCACAAGTGACACCGTAATCCTTTAAAGTTTGCCTCGTCCATAGAAGTTGAGCACAACAACTGCCAGCTGCCACATACTCTGCTTCGGTGGACGAGAGAGACACACAACTTTGCTTTTTGGAAGACCAACTTACCAGATAGCAACCAAAAATTGGCACCCTCCGGAAGTGGACTTCCTATCCACTTTATCTCCCGCCCAGTCCGAATCAGAGAAACCTACAAGGTTGAAGTTTGCTCCTCTTGGGTACCATAAGCCAAAGTTTGGGGTATGAGCCAAATATCGAAAGATTCGCTTGACTGCCACAAAGTGGCTTTCCTTAGGTGAGGCTTGAAACCGTGCACAGATTCCCACACTCAACATAATATCCGGTCTAGATGCACAAAGGTAAAGAAAGGATCCAATCATAGAACGATATACCTTTTGATCCACCACTTTATCATTGGGATCAATGTCAAGTTGGCACTTGGTTGGCATTGGAGTAGTAGCCGGCTTGACATCACTTAGATTAAACCTCTTGAGCATGTCTTGAGTGTACTTGGATTGTTTGATAAAGATTCCTTCTCTTCGTTGCTTAATCTCAAACCCAAGGAAGTATTTCAACTCTCCCATCATGGAAATCTCAAAATGTGTGGTCATGAGTGCGGTGAACTCATCATTGAAAGCTTTGTTAGGTGAACCAAAGATAATATCATCAACATATAGTTGGCAGACAAACAACTCCCCTTTGACCTTCTTAGTAAAAAGAGTGGGGTCGATTTTCCCAATTTCAAACTCACGATCTTGTAACAACTCGGTAAGATGCTCATACCACGCACATGGGGCTTGTTTAAGGACATAGAGTGCCTTATCGAGTTGATACACGTGATTGGGGAACTTAGGATCCTCAAACCCCGGGGGTTGTTTGACATAAACCAACTCATTAATAGGACCATTAAGAAATGCACTTTTCACATCCATTTGTTGCAACTTAAAATTATGATGAGAAGCATAAGCAAGCAACAAATAGATAGATTCAAGGCGAGCAACGGGGGCAAAGGTTTCACCGTAGTTGATACCCTCGACTTGGGAGTAGCCTTGAGCCACCAAACGCGCCTTGTTGCGAATGACGATGCCATGAGCATCCTGCTTGTTCTTAAAGATCCACTTGGTTCCAATGACATTATGGTTCTCCTTTGGCCTCGGCACCAGACGCCACACTTTGTTGCGCTCGAAGTTGTGGAGTTCTTCATGCATGGCATTAAGCCAATCAGGGTCTTCGAGCGCCTCATAGACCTTTTGAGGTTCAACACAGGAGACAAAAGCTTGATGAGCACAATAGTTTGCTAATTGTCTACGAGTGCTAACCCCCTTTTGATGCTTCCAAGAATATTCTCCATGTGATGTTCTCTAGAAGCAAGCCTGGAGGCAATTTTTGCAGCACGATGCTCCAATTGCTCTTCAAGTGATAATTGAGGAGCACTGAGTTAATCATCTTGAACGACGTCAAGAGCTTGATCTTGATCATGAGCTTCCTCTTGATCTTGATCTTGCTCAGAGGAGAGAACTTGGCCTTGTGCACCATTTGGTGGCTCCCCACCATCTTGTTATTGATCTTGCACTTGGCCTTGTTCGTCTGGTTGAGGGCCTTCACTTTGTTCTTCGGAAGCGTGTGGGTCTTGGGTTGATGATGGTTCCACTTGTGTGGAACATTGTCCTTCTTCTTCGGCCACAAGGGGTTCCTCAATGGGTAGGATATATCCAACACCCATTCTTCTTATGGCTTGAGAAGGAATTTCATCACCTACATCACAAGTACCACTTTGTTCCACTTGGGAGCCGTTATTCTCATCAAACTCTACGTTACTCGTCTCCTCAATGAGTCCATTGGACTAGTTGAGGACACGGTAAGCATGAGAGTTTGTAGCATAACCAACAAATATGCCCTCATGAGCTCTATACTCAAATTTAGACAAACGAACACCTTTCTTGAGGATGAAACACTTACACCCGAACACCTGGAAGTACTTGAGATTAGGCTTATTATTGGTAAGAATCTCATATGGAGTCTTGTTCAAGCCTTTGCGGAGATAGAGCCGATTGGATGCATGACACGCGGTGTTGATGGCTTCGGCCCAAAACTTGTATGGAGATTTGAATTCCGCCATCATGGTCCTTGCCGCGTCCATCAAAGTCCGGTTATTTCTCTCCGCTACACCATTTTGTTGTGGGGTATAAGGTGCTGCATATTGATGTTTGATCCCCTCATCACTAAGAAACTCATCCAAGGTGTAGTTCTTGAACTCGGTGTCGTTGTCACTTCGGATCATCAAAATCTTTGCTTCATGTTGTTGTTGAGCTTCATTTGCAAAGTTGATGACGGTTTGTTGGGTCTCACTCTTCTTCTTGAAGAAGTATACCCATGTGTATCTTGAATAATCATCCACAATCACCAAGCAATACTTTCTACCCCCATGACTATCAAAGGATGGAGGCCCAAAGAGATCCCTGTGAAGGAGCTCTAAGGGCCTTTTTGAGTAGATGATAGTCGTGGGAGGATGAGCCTTCTCATGTAACTTTCCTTCAACACAAGCACTGCAAGCACGATCTTTGGCAAAGCTAACATTTGTTAGTCCATGGACATGGTCCCCCTTGAGAAGACTTTGCAAAGATCTCATATTGACATGGGCTAACCGGCAATGCCAAAGCCATCCCACATCAACTTTAGCCATTAGGCATGTCGCGGTCTTAGTGGGTTGCTCCGAGAAGTTCACCACATAGAGACCGTTCTCGACATGTCCAACATAGGCTACTTTAAGAGTCTTGCTCCACAAGAGGGCCATTGTATCAATATCAAAGAATGTAGCAAAGCCCATGAGTGCAAGTTGATGAACAGAAAGTAAGTTATATTCAAGGGACTCAACAAGCATGACTTTCTCGATCGTGAGATCATGAGAAACTACAACCTTGCCAAGCCCCAATACCTTAGAAGATGAAGCATCACCCCATTCGACGTTGGTGGCCATGGATGAACCTAGATGCACGTCCACCACCAAGTCTTTGCTTCCGGTCATATGATTTGTGGCTCCACTATCGAGCAACCATGATCCCCCACCGGAAGCAAACTCCTACAATAGATCAATGCTTGGATTTAGGTATCCATTTGGTAATGGGTCCTTTGAGGTTAGTAACAAGGGTATTAGGAACCCAAATAGACCATTCAATGTACTCATAAGAAGAACCAACAAATTTAGCAAAGACATGACCATCACTAGCACGACATAAAACATAAGAATGATTAAAGTCGCCGGTCATGTTTGATAGTATGGTGGGATTTTTCTTGACTCCACCACCCTTCACATTGTTCTTCTTCTTAGACGCACCCTCTCCTTCTTTCACAAAGGTTTGATGGAGAGGGGGAGGTAGCTTGGTCTTGTCGTTCTTCTTCTTCTTGGGCTTGGGAGCAAACCCAATTCCTTCCTTTGCCACAACCTCCTTTTGATTACTCAAAAGATTGTTGAGGTTCTTCTCACCTTGTATACATGTCACAAGGCCTTTCTCAAGTTGCTTCTTCAACTTGGCATTTTCTTCAACAAGATGCACAAGCTCGCAACATGGGTTAGTAGCATTTGCATTATCAATCAACACCATGCAAGGAAAGATAGCCTTTTCCTTGGTTAGCGAAACTTGGAGTGGATCATGAGACTCCTTGAGAGAAGCATGCATACCTTTCAAGGCCTTGTGAGCATTGTCAAGTGTAACAAACTCCTTCTTGAGTCTAGCATGGTCAACCCCAAGTTTTGCCTTCTCGGAATTAAGCATACGAGAGACAACTAAAGCATGATCGAGATATTTCTTTAATTTAGCATGATCATCGTTGTGTGACTCCTCAAGAGCCAAACGAAGACCATGCTCTTCCTCAAGAGCATTAGAGAGATCCGATATTTCATCGGCATAGTCTCGGCTATGTCCTTCCATTTTAGCAATTGTCTCCTCGCGAGCCTCGATCATGTCATTGGCCTCACCGAGTTGTTCCAAGAGAGCAACAAAATGCTTCTTGGGTTTGCCCTTGAGTTTGCTCATAAACAACTCAAACTCATTCTCTTCCTACTTAGATCCCTCACTCTCATCAATACAACCCGTCAATGAAGGATTAGAGATGATGGTAGTGTTGATGTTTGGAGTTACCTTGTTGGTGGCCTTGGCCATGAGACACATGGCGGTGATGTTCTCATTTGGTGAGTCGAAGAGAGATGAGCGTGGAGTAGTAGAAATAGCAATTGTGGCCATGGTGACCATCTCATCATCTTCATCATTATCATCATCCTCAACATATTCTTCTTGGGCCACCAACCCTTTAGGAGGAGTCTTCTTGTTGAAGTTGTTCTTGTTGGGATAAGACTTGGCCTTGTCCTTCCGGATAAGCTTGCCTCCAAAGTCTTCTCTTTTCTCATATGGGAAATCTACAACAAAATGGCTTACATTTCCACGGTTGAAGCATGTACTCACTCGTTGCTTGCCCTTGTTGCCACTTGAGTTGTTCTTGTTGAAGTTGGGCCTTGAGTTCTTCTTGTTGCCCCAAAATTGCCGCGAAGCAAGAGCCATGTGCTCATGATAGGCATATTTGGTGTCCTCGGGGCAACACTCAACGTCATCCTCCTCCTCCTCTTCTTCCACACAAGCCTTGGCCTTCAAGGCAAGGTTAGGCTTCTTTGACCGTTGAGCTCTTAAAACCACATTGTCGGCGGTCTTTTCCAAGATCCTCATGGCAACGAACTCATCCAACACTTCATTTACAAAGTGTGGAAGTCCAGTCTTTGGCGAATGACGGAGGACATGGCCTTGTGGTAAGGCATCATGGACTTGAGAAACTTGCGCTTGATTCAATTGTCATCTGTGTCCTAACTCCCATGATCTCGAAGAGAGACCGGAAGAGTGGTTAGTCTACGATAAAGTTCACAAGGATCTTCATCTTCGATCATTGCAAACTCATCGGCTCCATCTTGCACAACTTCATAGTTAGAGCGTTGAATGCTTGCGCCCCCCTTGTACATGGAGCCAACATGCTCCCAAGCTTCCTTGGCCATGGTGAAGGGTCGAAGATGTGCAATGTCTTCGGGGGGAATAGCATCTTGAAGTATGCAAAGAACGGACTCGTTGAATTGATGATCAATAGCTTCTCTCGGAGTTAAGTTGGTGGGATCACGTGGGTAAAAACCTTCCTCAATTATTCTCCAAAGATTAGTAGAACAATGATTTAAATGACGTCTAAAGCAGAACATCCAAGTAGCAAAATCAGAATTTTTCACAAACTTAGGAGGAGGACCAATGAAATTTAAATGCGGAGTAGGAACGGGTCCTCCATAGTGGATAGGAGGAGCGGAGTGGGAAAAAATCCCACTCCCATTCTTAGTAACCGGGACTTGCTCACTACTAGCTTCTCCCTTGTCGGGAATAGCCTCCGACACGTTGGTAGCGGGACGAACCACTTCCAACGGTGTGGTGGATAATTTGAGTCCCTCTAGTAATTATTTAAACATGCCTTTGACCTCGGTCGTTAGTGATTCTTTCAATGTGTCCATAGCCACATTGAACTCCTCACGAGATACCGAGGCTCCCCCATCGGACGTAGGCAAGGACGAAGTTCCACCGGAATGTTCCTCCGTCTTGACTACGTTGTCAACCATACTCTTTGGACGGTAAAGTCCTTAAAAAGAGACGAGGCTCTGATACCAATTAAAAGGATCGATATGGTTGACTAGAGGGGGCGTGAATAGGAAACTAACAATTTTTAGCTTTTCTTAACCAATTTAAATTAAGCAACAAAGTAAGTTGTCTAGATAAGCAACTAGGATGACAACTACTAGGAAGCAAAGATAACAACCTCACAAGCAAGCTACCTAAGATAAACAAGGAAAGCTTGCACAAGTAAAGGAAAGAAATAACCACAAGTGGAGCCGGTGGAGACGAGGATGTGTTACCGAAGTTCCTTCCCTTTGAAGGGAAGTACGTCTCCGTTGGAGCGGTGTGGAGGCACAATGCTCCCCAAGAAGCCACTAGGGCCACCGTATTCTCCTCACGCCCTCACACAATGCAAGGTGTCGTGATTCAACTAGTGGTGCCCTTCAAGGCGGCAACCGAACCTTTACAAACAAGGTTGGGGCTCTCTCCACAACCGAATTGGAGGCTCCCAACAACACCACGAAGCTTCACCACAATGAAATATGGCTCCGAGGTGACCTCAACTGTCTAGGGTGCTCAAACACCCAAGAGTAACAAGATCCGCAAGGGATTAGTGGGGGAATCAAATATCTCTTGGTGGAAGTGTAGATCGATGCCTTCTCAAGCAATCCCGAGGAAATCAACAAGTTTGATTGTCTAGGGAGAGAGATCGGGCATAAATGGAGCTTTGAGAAACAATGGAGCTTTGGGGGAGGAAGAGGAAGAAGACTCCCTATATATAGTGGGAGAACAAATCCAACCGTTATCCCACATTTCTGCCCGCAGAGCGCGGTACTACCGCACATAAGTTGCGGTACTACCGCTCGGCCCAGTGGTACTACCGCTCTGGTTGCGGTACTACCACTGGGGCAGTACTAGCCAAGACTAACTCTGTTGCGTTGAAGCAACGGGCGGTAGTTCTGCCTGAGCGGTACTACCGTACGTCCCTGCGGTACTACCGCAAGGCAGAGCTAGACAGGCCGAGGACAAGTGCGGACTAAATAAAGTACATCCGCAACTACATCCGCAGAAATATGGTAGTAGCAAAAACACGACACGGTACTACCGCTTGACCCAAGCGGTACTACCGCGTAGGATGCGGAAGTAAAAAAATTACTTCCGCACCTACCGCCGTACTAGTTACAAAGCTAGGCCAGCCACATGGTACTACCATGCTCATGATACAGTACTACCGCTCTCTGCGGTACTACCGCGGTCCTGAGGTGGTACTACCGTGTGGCTGTGCGGTACTACCGCTCACTCTGAGCGGTACTACCGCATGCCAGGCAGTTGTAGTAGTAGGAATCCATGGTTTTGTACTGACGAGGAAAACAACCGGAGCTCCAAAGAAGCAATGGAAAGGTGGTGCGAATGAGTAGACGTGTACCTGTTGATTCCACCCAAACCTTTTCGAAGCGGACCCCCTCTTAATAGTACGGCTTTCCTATTACTCAAATCCACCGAAAAAAGCAAAAGGAAACTATCACATCCCTAGATCAACCCCTGTGGTCCTTGCCTGTTCATCATGTCTTCATGTTTAAAATTTAAATGAATTTGAAATGGGGATGTTCAAACCCTAGCACTAAATGAATTTAACTAGGGTTTCAATGAACCCAAAATGCCCCTTGGAAAAGTTCATCATTTTTGGATTGATTGAAAACCCCTGCCAAAAATGTTGCACTTATTTCTAGGACCATTCTGGATTTTTGAATTAAATCATATCTTATTTGCATTTGGGCATTTAAATTCTATATATTATTTAAAATGCTCAAATAATCATAAACTAAAATGTTTACTGTTGGATTTATTCTAAAGAGTAGCCATGCTTGGTTTCATGATTTATGAATATGTTCTGGCATTTTTATTAAATCAAAACAAAAGCAGAAAATAGAAAACAGAAACTAAATTAGAAAAGAGAGAGAGAGTGGAACCTCACCTAGGCCTTACCTGTGCAGCCCACCTGGCGGCCCAAGTGGCAGGCCCAGCCCACCAGCCGTCGCACCGTCTTCAACCTCCTGCCAGTAGGCAGGAGGGCGTGTGCCCGACGCGCGCAGCGCCACACACCTCCCTGCGTGCCTGCGTCGTCTGCGCCACCGCGACGCCTCGCGTCTTCTCTTCGGCGCTGCCTCGACCCCCTAGACACTACTCTCCCCTTCTCTACTCTCTACCTCGTCCCCTCCCAACATGGCCGAAGCCGCCGCGGCCGCGCCGGCGAGCACCACCGTGGCCACATCCCTCCCCACGCCGCCGCAAGTGACCATGAGCTCCGCTCCGTCCTCCACTTCATCCTCGCCGGGTAACGCACCGCGGAAGTGCCTGCAACGCCACCATCATCGCCGTCCTCAAGCTCGGATTCCGCCGAACGCTGTCGTCGATTCGCCGCCCGCTGCACTTCCCCGAGTCCACCGAGCTGCGCTTCGACCTCGCAGTGAGCCCCCCGCCGTCCCCCTGTCCCCGTGGCCTGCAACTCGCCGTAGCCGTCGCCCCCTTTCTTACCGTAGCCGTCGCCGCATGGGCTCGTCGCCGGCGAAGCCTCGGTGACCATTTGGTCCCGCGTGTACGTCCGTTGCACTCGCACGTTCCGTAGAGCAACGCTAGCGCGACAATCAGCCCGTTTGCGAGCCGCAGCGCTAACCCCGCACCCACCGGAGCTCCGGCGCCGCCCCGCTCGTCGGTGCGGTCGATTCCGACCACCCCACGGCCTCTCGTCCGGTCCTTTGGATGCGGGCGAGCAAGAGCTAGTCCCCGGAGCCCTCAGCTCGCCAAACCACCAACCCTAGGCGAAACCCGAGCCGCTCCAGCGTGCCTCCGCCGCGTTTTGGGTCGCCGCCGGCGTAACTCCGGTGACGCCGACGTGGCAAGTCATTAGCCACTAATGACACTCTAACAAACCCCCCAGGGCCACTGACATACGGGCCCCATTGCTAACTACCTAGTTTAGGTTTAATTAAAATAGGATTAGCCCTGGCTCACTGACGTGTGGGCCCAGGCCTTTGACTAATTAGAGTCAGGTTTAAATTAGTGTTATCTAAATTAGTTAATTAGTTGAGACACTGACATGTGGGCCCCGTGTCTGTTTAGTTTAGTTTTAAACTTTTAGTTAGTGCTGAGAGACTGACTAGTGGGCCCCACTGGTCAGGTTTGACTGGACCAGCCCCTGTTGACTTGCTGATGTCAGCATGACCTAGTGCTGACGCAATAAGTGTTTTCTGGAATTTTAAATAAATCAGAAATGATTTATTTATTTCAGAAAATATTCAAAACTTCTAAAAATCATATAAAATCAACCGTAGCTCAGATGAAAATAATTTATATATGAAAAATGATCAGAAAATCCAAGGAATCTGTTTATGGCATTTTCATGCATGTTTGAAGAAGTTAAACCTGCTGATCAGGTCAAATCAATTAAATGATAATTAAATAACCACATATGGAGTTTGAATTTGAACCTTGGGTTCAAACCAACTTCATTTAATTGTGTTGCTAGTTGCATTAGCTCAATCAACAGCATATTGCCATGTCATGATCATGCATCATATTATCGCATTGCATTGATTGTGTTCTTTCTCTGTTTGTCGGTTTTGTCCCCTCTCAGTAGATGACGTTCCGACGATGAGTTCAATGACACCGATGAAGACTCATTGATATCTTCAGAAGTGCCAGGCAAGCAAAATCCCATTGAGCATTCCGATACAATCCCACTCTTTCGCTCTTGCTCTCTTTACTGCATTAGGACAACAACGCTTCAACCGTTACCTGCTGCAGTAGTTGAACCCCTTTCCATTGCATGACCTGTCATTGCCACAGTAAATAGTTGAAACCCACTAGTATGAGTAGGAGTTGTTTGAGCCATGTTGTGCCTACTCATTCATGCTTTCTGGTTATGCCTGCTATTGCTTAGAGTTGTGTCAGGTCTGATTCATCGGGGATGGATTGGAAGGGTGATGAACATGTCCTACTGTGTGTGAGTTAAGTGTGTGAACACGATTTGGTAAAGGTAGCGATGAGCGGCCATGTAGGAGTACATGGTTTGTTGTCTCATTGCAGCCATCCTCAGGAATTGAGTTCTGTGTTGGTTGGTCCATGAAACAGCTACTACCACACATTGGGATCCTTAATTGACTCTCTCGACATATTAATCAACATGATCTCTGTCTAGGAGTTGCAACTAGTTTCTGGTGTTTGTAGTTTACTGGAGGTCGTGCGCAGCGCTGACCCTCGGTGTGGGCTGTGACGCGGCAGGTACGTGGCATGGTGTACCGATCGCCCGTTTGGTGATGCGGGAACCCTGTACACATCGTTTGGGGCCGTGAGCGACACCCCGGCGGGATCTCCCCACGGATGGAACCCAAATAGGCGATAAACCTGGACGAGAGACTTGTGTGGTTAGTCAAGTCGTGGACGACACCCTCGCTGGGCCTCCGCTTGAAGGTTGTCGAGTACATGTCGTGTAAACGGCGGTAAGTGGTGAGAGCGTGTGTGAAGAAGTACACCCCTGCAGGGTTAAATATAAACTATTCGAATAGCCGTGTCCGCGGAAATGGACTTCTGGGTTACCTCTACAGTTCATAGACAAGTGAAAGTGGATACTCTAAAACGCGCAAGATAAGCCTGAGTGCTATGGATGGCCTTCTCGTAGGGAGACGGGAGCGGATCCATAGTGGTGTATTGATTGGTGAATATGTGGACTCGTGTGCGCCACCTCAAAAGAGTTACTTGCAGTCGTAGTTCAGGATAGCCACTGAGTCAAAGCTGGCTTGCTGCAGTCAAACTCCACCACCCCTTTGTTGATACTGATGCATATGTAGCTAGATCTGATGTAAGTCTTGCTGAGTACCTTTGTACTCACGCTTGCTTAATTTATGTTTTTGCAGAGAGACCTCAGTCTCGCTAGTGGTTCCGCGTGGACTTCGACGTTTAGCTTGTTACCTCAGCTACGATCTTGTACCCTTGTAGGATCTTGTAGATAGTCAGGCTTTCAGCCTTCTTCATTTGTAGTTGTCTGTACCCAGACATGTTATGCTTCCGTTGCCTGTATGCTCTGTGTGTTGGGTCATGTGACCTCTGTTTGTAATAAGTGCTATGATGGCTCTTCCGGGCCTTTATCTATATGAGTTGTTGAGTTATGTTGTGATGCCTTGTTGTACAACACATACTTGCATGTTATGCGTACGTGTAATGTGTATTGCTATGTGTGGGATCCGACACCTAGTTGTTTACCTTTGGTAGCCTACCTTACAGGGAAATGTCTCCTAGTGCTTCCACTGAGCCTTGGTAGCTTGCTACTGCTCCGGAACACTTAGGCTGGCCGGCATGTGTCCTTCTTCGTTCCTGTGTCTGTCCCTTAGGGGAAATGTCACGCGTTGTTCCTTTAAGTACTTGTAGCTTGCTACGACTTGGGTTCATACGTTGATGACCGACACGTTCGTTGATGGGTCATGTATGCCTGTCTCTGTAATTTAGTGCCACTTTTGGTTTATAACTGGTCATGTTGGCCCGGGTTCTCTGTCATATGGATGCTAGCGACACTATCATATACGTGTGCCAAAATGCGCAAACGGTCCCGGGCCAGGTAAGGTGGCACCCGTGGGGATACCGTGCGTGAGGCCGCAAAGTGATATGGTGTGTTACAGGCTAGACCTGTGTGACTTAGGATCGGGGTCCTGACAGCTTTGGTATCAGAGCCTGACTGCCTGTAGGATTAGCAAGCCAAACTGGTCGAAGTCGTGTCTAGAAATTCTTTGGTTATGTAAGGGAATTGATTGTGGAAGGGAACGTAAGGCTCTTTTTACTCCTTTAGCCTATGACCTTCTGATCTGAGTCACCTTCTTCTATTCTACGGGGATTAAGAACTAGGCTTTCTCTTCTGTCTACCAGGATCACGTTAATTGTGGATTCAACTCTCAGTTCAGTTATTCTACTTCTGTTGCTCAACTGTTGGTCTTAGCACCTTGACTCTATGATTATAAGTGATTATGCTACCCTTTTGCTTGGATCTCAAAAGTATTTTTGAGCATTTATAGCCGTTATGCTGTCCGAGTCATCGCAGGTTTCTAAATAGTCTGATGCATTTGCAAACCATTCCTATCTGTTCTTAATGTCATTTTAGGCCAGATTAACCACTCTAGACGGTGAGCTGAGGTACTCTGTTACCTCGACATATATGTTGGAGTTATTATTATGACCCTAGGTGTCTTAGAGGATCACCCAGTAATCTAGCAATGCTTTATATTCTCGGTGTGATGATTCTGGCCATTATTCTCGAAAGCATCCCGTGATGCCATTTAGTTAGTAGGCATTATATTTCTGGGTTCTTGAATCCAAGATTCATTCAACCTACTTCATGTTGGCAGTATTTGCTCGTTCCTTTAGGATATTAGTAACCTTGTGATAGTCCTCGAGTTCCATGGTATATCATTCTTCCAAATACCAGGAACCATCATGGCAGAAGTTCTTCTGAACCAAAAGATCACAACCAGAGTGCTCCTGAGTAGTACTCCATTCATATTGTGACTCTGCCAATTCTACCTTTCTGCATGGGTTATCCAGAAGATATATGTTGAACTAGTTCGACATACTAATCTATGCACCCACAACTCAGAAAGTTATTTGATCCTTGAGTTGTCCCCTTTAGTTGAATTTTGACCTTCGTCTATCAATTGATAGTCAAGAGTATGCGTGCATTCGTTCATCGATGCCTTTTACTCTTGTGGTCTGTCAAGCCATTCTATTCTGGAATGACTAGGAGAAACAAACTCCAGTACCTTATCCATATCCAGGATTGGGTCAAAGAAGTTGTACTCCGCAGATGAAGAATGTTAATCCAGCTTCTAATCTGTTCTATCTTGGAATATTACCATCTTTATGTCAGGAATGTCATGGGAATTGCACATCATCCTATGAACTCTTGATACAGTAATACTTCTCACCATCGTCGTTCATTCCTCAGTCTCCGTGTTATGGTAACCGGAATACCGACAAGTGAATTGTGATGTGTGAAAACAATACTCCTAGCAACCCTGTTGCTTGGTAGTTAAAGGACAACAATTTCATTCTTAGTGTGTTGGTTACTGAATCACCATTTCTAAGATTGATCGTGCTACCTAGTCCATTTTTCTTGTGCACTCTTTGATCAATGAGATAGGATTGCATAAATCCCTCACTCTTGCGATCATATCATCTCGCCCTGAAAAGCAAGATTGTTTGCGAGCTTAGTAACATATCGGTGGTTCGTGATTTTCCGGCTATCTTCCCGGAGGTATCACCGGCTTGTCCCCTGACCAATGCGTCGAGCTCGTAATCAAGTTGGTTTCATATAAACCAATCCTTCTCCAAGAATCTGTGTTGGATACCCTGAACTAGTTGGTTAAGCTAAACAACAACTTGGAGAGTTGGAAGATAAAAGTTTGCCAGCTTAGTTCATCTCAAGGGGTATGTTTGCGGGTGTTGAAGATAGATGACATCTTCATCAGTTGGTCCCTGTGATCAGTTGTTGGACCTATTGTCATATCAAAACTTTGATTTGAGTATGGGCTATCATCAAATCAAATCAGAACCAACGATGTTCATAATGTTGTCTTACTCGTGGTTGATCCCTCGAGCATACTAATACGTCTCAAACGTATCTACTTTTCCAAACACTTTTGATATTGTTTTGACCTCATTCTTGCATGATTTGAACTAAACTAACCCGGACTGACGCTGTTTTCAGCAGAGCTGCCTGTATGGTTTTATTGTGTGCAGGACAACGGATTTTTAAGTATCTCAGAAAATTCCACGAAAAATCACAGAAAATCCACGCACCCGAAGGAACCCGGAGCCAGAAGAGGGGCCAGAGGGGGCCAGGGGGAGCCCAGGCGCCCTGGTGGCGCGGCCCACCCCCTGGCCGCGCCGGGGGGTCGCCTGGGTGGGCCCCACCTCCCCTGGTGCCCTACTTTGACTCGTATTTTTGCTCGGGACGGAGAAATCCCTGATCAGAAGTTCTTTTCCCAGTTTTCGTCGCGGAGCCGCCGCCACCCTCTGTTCTTCTTCGGGAGGGCTAATCTGGAGGCTGAATTGGTCTCCGGAGAGGGGAGATCGTCGCCATCGTCATCATCATCACCACTCCATCATCCCTCCATGACTTCTCCTTCCATGTGTGAGTAATCCCCTGCTGTAGGCGAAGGGGATGGTAGGGATTGGATGAGTCAGATTATGTAATAGTTTGTCAGATCGTTGGGGGCATGTTGCCTATCATCTACTATGGTGTTTATCATCTTTGCTTCAACTTGTTATTCTTAATGCTTGTCACTTAGGGCCCGAGTGCCATGATTTCAGATCTGAACCATATGTGTTTGCATGAATATATTTGTGTTCTTGATCCTATCTATGATTTGTTTGCACCTATTACGGTTCGGAACCGGTGATCCCAAAAGTGACAGCTTGGGACACCAAAGGGGATGGTCCGTAGTTTGAGGATTACATGTATCCATTGAGTTTATTGCTTTGTTCCAGTGCTCTTTGACAGGAGCACCTTAATCTCCATAAGTTCCTTTTGGCCCCGTTCGTAGCGGGATGGTAGGACAAAAGATGTTGTACAAGTTCTTATTGCAAGCACGCACAACTACCTACGGGATACATGCCTAATGTTTGATATTAGCCTAGATGATCATTACTTTTCCGTGTGTCGTGCCCCAAGTTAGAATCATGATATATCTCATCCATGCAGCGCCCAACCATCCGTCTCCCTAGCCTATAGTGTTTTAAATCCTGCTGGTTACTAGTTGCTACTTTTGCTATTTACTCTTGCTGTTTACTTTTACTATCACTATCATCATTATCATATCACTGTTACCACTTATCTTTTGTTGCAAGTAAGTATATTTCAGGTGTGGTTGAATTGACAACTCAACTCTTTGGCTCCCCGTGTGTCGAATCAATAAATTGGGTTATTCTTACCCGCGAAGACTATCTCGATCCCTTACGGTTGAGGGTTATCAAGTACCGTTTTCTGGCGCCGTTGCCGGGGAGCATAGCAATATTTACAAGTCTACCTGAAGTATCCTACCTACTGCACTTCATCCGCTATGGGTAAGAAAGGAGACCCCAAGGTTCCGATCTTACTATCCACTACAAGAAGAGGTACTGTTCTGAGCACTAGTGCTACACTTGATTCACCCTCCGTTATGAGTAAGTTTGACTCACCACCACCACATGATGCTCCTACTGAATCTGTTACTATGTCCGATACTCTTGATGATGCTTCTACTACTGTTGATGATATTAGTTCCCTTGGTTATGCTCTTGAGAAACAGATCGCTGCTGCTGCTAAAAAGTCTGGAATTGAAATTCCTGTTACTCGCTGCCCTATTGGTGAAACTTACGATTATCCTGATTTGAGTAAACTCAAGGAGAGACTCCTTGATGATGATTACTATATGCTTGATGAAGATTTATGCAGAGAACTGACAGAGTTTTTTGGCTCTGACCCTGAAGTTATTAAGAAACTGTTTGAAAAACACTCTTTGAAGAACAAAACCGTTCCTGATCCTGAATTTTCTACATCTCCTATATGCATTGATGATCCTGATTATGATTTCTCTGTTGATCTTTCACTTATACCTATGGTTGAAGCTGACCCATTTTATGGCAAAGAAAATGATGATGCTATTGCACACCTAACTAAACTCGGTGAGTTGGGTGGCCTGTTTACCACAGATAAGAAGATACGATACTTTTATGTGACCAAGCTTCTTCCTTTCTCCTTGAAGGAAGGTGCCAAAGCATGGTATGATTCACTCCCATGCGGTTCCATTAAGAGTCCTCAAGACTTAGCTCATTCTTTTGTTGATAAGTACTTTCCTGCTCACATGCAACATGCTGCTTTACAAAGAATTTACAACTTTAAACAGTTGCAGGATGAGTCCCTCCCTAAAGCTTGGGGGAGGTACTGCGGTCTGATTCGGGCTAGACCAGGACATGAATTCCCTAAGAACGAATTAATCGATATATTCTATGCTGGTCTAACTGATGAATCCAGGTCCTATTTGGACAGTTGTGCTGGTTGTGTTTTCAGGAAAGTGACGCCGAAAGATGCAGAAGATTTGATGGGCAGGATTGCCAAAAATCATGAAGATTGGTCCGTCCCTGAACCACCTCCACCACCAAAGAAGAGGGGCATGTTTGTTCTAAGCCCCGAAGATATGCGAGAAGCAAAGAAGTCTATTAAAGAGAAAGGTATTAAAGCTGAAGACGTGAAGAATCTACCCCCTATTGAGAAGCTGTGTGAGCCTACCACTCACCCTCCTATGGTAGAGGTACACTCTCTTTTAGATTTCAACGCAAGTGACATCCCTCATGGTAAGCCTCCTGATCAATGTTTAGATGAGTTTCATAATTTTATTATGAAACCAAATCATTTTAATGAGAGGATACAAAGTCAGTTGCATGATAATTCCCTTGCTATCAAAAGTCTGCTTGATGTTCTAGGTAGAACGGTTAATGATGTTCAATGTCTTGTGAAACATTTTCATATGGTTCAAACTCAGCTTGACCAAATTTCTAATGTGCAAAAAGATTTGCTTGCTAACAATGCCAAACAAGATGATTTGCAGGCTTTCGGGATTAAGACCCGAGAAGGAACTAACACTCAAGATCCTCTCTATCCAGAGGGGCATCCGAGGAGAATCGAGCAAGATTCTCAAATGCAGGAAGAAGAAATTGTTGGCTCTCCAAAGAAGAAGAAGAAACATAAGGAGGCTGACAATTCTAATGACCCTATTGTAGATGAAGAGCCAGTTGTTGATCCCAACAGTGTATCTATCTCCGATGCTGAGACTGAAGACGGTGCTGAACCTGAAGGTAAGGATAATGAGAAGAATGATCCGCGTGAAGTTCGAGAAGAAGAAACACCTGACAAACGTAAGAGGTACACTTAAGAAGACTTCATCGCAAGAAAACATGGGAAGGAAAGAGAACCATGGGTACAGAAACCCATGCCCTTTCCAGGTAAGTCCATCAAATCTAAAGAAGAAGAGCATTACAATAAGTTCTGTGAGTGGATTAAACCTCTTTTTCTTCAAATCCCTTTGACTGAAGCTATTAAGTTACCTCCTTATTCAAAATATATGAAAGATATTGTCACTAATAAAAGAAAAGTTCCTAATGAAGCAATATCTACTATGCTTGCTAACTACTCTTTCAATGGCAAGATTCCTGAGAAGCTCGGTGATCCAGGTATACCCACCATTCCTTGCTCCATAAGGCATAATTATGTCAAAACTGCTTTATGTGATCTTGGGGCAGGAGTGAGTGTTATGCCTCTCTCTCTTTATGAGAGGCTTTGTTTAGAGACACTAATTCCTAAAGATATCTCTCTTCAGATGGCTGACAAGTCAACCGCCGTTCCGATAGGTATTTGTGAGGATGTTCCCGTAGAAGTTGCTAATTGTTTGATTCTTACTGATTTTGTTGTGCTTGACATGCCCGAGGATGGGAGCATGTCCATTATTCTTGGTAGACCTTTTCTTAACACCGCAGGTGCTATTATTGATTGCAATAAAGGGAAGGTTACCTTCAATGTGAATGATAAAGAACACACGGTATATTTTCCAAAGAAGACCGACAGGAGGCATGGCTTGAACTCTATAGAAAATATCGAGACCGTGAAGATTGGAGAATGGGACTGTCCACTACATGTGCCTCACAAATACAAAACTATCATGGTGGGGACAATGTCCATCAAAGTAAAGGTTCAGTGATTACTTCGTAAGAGGTGAGACTTTTTGCTCTAAATATTGCCTGTTTGTTGGTAAGACTTGATCAACCTTACTAGTAAACATGTTTTATATAGATAAAAAGTTGAGCTTGTTATGTTTTCATTCATTTTTGCTTTTGTTCTACTTGCTGTACCAAGTATTTATGTTTTGAAGCTTCACAATATTACTCACTGTTTCAAGTTTTCAGAGAGAGTTTCGTAGCTTTTTGAACTTCGAAATTTTTTCAACAGTTTTCAGAAAAATTCCAGAAAAATTAAAATAAAAATTTCCACGTCGGGAGTGACCCAGAGGGACCTGGGGCCAGCCAGGGGGACCCACCAGTGGCCCAGGCGGCCAGCTGGCGCGTCCTGCCCCCTAGCCGCGCCCACAGGGCGCCTGGGGCCCACAAGGCCCCCCTCCAGGTATGTCTTCTTCCTCCCTCTCTCTTTTTTCTCCAAAAACGCGAGTTCTGCACTTGTTCTTGTGTTCTTGCTGCTCTTGGAGGCGATTCTTCGATCTCTCTCTACAGCCCATCATTTGAGCTGAGATTTTGAACAAATACTCCCTGGTATGTGACTCCTCCACCCCTCCAATTAGATTTCTGATTGGTGGCTTCATTTGTGAGTATTTAGTAATTCTTGGTGCTGTATAGATGAGCTTGCATGCATGTGTAGAAAGTTATTTTCCAAGTTTTGATGCAAGTTTATGCCTTGGGCAAGTGAGTTGAGTAGTTTACCTTAACTCACCTTGTTTTAATCCTCGTTTTTGTAAATTGCCAAAAATTTCAGAAATGAGTTTGTTAGGAAGGGCAAAAGGGTGGCTTAAGAAGAGGAGGCCCACGCACTCCGATCGAGTTACTAGAGCCGCAGCTTCACCCTCGACTGCTAGGGTGAGCTACAATGAAGATCATGTGCCCCTGGAGTTGTTGGAAGACACAAGTCCAGCACGTGCGATGACGTTTCCATGTGATGAATTCCTTGAAGCTGCGGGAATCAAGGATGAGTTTTATAATCTTTGTGCTAATGCAGGTCTGACACGGCTCGTCACGTGCCGTGTTACTCAGTATCAAAAACTCACCTCCAGTTTCATTAACAGTTTTAGATATAATCCTGATTCAGGTGCTATTGAGTTTAAAATTTACAATGATCTTATCACCATGACTTTGGGAAAGTTTTGTGAAATAATAGGTGTGCCGAACGTTGGGAGGACGGCTAGGATGGCCACTCAGCCCTCCGAGCTGAAAGCCGTCATCAACTCTCTCTGCAGCATGGGTACGAGGGATATTCATCGGTCGAAGATCTCCAGCATCTTATTTCCTCACCTCAGGTATTTTGCATATTATGTTGCTAGAGGGGTGTTAGCTCGTGACAACACGAGCAACATTTCTGCTCCGGATATTGCTATCCTGGCAGCAGCCCTCTCAGGGAGGTCTGATTATAATCTGGGTGCCTTAATTGCTCGACGCCTTGCTATGAACGGTAACAAGGGAGACTTATATGGTGGCATTTATGCCACACTTATCTTAGAACATCTTGGAGGCACCCCACACCCTGATGATAATCCTTTTACTTATTTAAGCTTTGATCTTGCTGCTATGAAAAGGCATAAGTTTGTTACCATGGCTTCTGAGCTTGATAATCTTGTTTATATCTTGCGTTTCGGAACTACTGCGGAACGCGAGATCCGTCTACCTGCACCTCTTTTGTTTGATTTTTCTCACAGGAACGGATGGTCCTTTGATGTTATCCAGTTCGATGAGTTCATGGTCCAGTATCAGTTTCATAACCCCATGGAGGGGGTTGTGCCCGACGAGGAGGAGCACGGTGAGTTACCACCTTTTCAGGAAGAAATCGCCACCGAGTTTGGTGAAGGGTCTTCCTCTGCTTGGCGTACGGACCCTTCCTCGTGGGAGACTCCGAGGAGTTCGGTATACGCGCTAGCATCCTTCTACGACCCTTGGACTCACCACTGTTCCCCCGGAGCAGGAGGCTCCTGGGGGCAGTAGCTGCTACCAACTTAGGCCAAAAACCTAAGCTTGGGGGAGTACGTGCCCCTCTCACTTTTCCATTGTATCATCCGTTTTATTCGCTTTGATCTTTTCGAAGTTTTTGCCCGTTCTTCTTTATTTCTCTCTTTGCAAAAACAACAAAAAAAAATTCTTTTTCTTTTTGCTTTCGTTCAACTTTTGAAATAATCCAAAAAGATTTCCTTTTTTCTTTAGTTTGCTTTGTTTTCAGAGTTCAGCTCGAGTCCATGATGGCATTTAATTATATTTCCTACGTTCGATCGTGCAAGTGACAAGCAGTAATGACGAAGATCGACTGAAGGGAAGCAACAAGGAAGACCGATATGAACTCTTCTTGTTTCTACTTTTGTACATATGCATGTACTTATGATCTAGAGACCAGCTTGTAGCGACATAGTGCTATGTTTACAATGCTCTTCCAGTGGTTCATGCTTTCCTTGTGGCTAGTCTCGAATAGCTAGATTATATAATGTGTTATTGAAATGATTTACATGCATTGCGCTATTCATAGTCTGGTATACTAAGGTGGTATTTCCCTTTAGAGAATTTTTGGATTGACTTAGCACATGTTTACACATGTTTAAGACTAAAAAGTCTGCTCTGCCTTGATGATCTTTGAGTTTCAGAATAGTTATATCACTTTCATGCCCGATTCAATGTTGCTTTGTCGCTCTGCATGATTATGGCCGTTATTGCTCTCTAGTTGGTCGCTTCCCAGTCTTTTGCTAACCTCCACCTGTACTAAGCGGACTGACTGCTTGTGCATCCAAAATCCTTAAAACCTGTTGTGCCATATGAGTCCACCATACCTTCCTATACATGGTATTTACCTGCCATTCCTAACGAAGACTTTCGTGTACCATCTCGAAATTAATCAAAAGCATTTCTCTTTTTGTGCCTATGTTTTAGCTCATGAGGAAGTAGTAGTTAATTCATGATCTTATTAAGTTGGAGAAGTTTCACCCCTGGATTGCATGTCTAATGTGCAAACCCTTAATATGAGAAGGAACTGGCATAGAGTGCGCCCGGCTCATAAAAGATAATACAACAAACAAACCCTCCTTCACGCTTTGTTCATGAGAAATCAGAAAACTTTGGTAGTGATAAACAAAGGAGATTAAGAGGATGTGATCGTCCTCGTGAGGGAGCCGTTCCTTGAGACTTGTCCAGCTCAAGAAGTGAGTGAGTTATCTGCTAGCATTCGTTGACGAAATATGCACCTCTCAAAAACGTTTTTACCTCTGTTTTTAAAACCAAGAGCTCTGGTACATGTTTAGTTTTTGTTTCCGATCACGGGTTTTCAACCTTGCCAACAAAAGCCGCGGTTCGAGAGTCTCCACCTACTTTCTTCAAAGCACCAACTAGGAGAGCATAATTGTCATTCTGAGTGTAATGTGCATTGTCCCAAAGTATTACATTGTCTTCTGCATGCTTGTGATATGATTTATTCTAAAATTCTTAGTTCTAGTCTCCTTTAAAACTCTGGAGGAGTTTCTGCATTTATGTTTTGCTTCACTCATGGAGGCTAGCGAGATACCACCCTAATATGCTCAAGCTATGTGCAATGTAATCTTGTCTTGACTTTCGGTAGTATATTAGTTACTTTTAGGTATTTGTGATTGGTCACTTGAAAGAAGGATTGCTCCGTGCATTGTCCTCATAGTACTGTTTCAATACTTGCTAGACTCTTTTCGTAGTACATGCTTATATACATCTAATGAAGCAAAAGAGTTTGTCAAAGTTTTCTTTGTCGCGTCCAGTTCGTTGAACTGAATTGCTTGAGGACAAGCAATATGCTAAGCTTGGGGGAGTTGATACGTCTCAAATGTATCTACTTTTCCAAACACATTTGATATTGTTTTGACCTCATTCTTGCATGATTTGAACTAAACTAACCCGGACTGACGCTGTTTTCAGCAGAGCTGCCTGTATGGTTTTATTGTGTGCAGGAAAACGGATTTTTAAGTATCTCAGAAAATTCCACGAAAAATCACAGAAAATCCATGCAACCGAAGGAACCCGGAGCCAGAAGAGGGGCCAGAGGGGGGCCAGGGGGAGCCCAGGCGCCCTGGTGGCGCGGCCCACCCCTGGCCGCGCCGGGGGGTCGCCTGGGTGGGCCCCACCTCCCCTGGTGCCCTACTTTGACTCATATTTTAGCTCGTGATGGAGAAATCCCAGATCAGAAGTTATTTTCCCAGTTTTCGTCGCGGAGCCGCCGCCACCCTCTGTTCTTCTTCCGGAGGGCTAATCTGGAGGCTGAATTAGCCTCCGGAGAGGGGAGATCATCGTCATCGTCATCATCATCACCACTCCATCATCCCTCCATGACTTCTCCTTCCATGTGTGAGTAATCCCCTGCTGTAGGCGAAGGGGATGGTAGGGATTGGATGAGTCAGATCATGTAATAGTTTGCCAGATCGTTGGGGGCATGTTGCCTATCATCTACTATGGTGTTTATCATCTTTGCTTCAACTTGTTATTCTTAATGCTTGTCACTTAGGGCCCGAGTGCCATGATTTCAGATCTGAACCATATGTGTTTGCATGAATATATTTGTGTTCTTGATCCTATCTATGAGTTGTTTGCACCTATTACGGTTCGGAACCGGCGATCCCAAAAGTGACAGCTTGGGACACCAAAGGGGATGGTCCGTAGTTTGAGGATTACATGTATCCATTGAGTTTATTGCTTTGTTCCGGTGCTCTTTGACAGGAGCACCTTAATCTCCATAAGTTCCTTTTGGCCCCGTTCGTAGCGGGATGGTAGGACAAAAGGTGTTGTGCAAGTTCTTATTGCAAGCACGCACAACTACCTACGGGATACATGCCTAATGTTTGATATTTGCCTAGATGATCATTACTTTTCCGTGTGTCGTGCCCCAAGTTAGAATCGTAATATATCTCATCCATGCAGCGCCCAACCATCCATCTCCCTAGCCTACAGTGTTTTAAATCCTGCTGGTTACTAGTTGCTACTTTTGCTATTTACTCTTGCTATTTACTTTTGCTGTTTACTTTTACTATCACTATCATCACTATCATATCACTGTTACCACTTATCTTTTGTTGCAAGTAAGTATATTTTAGGTGCGGTTGAATTGACAACTCAATTGTCAAAGCTTATAAATACTCTTTGGCTCCCCGTGTGTCGAATCAATAAATTGGGTTATTCTTACCCGCGAAGACTATCTCGATCCCTTACGGTTGAGGGTTATCACATACACCATTATATCTCTTGGTTCTGACCAATACTATCACTTGTTCACATAATTATGGAATTCCATCTCCATGGAAACCTGGATGAATTGTTGTTGAGCCCATCAGCAACACTGTTATCTCCTCCATGATTTTGTAGGACATTAAGCTAGTGTTGGAAACTTTGTAAGCATTGCCTTCGTGTCCCGTTCATGAGGTATATGTTGGTGCAAGAAGTGACTTCCTCCAATTCATGTGCATTTGGTGCAAGTTGCTGCCGTGAGTTCGAGAAAGTTTGTTTTTCTTCCTGTGGAATCATCCCAAGTCAGTCATGCATACGTGCGAAGTATTCTGTGGTTTGGAGACTTGCAACCTTCACTCTATATGTATTCCTAGCACACCAAGCCACTGATAGATTTGTTCAAGGAGAAGAGGTTCCTTCTTAAGAATCATGACTTATGCAAGGACTTCGTTATCCTCGATGATGGTTCCCCAACCCGAACTTGGTAGTGTTTCATTGTAAGGCTACTACGTGGTCATGTTTGTCTTGGACAACGTGTTCACACATATGTAGCAGAACCAGCTCATGTTTTGGAGCTAGCTATCGTAGATCATTCCCGAGAATCTTGCAACTCCGTCCCGTTGATTTGTGTTGCAAACTTTCATCTTTCTTCTAGACTCGATGAGTCTGGAATATCCTGACACCAACCAGAACTGAATCTCAGGCAGATATGATGGTTGGAGCCTTTTCCCAAGAACTATAATATTGGTCTCTCGATAACCGGTAAAGTGGATGTCGTGGCCAACACACCCAGCCGGAAGACCTATTATTGTAGTATCTTGATTGAAGAAGTTGGCCACCTCCCTATAAGGATTTCGTAGGATTTACTCCCTAGTTGTTCCTTATGGATTCTTGTGCTCCCGAAGTCCGACCTTTATTTGATGTTCGAGATGCCAAACATATCTATGAATGGCTTACGCTAACACATCAAGGAGAACATTAGAAGCGGAGTGCTAAATGTTTCTCGGTCGATCATCCAGATTTTGCCCCTTGACTCCGCTAAGGTGAAATCTTAGAAAGCGTTATCTTCCTTTGCATCTGCATCGTCCATCATTATTCATCATGGTAGTATGTGATGTTGCCAGGATCCTTAACACGGATATTGGTAAAACCTTGATGAATATGGGAATGCTCAAGTTCTTGAGAGCACGCACAAGCACTAGGTGTTATCCTCGACACTAACCGGGATTGCTTCCAGTGTTCTTGATTATATTATACCCTCTCAAAGAGTAGATCCACTCTCTACTGTTGGGTTTCTTCCCAGTTACCAGAATCATTCCCAGCATTTGCATTTTGTTCCCAGCTTGCACCACCATGTGCCAATTTTCCATGGGTTACCTTTCTCAGTCACTGCTGTTCAGGATTATCTTCAAAAGTGGTCCTACCATAGGTTCCATCCATTTCCGATGATAAGAAAAATCATCCCTTGTGTTGTCTTACACAAGGTAGTCCACATCATCCATTTTTGGCCCGAGAATGTCATTCCTTCGGACTCCGTCAAATGACCGATTGTGTTTGCCTTAGGCTGGTATAGGGAATCTCAATGATCTCTATATCAAAAGTAATTCTTTTTGCCACTTAAGGGGATAATTCTACGAGTCACCTTCTCTAAGGTGCCCTGTCTAGTGATATTGATCACTGATACGTCCAAAACGTATCTATAATTTCTGCTTGCTCCATGCCACTTTTGGGTGATATTGCTATGATATTTATACACTTCCATACACTTTTGATCATATTTGGACTAACCTACTAATCCAGTGCACCCCAGTGCCAGTTTCTGTTTTCGGCTGTTTTTGTATTTCATGTTTTCACATTACGAGAACTGTCAGGAAAAATCCAGAAAAATTATATAGAAAATCAGCGTTACAGAACCTACCTTGCGCCCGAAGTACAGCCGAGGGGGGGGCCACCAGGGCCCCAGGCGCCCTGGCGGCGCGCCCCCCCTGGGCAGCGCCGGGGGGGCGCCTGGGCCCCCCGAGCCCCGTCTGGTGCCCCCCTTTGGCATATATTTAGAGCGTCCTTCGAAACCCTCGGGACGGGAACTCTTTTTCGCGATCTCATCTCTGTTCCGCCGCCGCCGCCGCTTCCAAGATCGGGAGCACCAGGAGAACTCTTCCCGGCACCCTGCCGAAGGGGAGGATCACCATCAGGAGCCTCTCCACCACCATGGACGCCTCCCGGATGAGTTGTGAGTAGTCTCCCTTGGACCATGAGTCCATGACCAGTAGCTATGTGATGTTCTCCTCCCGTTCTTGTGCTTCACTAATTAGTCCTCGTGAGCTGCCCTACATGATCGAGGCACATATGTAATCCTTATGCTGTTGCTATGATGAGTTTGCTGGGATCCGATGGATTATGAGATTATGTTCAGATTGTGATTGAGTAATATATTTGATCTACCTCTTTTATATTTACGTTCGTAAGTAATTCTTGCATGTTCTCCGTTGTTATTTATTGCTTTGGCCAAGTAGTAGGTAGTGACTCCAAGAGGGAACGTTATGCTCGATTGTGGGTTCATGCCCCTCGATGACTAGCTTGAGTGACAGAAACATGAGTCTAGGGGATGTGATGTTGCCACAAGGGGGAAAACAACGGTGCTTGTGCCCGCGGGTGCAAGGATTGTTTACTTTACGCAAAGTTCTTTTAATGCAGTTGTCTGTTGCTTTGAGTTTACACTATGGGTGGGGCTCGCAACTTAATACCAGCGAGATGTTCTGGATAGATATCTCAAGGTGGATGATTAGTAGTAGATATTGATGGATTTCGGTCTACTTACTTTGGCGTACCGCCCATGCTTTGAACCTCAACCTTTCTTGCAATGTAGTCAGCATTGGTTTGCGTTCGTGGTCCTGTCAATTGCCCAGCTCTAATTCGTTTACCTCACATAGCTGTTTTATCGTCTTTTGGGAGAGAGACATCACTAGTGAACATCATGAGACTCCGGTCCATATTACCATCATTGATCACATCCGCTATTTACTTTTCGCTTTTATTTACTATTGCAAACATTATCTATCACTACTATCATTTGAGTTTAATCCTTTGTGAACTACAAGGCCGGAGGGATTGACAACCTCTCTGTACTCGTTGGGAGCAAAGTTATTTGTATCTGTGTGCAGGTCCACGTCGATTGCTAATATCTGGCGCCGTTAGCAGTTGACACCTACTTGTTGAACCTAGGAGTCTCTGGGATTCGATCCTTGGCATCTTTGCTAAGGGAAAAACTTCCACAACACTGCATCTCACACCTTCCACTTGGGGTAACCAACGAGGGGTTAGAGGCCCATCAAGGAGTTTTTCTGGCGCCGTTGCCGGGGACTCCACTCTTCAGGATAGGGGAGTTGCACGCTATCTTTTATCTTTGCTTTTTAGTCTTGTTAGTTTACCTTTCTGTTTTCTCTATGTCTTTTCACTACTTATGCTTATGGACAACCTTGCTATTGGATCGTTGCTTGCGGGAAGACGCCCCACACCTGTGGTGGTTGCTCCTCCCCCTACTGAAATTGTGCCCTATAAAATACCAGCTGGTATTATCAATTATGTTTTGGCTAATCGTTATGCAGGAGACAGACATCCCGGTGAACACTTGCTATATCTGTCACAATTATGTTCATTATTTAAGCTTGCAGGTGTATCAAGGGAGTTTGTCATGAGGAAATTGTTCGTCGTATCACTTATAGATAAAGCTTCAGATTGGTATAAGCTTCTCGATAACTCACACTTGCTTGATTGGCAAGAGCTTATGTCTCTCTTTTATACTAAGTTTTATCCTCTTCATGATGCTTATGTGGAGAGTAAGAGTACCTTTTTGCATGTGGATCATGGTAACAATGCTTTATGTGATGCTTATATTGTTGAGTTTATTCGTGATGCCACTGAAAATTATTATGAGAAGGGAACATATGCTTATAGATATTTCAATAATATCAAGTTCCCTCTCTTTATGTTGAAGGTTTTGAAGCTACACGTGTTTTGCCTTCCTATGCTTATTGCTTTGTGGTTCAATAAATTATTCTATTGCAATATTCCTATGCATAGGAAGCATGTTAGGCTTAAATATGTTTGGTATTTGCTTCTTGATGCTCTTTTTTGTTCTTCAACTCTTATTCCTACAAGAGCATCATTAAAGTCTTATGCCTAGCTTAAAGGCATAAAAGAAAGCGCTTTTGGGAGGAAGCCCACATGAATAAATTTTTATATTTTGATTTTGTTGTGTCTTGATGTTGTTTACTACAGTAGCATCATCATTGTATCTTTGCTTTTCATATTTGTGCCAAGTATAACCTCTGATTGCTAGAAAGTTCAAAAGTTGTGAGGTGCTGTCCAGGAAACAGATTCTGTCCTTGGATAGAAAAATTCGTATAAAATCACCAGGTCATCTTTTTGGTCTGAATTTTTTCGACAGCGTTCTCTATATAATTTTCTTTCGTGCGTTTGTTCTGAGTTTTTTGATTTGAGTTGCAGAAGTACCCCGAACAAATCAATTACTACCTGCTGTTCTGTTTTTCACAGATTCTGTCCTGTTTTGTCTTTCCTTCATTTTGCAAACCAAGAGCTTGCTTTTTCTTTGCAAAAACCTTTTGGCAATCTTGAGAAACAGTAGAACTTCAAGAATATCTTTATTTCCAGCAAGGAACAATTATTTTATTAAGGTACTAACCTCGCTAATGAGATTATGATGAGTTATGTATGAAGGGAGTTTTCAAGTGTGCGAGGGAAGATGATAAAAAGATTCAGGAGTGTCAAGCGCTCAAGCTTGGGGATGCCCCCGTGCACCCCCAAGAAATACTCAAGGAGACTCAAGCGTCTAAGCTTGGGGATGCCCCCGTGCATCCCCTTCTCCATCAACATTATCAGTTCGTATTTCGTTCCACTATATTTTTATCACTTCATGTGTTATGTGCTATGCTTGGAGCGTCTTGCTTTTAGTTTCCTTTTTAGTTTTTTCATAACGAGTCGGAACTCAGCTTTCTTTATGTGGGAGAGAAACACGCTCCACTTCTACCTAGAACATAACATAGAATTTTCATGTCTATCTTTGTTGTGTGTGTTCTTTGTCTTTTAATAGCTACTATCATGCTCTGCTCTTAGTATTCATGCTTATCTTTTCAAAGAGCTTTTGTCTAGTTGGTTGCTTGAACTCTCTTTAATTACCATGCTCACCTTATTAAGAGAGTTTGCTTCCGTTGCATTGGTTAATATGTCTATGATAAAGATGCTACGTGCATAATGTCGCTTAGTAGTTCAGGTTTTCTTATGGTTAATCTCAAATAGCTGGGGGATTCCCAATGTGTTATTGGAGTACCAACTTGATTTGTTTGCCTATGATGTGGTATGGTTTAGTTATATCTTCCTTCGAGAATTTATTTTGATTGACTTGGCGTATGCTCACGCATATTTAAGACTGTAAAGAAAGTCTGTCAAGCCTTGATGATCTTTTATTTCTGAGTAGCGATATAACTACCATGCCTGATTCAATGTTGCTTTGTCGCTCTGCATGATTATGACCGTCATTGCTCTCTTAGTTGGTCGCTCCTAGTCTTTTGCTAACCTCCACCTGTACTAAGCGAACTAACTTTGCAATACATAGCTCATGGGAAAGTAGCTTAAAAACTATTGTGGTAAAGAATATGTTGCCTATGTATCTTATTTTTTATAAGTTGCTTGCTGAGCGGTAACCATGTTTCTGGGGACGCCATCAACTGTCACACTTTTGTTGAATATCATGTGAGTTGCTATGCATGTTCGTCTTGTTTGAAGTAAGGGTGATTTGCCATGGGTTGAATGGTTGAGTATGCATATTGTTAGACAAGAACATTGGGCCGCCAACCAAAGCCATGTATCATGGTGGAAGTTTTAGCTTGGACATTAATCCTCAATCTCTTATGAGAATATGCTTATGCATTAAAGAGGAGTCCATCATCTATTTTCTAAGTTGTCCCGGTATGGATGTCCTCAAGTTGAGATCTATCAAAAACGAGAAATCAAATGCGATTTATCTCCTTGGACCTTTGTACAGGTGGCATAGAGGTACCCCTTTGTGACACTTGGTTGAAACATATGTAATGCAATGATAACCCATGGAAATCCGAGCTAATTAGGACAAGGTGCGAGCACTATTGGTATTCGATGCATGAGGCTTGCAACTTATAGGATGTCTTATGCATGACACATATGAAGTACTACTACCGTTGACAAAATTGCTTCTATGCTAAAAAAAAGGCTCTAGCACATAACCATTCTTTTACTTTTTGAGCCACCACCTTCTTTCTTCAAGCACCAACTACTGAGAGCATGATTGTCATTCTAAGTGTAATGTGCATTGTTCCAAAGTAGCATTGTCTTTTGCATGATTGTGATATCGTTTATTTTGAAATCATTGTATCTAGTCATCACTTAAACCTTGAAGGTGCCCCTGCATTTATGTTTTGCTTCACTAAAGGGGGCAAGCTAGATATCACTTTATCATATTTGCACATCATGTTCATTGCAAATCTATTTGATGCTTCAATGTCATGTTGTAAAACTTTCAGTCATTTGTGATTTTCTCATGAGGCAACTTAATTACTACAGATTCATTGTCTCAGTAAGCTTTTTTCATATGACTATAAAAAGTCCTATATGGCTAATAGCATGTCACCACAGAAATTATTCTTGTTATCATTTACCTACTCGAGGACGAGCAGGAATTAAGCTTGGGGATGTTGATACGTCCAAAACGTATCTATAATTTCTGCTTGCTCCATGCCACTTTTTGGGTGATATTGCTATGATATTTATACACTTCCATACACTTTTGATCATATTTGGACTAACCTACTAATCCAGTGCACCCTAGTGCCAGTTTCTGTTTTCGGCTGTTTTTGTATTTCAGGTTTTCACATTACGAGAACTGTCAGGAAAAATCCAGAAAAAATATATAAAAAATCAGCGTTCCAGAACCTACCTTGCGCCCGAAGTACAGCCGGGGGGGCACCAGGGCCCCAGGCGCCCTGGCGGTGCGCCCCCCCCCTGGGCCGCGCCGGGGGGGCGCCTGGGCCCCCCGAGCCCCGTTTGGTGCCCCCCTTTGGCATATATTTAGAGCGTCCTTCGAAACCCTCGGGACGGGAACTCTTTTTCGCGATCTCATCTCTGTTCCGCCGCCGCCGCCGCTTCCAAGATCGGGAGCACCAGGAGAACTCTTCCCGGCACCCTGCCGGTGGGGAGGATCACCATCGGGAGCCTCTCCACCACCATGGACGCCTCCCGGATGAGTTGTGAGTAGTCTCCCTTGGACCATGAGTCCATGACCAGTAGCTATGTGATGTTCTCCTCCCGTTCTTGTGCTTCACTAATTAGTCCTCGTGAGCTGCCCTACATGATCGAGGCACATATGTAATCCTTATGCTGTTGCTACGATTAGTTTGCTGGGATCCGATGGATTATGAGATTATGTTCAGATTGTGATTGAGTAATATATTTGATCTACCTCTTTTATATTTATGTTCGTAAGTAATTCTTGCATGTTCTCCGTTGTTATTTATTGCTTTGGCCAAGTAGTAGGTAGTGACTCCAAGAGGGAACGTTATGCTCGATTGTGGATTCATGCCCCTCGATGACTAGCTTGAGTGACAGAAACATGAGTCTAGGGGATGTGCTGTTGCCGCAAGAGGGAAAACAATGGTGCTTGTGCCCGCGGGTGCAAGGATTGTTTACTTTACGCAAAGTTCTTTTAATGCAGTTGTCTGTTGCTTTGAGTTTACACTATGGGTGGGGCTCGCAACTTAATACCAGTGAGATGTTCTGGATAGATATCTCAAGGTGGATGATTAGTAGTAGATATTGATGGATTTCGGTCTACTTACTTTGGGGTACCGCCCATGCTTTGAACCTCAACCTTTCATGCAATGTAGTCAGCATTGGTTTGCGTTCGTGGTCCTGTCAATTGTCCAGCTGTAATTCGTTTACCTCACATAGCTGTTTTATCGTCTTTTGGGAGAGAGACATCACTAGTGAACATCATGAGACTCCGGTCCATATTACCATCGTTGATCACATCCACTATTTACTTTTCGCTTTTATTTACTATTGCAAACATTATCTATCACTACTATCATTTGCGTTTAATCCTTTGTGAACTATAAGGCCGGAGGGATTGACAACCTCTCTGTACTCGTTGGGAGCAAAGTTATTTGTATCTGTGTGCAGGTCCACGTTGATTGCTAATATCTGGCGCCGTTAGCAGTTGACACCTACTTGTTGAACCTAGGAGTCTCTCGGGATTCGATCCTTGGCATCTTTGCTAAGGGAAAAACTTCCACAACACTGCATCTCACACCTTCCACTTGGGGTAACCAACGAGGGGTTAGAGGCCCATCAATCACCGTTTTCTTAGGTGTGGAATTATTGCCACTAAGTGAACTTTCATCGTTTATCTCACTCCATTTCCCTGGAGGTGTACTTCGTGTCTCAGCTCAAGAGATGTTTCGACGTCTCAATCCATATGTTGATCTTGAATTGCTCGATCTTCGAGAAGATCAAATCCTGTAGAATTCACGTTATTTTGTTGTCGTGTTGGATGAAGCTTTGAAATCAAAGATGCCAAGATCGACATGATGCAATGAATCAACAATTTCGAGGAGGAAAACTGGATCAAGAAGATTGTGTTAGTTAGTGTCCCCTCTGATTTCTTATCTCACGTCTTGAATCTCGGGACGAGATTCTTGTTTTAGTGGGGGTGAGTTGTCACATCCCTAGATCAACCCATGTGGTCCTTGTCCTTTCATCATGTCTTCATGTTTAAAATTTAAATGAATTTGAAATGGGGATGTTCAAACCCTAGCACTAAATGAATTTAACTAGGGTCAAATTAAAATCCTTTTCAATGAACCCAAAATGCCCCTTGGAAAAGTTCATCATTTTTGGATTGATTGAAAACCCCTGCCAAAAATGTTGCACTTATTTCTAGGACCATTCTTGATTTTTGAATTAAATCATATCTTATTTTCATTTGGGCATTTAAATTCTATATATTATTTAAAATGCTCAAATAATCATAAACTAAAATGTTTACTGTTGGACTTATTCTAAACAGTAGCGATGCTTGGTTTCATGATTTATGAATATGTTCTGGCATTTTTATTAAATCAAAACAAAAGGAGAAAATAGAAAACAGAAACTAAATTAGAAAAGAGAGAGAGAGAGTGGAACCTCACCTGGGCCTTACCTGTGCAGCCCACCTGGCGGCCCAAGTGGCCGGCCCAGCCCACCAGCCGCCTCACCGTCTTCAACCTCCTGCCAGTAGGCAGGAGGGCGTGTGCCCGACGAGCGCAGCGCCACGCACCTCCCTGCGTGCCTGCGTCGTCTGCGCCACTGCGACGCCTCGCGTCTTCTCTTCGGCGCTGCCTCGACCCCCTGGACACTACTCTCCCCTCCTCTGCTCTCTCCCTCGTCCCCTCCCAACATGGCCGAAGCCGCTGCGGCCGCGCCGGCGAGCACCACCGTGGCCACAGCCCTCCCCACGCCCCCGCAAGTGACCACGAGCTCCGCTCCGTCCTCCAATTAATCCTCGCCGGGTAACGCACCGCGGAAGTGCCTGCAACGCCACCATCATCGCCGTCCTCAAGCTCGGATTCCGCCGAACGCCGTCGTCGATTCGCCGCCCGCTGCACTTCCCCGAGCCCACCGAGCTGCGCTTCGACCTTGCAGTGAGCCCCCCCGCCGTTGCCCCCTGTCCCCGTGGCCTGCAACTCGCCGTAGCCGTCGCCCCCTTTCTTACCGTAGTCGCCGCCGCATGGGCTCGTCGCCGGCGAAGCCTCGGTGAGCATTTGGTCCCGCGTGTACGTCCGTTGCACTCGCAACGTTCCGTAGAGCAACGCTAGCGCGACAATCAGCCCGTTTGCGAGCTGCAGCGCTAACCCCACACCCACCGGAGCTCCGGCGCCGCCCCGCTCGTCGGTGCGGTCGATTCTGACCACCCCACGGCCTCTCGTCCGATCCTTTGGATGCGGGCTAGCAAGAGCTACTCCCCGGAGCCTTCAGCTCACCAAACACCAACCCTAGGCAAAACCCGAGCCGCTCCAGCGTGCCTCCGCCGCGTTTTGGGTCGCCGCCAGCGTAACTCCGGTGACGCCGACGTGGCAAGTCATTAGCCACTAATGACACTCTAACAAACCCCCCAGGGCCACTGACATACGGGCCCCACTGCTAACTACCTAGTTTAGGTTTAATTAAAATGGGATTAGCCCTGGCTCACTGACGTGTGGGCCCAGGCCTTTGACTAATTAGAGTCAGGTTTAAATTAGTGTTATCTAAATTAGTTAATTAGTTGAGACACTAACATGTGGGCCCCGTGTCTGTTTAGTTTAGTTTTAAACTTTTAGTTAGAGCTGAGAGACTGACCAGTGGGCCCCACTGGTCAGGTTTGACTGGACCAGCCCCTGTTGACTTGCTAATGTCAGCATGACCTAGTGCTGACGCAATAAGTGTTTTCTGGAATTTTAAATAAATCAGAAATGATTTATTTATTTCAGAAAATATTCAAAACTTCTAAAAATCATATAAAATCAACCGTAGCTCAGATGAAAATAATTTATATATGAAAAATGATCAGAAAAATCCAAGGAATCTATTTATGGCTTTTTCACGCATGTTTGAAGAAGTTAAACCTGCTGATCAGGTCAAATCAATTAAATGATAATTAAATAACCACATATGGAGTTTGAATTTGAACCTTGGGTTCAAACCAACTTCATTTAATTGTGTTGCTAGTTGCATTAGCTCAATCAACAGCATATTGTCATGTCATGATCATGCATCATATTGTCGCATTGCATTGATTGTGTTCTTTCTCTGTTTGTCAGTTTTGTCCCCTCTCAGTAAACGACTTTCCGACGATGAGTTCGATGACACCGATGAAGACTCATTGATATCTTCAGAAGTGCCAGGCAAGCAAAATCCCGTTGAGCATTCCGATACAATCCAACTCTCTCGCTCTTGCTCTCTTTACTGCATTAGGACAACAACGCTTCAACCGTTACCTGCTGCGGTAGTTGAACCCCTTTCCATTGCATGACCTGTCATTGCCACAGTAAATAGTTGAAACCCACTAGTATGAGTAGGAGTTGTTTGAGCCATGTTGTGCCTACTCATTCATGCTTTCTGGTTATGCCTGCTATTTCTTAGAGTTGTGTCAGGTCTGATTCATCGGGGATGGATTGGAAGGGTGATGAACATGTCCTACTGTGTGTGAGCTAAGTGTGTGAACACGATTTGGTAAAGGTAGCGATGAGAGGCCATGTAGGAGTACATGGTGGGTTGTCTCATTGCAGCCGTCCTCAGGAACTGAGTTCTGTGTTGGTTGGTCCATGAAACAGCTACTACCACACATTGGGATCCTTATTTGACTCTCTCGACTTATTAATCAACATGATCTCTGTCCAGGAGTTGCAACTAGTTTCTGGTGTTTGTAGTTTACTGGAGGTCGTGCGCAGCGCTGACCCTCGGGGTGGGCTGTGACGCGGCAGGTACGTGGCACGGTGTACCGATCGCCCGTTTGGTGATGCGGGAACCCTGTACACATCGTTTGGGGCCGTGAGCGACACCCCGGCCGGATCTCCCCACGGATGGAACCCAAATAGGCGATAAACCTGGACGAGAGACTTGTGTGGTTAGTCAGGTCGTGGCCGACACCCTCGCTGGGCCTTCGCTTGAAGGTTGTCGAGTACATGTCGTGTAAACGGCGGTAAGTGGTGAGAGCATGTGTGAAGAAGTACACCCCTGCAGGGTTAAATATAAACTATTCGAATAGCCGTGTCCGCGGAAATGGACTTCTGGGTTACCTCTACAGTTCATAGACAAGTGAAAGTGGATACTCTAAAACGCGCAAGATAAGCCTGAGTGCTATGGATGGCCTTCTCGTAGGGAGACGGGAGCGGATCCATAGTGGTGTATTGATTGGTGAATATGTGGACTCGTGTGCGCCACCTCAAAAGAGTTACTTGCAGTCGTAGTTCAGGATAGCCACTGAGTCAAAGCTGGTTTGCTGTAGTCAAACTCCACCACCCCTTTGTTGATACTGATGTATATGTAGCTAGATCTGATGTAAGTCTTGCTAAGTACCTTTGTACTCACGCTTGCTTAATTTATGTTTTTGCAGAGAGACCTCAGTCTCGCTAGTGGTTCCGCGTGGACTTCGACGTTTAGCTTGTTACCTCAGCTACGATCTTGTACCCTTGTAGGATCTTGTAGATAGTCAGGCTTTCGGCCTTCTTCATTTGTAGTTGTCTGTACCCAGACATGTTATGCTTCTGTTGCCTGTATGCTCTGTGTGTTGGGTCATGTGACCTCTGTTTGTAATAAGTGCTATGATGTCTCTTCTGGGCCTTTATCTATATGAGTTGTTGAGTTATGTTGTGATGCCTTGTTGTACAGCACATACTTGCATGTTATGCGTACGTGTAATGTGTATTGCTATGTGTGGGATCCGACACCTAGTTGTTTACCTTTGGTAGCCTACCTTACAGGGAAATGTCTCCTAGTGCTTCCACTGAGCCTTGGTAGCTTGCTACTGCTCCGGAACACTTAGGCTGGCCGGCATGTGTCCTTCTTCGTTCATGTGTCTGTCCCTTAGTGGAAATGTCACGCGTTGTTCCTTTAAGTCCTTGTAGCTTGCTACGACTTGGGTTCATACGTTGATGACCGACACGTTCGTTGCTGGGTCATGTATGCCTGTCTCTGTAATTTAGTGCCACTTTTGGTTTATAACTGGTCATGTCGGCCCGGGTTCTCTGTCATATGGATGCTAGCGACACTATCATATACGTGTGCCAAAATGCGCAAACGGTCCCGGGCCAGGTAAGGTGGCACCCGTGGGGATACCGTGCGTGAGGCCGCAAAGTGGTATGGTGTGTTACAGGCTAGACCTGTGTGACTTAGGATCGGGGTCCTGACAGCTTTGGTATCAGAGCCTGACTGCCTGTAGGATTAGCAAGCCAAACTGGTCGAAGTCGTGTCTAGAAATTCTTTAGTTATGTAAGGGAATTGATTGTGGAAGGGAACGTAAGGCTCTTTTTACTCCTTTACCCTATGACCTTCTGATCTGAGTCACCTTCTTCTATTCTACGGGGATTAAGAACTAGGCTTTCTCTTCTGTCTATCAGGATCACGTTAATTGTGGATTCAACTCTCAGTTCAGTTATTCTACTTCTGTTGCTCAACTGTTGGTCTCAGAACCTTGACTCTATGATGATAAGTGATTATGCTACCCTTTTGCTTGGATCTCAAAAGTATTTTCGAGCATTTATAGCCGTTATGCTGTCCGAGTCATCCCAGGTTTCTAAATAGTCTGATGCATTCGCAAACCATTCCTATTTGTTCTTAATGTCCTTTTAGGCCAGATTAACCACACTAGACGGTGAGCTGAGGTACTCTGTTACCTCGACATATATGTTGGAGTTATTATTATGACCCTAGGTGTCTTAGAGGATCACCCAGTAATCTAGCAATGCTTTATATTCTCGGTGTGATGATTCTAGCCATTATTCTCGAAAGCATCCCGTGATGCCATTTAGTTAGTAGGCATTATATTTCTGGGTTCTTGATTCCAAGATTCATTCTACCTACTTCATGTTGGTAGTATTTGCTCGTTCCTTTAGGATATTAGTAACCTTGTGATAGTCCTCGAGTTCCATGGTATATCATTCTTCCAAATACCATGAACCATCATGGCAGAAGTTCTTCTGAACCAAAAGATCACAACCAGAGTGCTCCTGAGTAGTACTCCATTCATATTGTGACTGCCAATTCTACCTTTCTGCATGGGTTATCCAGAAGATATATGTTGAACTAGTTCGACATACTAATCTATGCACCCACAACTCAGAAAGTTATTTGATCCTTGAGTTGTCCCCTTTAGTTGAATTTTGACCTTCGTCTATCAATTGATAGTCAAGAGTATGCGTGCATTCGTTCATCGATGCCTTTTACTCTTGTGGTCTGTCAAGCCATTCTATTCTGGAATGACTAGGAGAAACAAACTCCAGTACCTTATCCGTATCCAGGATTGGGTCAAAGAAGTTGTACTCCGCAGATGAAGAATGTTAATCCAGCTTCTAATCTGTTCTATCTTGGAATATTACCATCTTTATGTCAGGAATGTCATGGGAATTGCACATCATCCTATGAACTCTTGATACAATAATACTTCTCACCATCGTCGTTCATTCCTCAGTCTCCATGTTATGGTAACCGGAATACCGACAAGTGAATTGTGATGTGTGAAAACAATACTCCTAGCAACCCTGTTGCTTGGTAGTTAAAGGACAACAATTTCATTCTTAGTGTGTTGGTTACTGAATCACCATTTCTAAGATTGATCGTGCTACCTAGTCCATTTTTCTGGTGCATTATTTGATCAATGAGATAGGATTGCATAAATCCCTCACTCTTGCGATCATATCATCTCGCCCTGAAAAGCAAGATTGTTTGCGAGTTTAGTAACATATCGGTGGTTCGTGATTTTCCGGCTATCTTCCCGGAGGTATCACTGGGTTGTCCCCTGACCAATGCGTCGAGCTCGTAATCAAGTTGGTTTCATATAAACCACCCCTTCTCCAAGAATCTGTGTTGGATACCCTGAACTAGTTGGTTAAGCTAAACAACAACTTGGAGAGTTGGAAGATAAAAGTTTGCCAACTTAGTTCATCTCAAGGGGTATGTTTGCGGGTGTTGAAGATTGATGACATCTTCATCAGTTGGTCCCTGTGATCAGTTGTTGGACCTATTGTCATATCAAAACTTTGATTTGAGTATGGGCTATCATCAAATCAAATCAGAACCAACGATGTTCATAATATTGTCTTACTCGTGGTTGATCCCTCGAGCATACTGATACGTCTCAAACGTATCTACTTTTCCAAACACTTTTGATATTGTTCTGACCTCATTCTTGCATGATTTGAACTAAACTAACCCGGACTAACGCTGTTTTCAGCAGAGCTGCCTGTATGGTTTTATTGTGTGCAGGAAAATGGATTTTTAAGTATCTCAGAAAATCCCACGAAAAATCACAGAAAATCCACGCACCCGAAGGAACCCAGAGCCAGAAGAGGGGCCAGAGGGGGGCCAGGGGGGAGCCCAGGCGCCCTGGTGGCGGGGCCCACCCCCTGGCCGCGCCGGGGGGTCGCCTGGGTGGGCCCGACCTCCCATGGTGCCCTACTTTGACTCGTATTTTAGCTCGTGACGGAGAAATCCCACATCAGAAGTTCTTTTCCCAGTTTTCGTCGCGGAGCCGCCGCCACCCTTTGTTCTTCTTCGGGAGGGCTAATATGGAGGCTGAATTGGCCTCCGGAGAGGGGAGATCGTCGCCAGCGTCATCATCATCACCACTCCATCATCCCTCCATGACTTCTCCTTCCATGTGTGAGTAATCCCCTGCTGTAGGTGAAGGGGATGATAGGGATTGGATGAGTCAGATCATGTAATAGTTTGTCAGATCATTGGGGGCATGTTACCTATAATCTACTATGGTGTTTATCATCTTTGCTTCAACTTGTTATTCTTAATGCTTGTCACTTAGGGCCCGAGTGCCATGATTTCAGATCTGAACCATATGTGTTTGCATGAATATATTTGTGTTCTTGATCCTATCTATGAGTTGTTTGCACCTATTATGGTTCGGAACCGGCGATCCCAAAAGTGACAGCTTGGGACACCAAAGGGGATGGTCCGTAGTTTGAGGATTACATGTATCCATTGAGTTTATTGCTTTGTTCCGGTGCTCTTTGACATGAGCACCTTAATCTCCATAAGTTCCTTTTGGCCCCGTTCGTAGCGGGATGGTAGGACAAAAGATGTTGTGCAAGTTCTTATTGCAAGCACGCACAACTACCTACGGGATACATGCCTAATGTTTGATATTTGCCTAGATGATCATTACTTTTCCGTGTGCCGTGCCCCAAGTTAGAATCATGATATATCTAATCCATGCAGCGCCCAACCATCCATCTCCCTAGCTTACAGTGTTTTAAATCCTGCTGGTTACTAGTTGCTACTTTTGCTATTTACTCTTGCTATTTACTTTTGTTGTTTACTTTTACTATCACTATCATCACTATCATATCACTGTTACCACTTATCTTTTGTTGCAAGTAAGTATATTTCAGGTGCGGTTGAATTGACAACTCAACTGTCAAAGCTTATAAATACTCTTTGGCTCCCCGTGTGTTGAATCAATAAATTGGGTTATTCTTACCCGCGAAGACTATCTCGATCCCTTACGGTTGAGGGTTATCAAGTACCGTTTTCTGGCGCCGTTGCAGGGGAGCATAGAAATATTTACAAGTCTACTTGAAGTATCCTACCTACTGCACTTCATCCGCTATGGGTAAGAAAGGAGACCCAAGGTTCCGATCTTACTATCCACTACAAGAAGAGGTACTGTTCTGAGCACTAGTGCTACACTTGATTCACCCTCTGTTATGAGTAAGTTTGCCTTACCACCACCACATGATGCTCCTACAGAATCTGTTACTATGTCCGATACTCTTGATGATGCTTCTACTACTGTTGATGATATTAGTTCCCTTGGTTATGCTCTTGAGAAACAGATCGCTGCTGCTGCTAAAAAGTCTGGAATTGAAATTCCTGTTACTCGCTACCCTATTGGTGAAACTTACGATTATCCTGATTTGAGTAAACTCAAGGAGAGACTCCTTGATGATGATTACTATATGCTTGATGAAGATTTATGCAGAGAACTGACAGAGTTTTCTGGCTCTGACCCTGAAGTTATTAAGAAACTGTTTGAAAAACACTCTTTGAAGAACAAAACCGTTCCTGATCCTGAATTTTCTACATCTCCTATAGGCATTGATGATCCTGATTATGATTTCTCTGTTGATCTTTCACTTATACCTACGGTTGAAGCTGACCCCTTTTATGGCAGAGAAAATGATGATGCTATTGCACACCAAACTAAACTCGGTGAGTTGGGTGGCCTGTTTACCACAGATGAGAAGATACGATACTTTTATGTGACCAAGCTTCTTCCTTTCTCCTTGAAGGAAGGTGCCAAAGCATGGTATGATTCACTCCCATGCGGTTCCATTAAGAGTCCTCAAGACTTAGCTCATTCTTTTGTTGATAAGTACTTTCCTGCTCACATGCAACATGCTGCTTTACAACGAATTTACAACTTTAAACAGTTGCAGGATGAGTCCCTCCCTAAAGCTTGGGGGAGGTACTGCGGTCTGATTCGGGCTAGACCAGGACATGAAGTCCCTAAGAACGAATTAATCGATATATTCTATGCTGGTCTAACTGATGAATCCAGGTCCTATTTGGACAGTTGTGCTGGTTGTGTTTTCAGGAAAAGGACGCCGAAAGATGCAGAAGATTTGATGGGCTGGATTGCCAAAAATCATGAAGATTGGTCCGTCCCTGAACCACCTCCACCACCAAAGAAGAGGGGCATGTTTGTTCTAAGCCCCGAAGATATGCGAGAAGCAAAGAAGTCTATTAAAGAGAAAGGTATTAAAGCTGAAGACGTGAAGAATCTACCCCCTATTGAGAAGTTGTGTGAGCCTACCACTCACCCTCCTATGGTAGAGGTACACTCTCTTTTAGATTTCAACGCAAGTGACATCCCTCATGGTAAGCCTCCTGATCAATGTTTAGATGAGGTTGATAATTTTATTATGAAACAAAATCATTTTAATGAGAGGATACAAAGTCAGTTGCATGATAATTCCCTTGCTATCAAAAGTCTGCTTGATGTTCTAGGTAGAACGGTTAATGATGTTCAATGTCTTGTGAAACATTTTCATATGGTTCAAACTCAGCTTGACCAAATTTCTAATGTGCAAAAAGATTTGCTTGCTAACAATGCCAAACAAGATGATTTGCAGGCTTTCGGGATTAAGACCCGAGGAGGAACTAGCACTCAAGATCCTCTCTATCTAGAGGGGCATCCGAGGAGAATCGAGCAAGATTCTCAAATGCAGGAAGAAGAAATTGTTGGCTCTCCAAAGAAGAAGAAGAAACATAAGGAGGTTGACAATTCTAATGACCCTATTGCAGATGAAGAGCCAGCTGTTGATCCCAACAGTGTATCTATCTCCGATGCTGAGACTGAAGACGGTGCTGAACCTGATGGTAAGGATAATGAGAAGAATGATCCGCCTGAAGTTCGAGAAGAAGAAGCACCTGACAAACGTAAGAGGTACACTAAAGAAGACTTCATCGCAAGAAAACATGGGAAGGAAAAAGAACCATGGGTATAGAAACCCATGCCCTTTCCAGGTAAGTCCATCAAATCTAAAGAAGAAGAGCATTACAATAAGTTCTGTGAGTGGATTAAACCTCTTTTTCTTCAAATCCCTTTGACTGAAGCTATTAAGTTACCTCCTTATTCAAAATATATGAAAGATACTGTCACTAATAAAAGAAAAGTTCCTAATGAAGCAATATCTACTATGCTTGCTAACTACTCTTTTAGTGGCAAGATTACTGAGAAGCTCGGTGATCCAGGTATACCCACCATTCCTTGCTCCATAAAGAATAATTATGTCAAAACTGCTTTATGTGATCTTGGGGCAGGAGTGAGTGTTATGCCTCTCTCTCTTTATGAGAGGCTTTGTTTAGAGAAACTAATTCCTACAGATATCTCTCTTCAGATGGCTGACAAGTCAACCGCCGTTCCGATAGGTATTTGTGAGGATGTTCCCGTAGAAGTTGCTAATTGTTTGATTCTTACTGATTTTGTTGTGCTTGACATGCCCGAGGATGGGAGCATGTCCATTATTCTTGGTAGACCTTTTCTTAACACCGCAGGTGCTATTATTGATTGCAATAAAGGGAAGGTTACCTTCAATGTGAATGATAAAGAACACACGGTATATTTTCCAAAGAAGACCGACAGGAGGCAGAGCAAGGCGTATCGGAGATGGAATGGGAGAGGTTGCAAGCATGGACGTGAAGGGGCAAGAAGATCGCCGGAAATTGGAGAAGATCGCGGGAATTTTGCTGGCTGGAGGAAAGGAAAGATCAGGTCAGCCTTTGGATATATATACACACAAAAAAAGGTTGCGGCGGCTGGATCTATTTCTCCATTGCTTCTCCCTCTGACTGTCGTCCCACGCAGCCATGACTCCTTCATCCTCGCCATTCCACGCAGCCGTCTGAGGTCCAGTCTTCTTCCCCACTGTAGGTGAGCTGCCGATTCAATTTCATCAGTCCCTTCTCTTCTTGTTTATTCTTTTTTTAGATCTATCTTCTTGTGTATTCCGTGCCTATGTGCTGCCTACATCCGCCCCTGGATTTTTAGTTGGTTGCTAATTGCTTCTCTATCCATCGCATGGAATCACTTGATCTGCAATTTTTTTATTGATATTGATTTATCTAGATTGCTAATTGGATGTTGTTTGATCCATCCCTCCAGTGGCGGATTAGGATTGCAACTCAGGGGGTGTGTCAGGGATATGACTAGAGGGTATGAACCGGCTAGTGTAAACCGGTTTATTATAATATGTTTGGTTGTAATATTTAGTAAAGGCTACGGCCCACGAGATCTTAGGGCCCATGTATAGAATTATGGTTTGTAAACCGCCCGATGATGTAACTTGAGAGATAAGGAAGAAAGGACAGAGACCGAGCCGGACACGAGTATGAGCCGGCCTCGGGACTCTGTAAACCGGACCAGGCGTCGCCTCTATATAAAGGGACGACCCGGCGACGGTTCAAGGACAAGCAAGAATCAACCCGTCAAGACTGCAGGCAAGTGATCCGCTCCGTGTAATCCGACGCCCAAGCAATACCAAACCAACTAGACGTAGGCTTTTACCTTCATCGAAGGGGCCAAACTAGTATAAACCCTATGTGTCCTTTGTGTGCTATGAACCCCTTCAAGCTCACCCGTGCGATGGTTCCATCATCAAGTCCGTTAAACCGGACATCTGCCGTGTTAATTCCACGACAGTTGGCGCCCACCGTGGGGCCTACGCACGATGGTTTCGAGTTCTTGAAGGGCAGCTTTGAAGGGCTCAAGGGCTATGTTGTCGGCCGGATGACCAAGAGTCGCCGCGGCCGGATCTACATCGACGACGCCGATGGGGACCGGAGGCCGATTCAGTCGAATACGGGTACCGGGTTCCCTTCGGTGGCATCCATGTCTTCATCGGCAAGATCGACGAACCGGGGCCTGAGCCGGACATCTTCTCCAACATCATCGAGCCGGCTCAGCGTGCGAGATCAAACCGGATTCAGCCCGCCGTGAAGCACGTTTTCGTTGGAGCAGTCCACGGGGTTCGAATCGAGGACGGATCGGAATCCGATGGTGCAACAGTTGTCTACTCCGACGACGAATCTTCATCCGGAGAAACTGAGTCTTTGTATCAGTTGCAGGACGGCCGGTCTAAGGGTGAGTCCAATGGAAACAGTATTCCGGACCCCTTCGACCCGCCAAACCGGGTGGCTGTCTTTATGGCCGGTTCACAGCCCACGGTGAACGGGGCGACAGCAGAAGCTGGTGTAGGGGGGAGCGGCCCAGCCCTTTCACCTACTGACGTTCTATCCACCTTAGTCGAGGAGTTCACAGCTAAAGCGGTGGCAGAGGTAGCTCCAGCAGACAAGGCGCAGCATGATGCAGAACTCCTTCAGTTAAAAGGCCGGGTTGACAAAGCAAGGGATGATCTGAAAGCGGAGAAAGCAATGATAGCGATGAGACAGGCGGAACTAAATGATCAGGCTTTTCATCTAAGGATGGAGCAGGCTTCTGTACAGGGAGTAAGGGGTCGGATATATCAATCTCGTCTACCGTCGGTTTATGAAGCAACGGATCTGTTCAGGACGCCTGGGGCTGGGACCAGCAACGATCCGGCCTTGAACCGAAGGGCACACCCAGCCAGGGATGAGCCGGTTCAGCAGCCCGTTGCGGAGCAAGATCGGCGGATCACGTCTGCGCCTCACGTTCCTACCCCTTCAGGTCATTATTTGAATCCTTTGGATAACATCGTTGCTGCTGCAGCACGTTTGGCCGCTTTACCCGTTGAGGGGACGTCTCCGGTTGCCTTGGAGGCACGCAGGGTCAAGGACCTGCTTAATACGGTGCTAATACAGCAGCAAGCATATTCTCATAGCAGGGAAAGGTTACATTCAACACCACGTCCCAGCCGGAGTTACACTAGGCATTGGGAGGAGCCAGAAGTGTCTAGCAGTGAGCGCAGGCGACATCGGCACAGACAGGATAATCTGGCAGGCGCGGATGCTCAAGCTCAGGATGCAGACCGTGTTAGATCCGTAGCCCGGGAGGAGGTCCGTCAGACGACGCCGGTTCAAACCGCCACATCAGAGACCGGAATCACAACGAGTTCCTTTGGGGTGCAGTGTCTTATCCCCGCTTTACGGAGCGTGAAGTTGCCCAAGGATTTTAAAGGGCCCCGTAAGGTACCTAATTACACTGTAGATTTACCTCCTGAAGCTTGGGTGGAGAGTTACGAGATGGCTATGGAGATGTTGGATGTGGATGAAGCGGCTTGTGAAAAAAACATCACCATGATGCTTGAGGGAACAGCCCGGACCTGGTTAAAGGGCTTACCACCTAATTCTATCGGATCATGGGGAGAGCTACGTAGCCAGTTTATCAAAAACTTCAAAGATACATGCAAACAGCCGATGTCAGTGGTGGATCTAGCAGCCTGTGTGCAAGGAGAGCAGGAGTCTACAAGTGCTTGGGTGCGGCGAGTGTCAGAGATCTTGCACTCTTCGAATGGTATCAATCCTAGTACGGCGATAGTGACTTTGGAAAACAATTGCCGGTTTGAGTCTCTAAAGTTAAAACTAGGACGGCTTAAACGAGATTGCAATGATATGGGAACTCTCATGAGCGCTCTGGTGAAGTACGGGGATTCGGACAATACTAAATATCCAGAAGCTGAGGGAGACAAATCAGGAAAGGTTAACAAACCTAGTAAACCGGCGCAGGTTAACCCGGCTACTACAAGTTTCTTAGGCAAGCGAAAGGCAGAAGGTGGCTCTGATTTCGTAGCCAATACCCAAGTTCAAGGGGGGTTTCAGCGTTATAGGGGCAACCCACCTCAACAAACCGGCGGAGGGGATGTTAGTTGGGACCAAGAGTTAGATCAGCCTTGTCCGAAGCATGGCTCGAGCAACGACCGGCAAAACACACTATAAGAGAGTGCAGGCCCTTTATGGATGCGATGATGGGCCGCTTTAATCCTAATGACAGGCCTCCAAATGGCGGTTCAGGCCTAGGGTTTTATGGTCCGGGTCATCAGGGGAACAGCTCCGGATCAGGATATCGGGGCAATAACAATGGTTATCAAAACCGGGCAGGTAATCAAAATGGTCAAGGAAGTTATAACAACCAAGGCAATCAGCCGCGTAATCAGGGTGGTTACAATAACCAAAGCAATCAACAGCAGGGCCAAGGTAATCACAATAATCAGGGTAATCAGCAGCATCAGCAACAGCAACCACAATCCGGATATCAGAGTAATCCGAAGGAGTTGAGTAGTGGGCAATACCATGTATTCACCACAAGTCTGTGTAAACGAGATCAGAAGGTTTTAAAGCGGGCAGTTAACGCGGTTAAACCGGCAACACCGCAATTTCTGCGCTGGTCAGAGCAGCCCATTGTATGGATTAGGGAGGATCACCCAATGCGGGTGGATAATCCGGGCCACTTGGCCTTGGTGGTAGCACCACAGGTGGGAGGTTATAAGTTCACTAAAGTTCTCATGGACGGCGGTAGCAGCATCAACATCTTGTACTATGAGACTTTCCGTCGTATGGGCTTAACGGATAAGCAGTTAAGGCAATCAAACACGGTGTTCCACGGGGTGGTTCCAGGTAAGTCAGCTTATCCAGTTGGAAAGATTGACTTGGAAGTTACCTTTGGAGATGAGCATGATTGCAGGTCAGAAATGATAACTTTCGAAGTTGTCAAGATCCGGAGCCCCTATCACGCTTTATTCGGGAAAACGGTTTATGCCAAGTTTATGGCTAGACCATGTTATGTTTATCTGCAACTCAAAATGCCGGGTCAGAAGGGCACGATCACGGTTCATGGAAGTCGCAAGATAGCAGTAGAGTGTGAAGAGGGAGATGCAGCCTACGTGGAGGCAGTGTGTGCCACAGAAGAGTTGAAGTTTTATAAAGATAATGTTGATCTGGCAGATATGACTCCGCTGAAGAAGCCCACTACAGAGCATGATCCGGCATTGAAGTTTAAATCGGCGGGGGAGACCAAGCAAGTTGATTTTGTGCCAGGTGATTCGTCCAAGCAGTTCACTATCAGCGCTAACCTTGATCTCAAATAGGAAAGCGCGCTCATCGAGTTCATCCGTGAGAATCGGGATATCTTTGCATGGAAACCTTCTGACATGCCAGGTATACCGAGGGAACTCGCTGAGCACAGTCTTAATATTGATCCGAAGTTTAAACCGATCAAGCAATATCTGCGCCGCTTCAACGAAGAGAGGCGCAAGGCTATAGGAGAGGAAGTGGCCAGGCTTTTGGCTGCAGGGTTCATAGTGGAAGTTTTTCACCCAGAGTGGTTGGCTAATCCGGTACTGGTATTAAAGAAAAATGGGAAGTGGAGAATGTGTGTGGACTACACAGACCTCAACAAAGCTTGTCCAACTGATCCTTTTGCTCTCCCTCGCATTGATCAGATTATCGATGCTACAGCGGGATGTGAGCGGCTAAGTTTTTTGGATGCATACTCAGGTTATCACCAGATCAAGATGGCAGTTAAAGACCAGGAGAAGACAGCTTTCATAACTCCTTTTGGTGCTTTTTGCTATGTATCTATGCCTTTTGGGGTCAAGAGTGCTCAAGCAACTTACCAGCGTTGCGTTCAGAATTGTCTTAAAGGACAAATAGGGAGGAATGTTCATGCCTATGTGGATGACATTGTGGTTAAATCAAGGAAGGAGGAGACGATGATAGAGGATCTTAAGGAGACTTTTGATAATCTTCGAGCCTATAAGATGATGCTTAATCCGGAGAAATGTGCCTTTGGTGTTCCGGCAGGTAAACTACTGGAATTCTTGGTCTCAAACAGAGGAATAGAAGCTAATCCGGAGAAGATTAAGGCAATCACATCTTTGACTAAACCAGTTTGCATCAACGATGTTCAGCGTATCGCTCGCCGGATCACAGCGTTAAGCCGGTTCATCAGCCGTTTGGGAGAGAAGGTGATCCCGCTTTACCAGATGTTGAGGAAAACAGACCGGTTTATATGGAGTGATGAGGCAAACGCGGCGTTTGAGGATCTGAAGCGGCAGCTGGCGAAGCCACCGGTCCTAGCTGCCCCTGTCGATAATGAGCCGTTGCTGTTATACGTCGCCGCCAATGCACGGGCAGTCAGCATTGCAATCGTGGTTGAGCGCAAGGAAGCAAGAAAAGAATACCCGGTTCAATGTCCAGTTTATTATGTGAGTGAAGTACTCATTGAGTCCAAGCAGAGGTACCCACATTGGCAGAAGCTGGTATATGGTGTGTTCATGGCAAACCGGAAGCTGAAGCACTATTTCCAAGGTCATCCGATAACTGTGGTTAGTTCAGCGCCATTGGGAGATATAATTCAGAACAGGGAAGCTACAGGTAGAGTTGCGAAGTGGGCCATTGAACTCAGCCCACATGAGTTGAAGTATGTGCCACGCACCGCCATAAAATCTCAGGCATTGGTGGATTTCATCAATGATTGGACAGAATTACAAATTCCTGAGGAGAAGCCGGATCTTACGTACTGGATGATTCATTTTGACGGTTCAAGACAGTTGGAAGGCTCGGGGGCTGGAGTTGTTTTAACTTCCCCCCGAGGTGATAAGTTTTGTTATTTCCTCCGTTTATTGTTTCCTTTGTACTAATAATGCGGCAGAATATGAAGCATTACTTCATGGCTTACGGATGGCGAAGGAGATGAACTTGAGCCGGGTCAAGTGTTTTGGCGATTCAGATCTGGTGGCACAGCAAGTTTCAGGCAAGTGGGATTCGAGAGATCCCCTCATGGCAGCTTACAGACGGGAAGTTGAAGCAGTTGCAGGATATTTCAAAGGGTATCAGGTGGATCATATAGACCGGCAACGGAACGAAGCGGCCGATGCTTTAAGCCGGCTAGGCTCCCAACGTAAACCGGTGCCACCAAATACTTTTTTGGATGACTTGCACAGTCCTTCGGTTCAAGTACCATCGGAGGAAGACCTAGTTGTTCCTGATCCGGAGGCACAGTTAGTTGCAGTGCTTCATGTAATTCCGGATTGGACGCGGCCTTACTTGGCGTATTTGAGCCGAGGAGAGTTACCGGATAATGAGATAGAAGCACGACAGATAATCCGGCGTTCCAAGTCCATGACGATTGCAAATGAAGAACTTCATCATCGCAGTGTTTCTGGAGCGTTTCAACGGTGTGTATCAGCTGAGGAAGGTTGTGACATCCTTCGTGAAATCCATGAAGGGGATTGTGGTCATCATGCCGGTTCAAAGTCCTTGGTGGCTAAGGCTTTTCGAAATGGTTTCTATTGGTTAACAGCTCATGCTGATGCGGCAGATCTAGTCCGGAAGTGTGATGCTTGTCAGAAGTTTTCGAGACGTGCCCTTGTTCCGGCGCAGGAGCTCCGGATGATACCAATAACTTGGCCGTTTGCGACTTGGGGGCTTGATATGGTTGGACCCTTTAAGCGATCTCAAGAGCAGAAAACTCATCTACTGGTGGCGGTGGATAAGTTTACAAAGTGGATTGAGGTAGAGCCTGTGAGCAAGTGTGATGCGGCCACAGCAGTCAAATTCATCAAAAAAGTAATTTTTCGGTTTGGTTTTCCACACAGCATCATCACAGACAATGGCACCAATTTATCTCAGGGCGAGATGGAAGAATTTTGTCAACGAGAACATATTCGCCTAGATGTATCTTCTGTGGCTCACCCCCAATCCAATGGTAAAGCTGAAAGAGCAAATCAGGAGATTTCGCGAGGTATCAAGCCCCGGCTTATGACTCCTTTGCAGAGAACCCCAGGATGCTGGGTTGAGGAGTTACCATCTATTCTTTGGAGTATCAACACTACACCAAACCGGTCCACAGGTTACACACCTTTCTTCATGGTATATGGTGCTGAAGCGGTCCTTCCAAGCGATATCCGTCATGATTCACCAAGGGTGACAACATATGTTGAAGCGGCCAATGAGCAGGCAAGACAAGACAGTTTGGACCGGTTGGATGAAGAGCGTGATATAGCAGCAGCACAGTCTGCAATCTATCAACAAGACTTGCGCAGATATCACAGCCGCCGGATCAAGAGCAGAACATTCCAGGAGGGTGACTTAGTACTCCGGCTCATCCAAGACCAAACAGATATGCACAAGCTATCCCCACCTTGGGAAGGACCCTTTGTGGTCAGCAAGAATCTACATAACGGTTCATATTATCTGCTGGACGTTCGAAAACACAAGGACTCACGGACATCAGAGGAGGAGACGAAGAGGCCATGGAACATCGCCCATTTACGGCCCTACTATACTTGAGCTATGAGCTCCACTATATCCTATGTATATATTATGATTAATGAATAAACCGGCACCCTCGGTAAACCGGGGGCTCAGCCTTTTTTTTCAATACAACTATCTTATGAGAACAACCATATATATATCATCATATGTCATACTTCAAAGATATCGGCCGGTTTAAAACTGATTTTTGCAGAATATATACTCAGAAGCAATAAAACTCCATGAAAAGCATGAGATCACATCCGGCTCAAAAGAGGGCGCTTCACGGAAACCTTCTGGATGGTGATCCATCCAGTGATTGGTTCAAGATCTACCCATGGCTTCATGGAGCCATGGAAGACCATCTGGAAACGCTATGGAAAGACGGATAATCCACATCCATCGACCGGCCCTCTGGAAAGACGGGTTACCCGCATCCAGCGATTGGCTAGAATTTTTTCTTATGGTCCCTATGGAAAGACGGATAATCCGCATCCATCGACCGGCCCTCTGGAAAGACGGGTTACCCGCATCCAGTGATTGGCTAGAATTTGTATATGGTCCCTATGGAAAGGCGGATAATCCGCATCCATCGACTGGCCCTCTGGAAAGATGGGTTACCCGCATCCAGTGATTGGCTAGAATTTTTTCTTATGGTCCCTATGGAAAGACGGATAATCCGCATCCATCGATCGGCCCTCTGGAAAGATAGGTTACCCGCATCCAGTGATTGGCTGAGCCTTGCTTTGAGCCTGGCAGCTCGTAAAAAGCCTCGACTACATGGTTTTATTTGCAAATTTACGTTTTCTGATCTTTATGTGTTATGATTCTTTAATCCGGAGTGGGACAATTCAAGAAATTGACCACACATCTACAAAGTTAAAAGTCCGGATCGTGAATACCAGTATGAGATAAACTGGTACTCATTCTAACCCGGATCATCCATCAGGCAAAAAGCTACAAACTTCTGGACAAAGTCTCGGAACGATATAAACCGGTGTCTTTTATCAAGCCCGGGTTTTGGATCCATGAAGGTCTTCATCAAGAAATTTTAAATTCTACCGGACTAAGAGCATTGAGCATACTTGGTCTCAGGTATAGAGTTGTTTATGATATGAGTATATACTTATTTGATATATCATGAGAACAATTTAATGGGTCCAACGGTCAAACCGTTAGGACATACTTTCAAATATTGTATATGTAGGAACAGATGATATATAAGACAATTCATATCAGACCAAGCTGGTAATGATAAAACAAGAAGTTGGAATATCCGGATCAAAACGGACAACGTTATCAGCTATCCTATTACAAGGCATAGCAAGCCTGACGGATTAAAGACTGTTCGATAAATGAGACTACAATTGCAAACATTAAACTATGAGTTATGCTTCCTCCTGCTGCGACGGTTGGGCATCGGCTTGATCCGGAGTCTCCTCTTCCTCTTGAAGCGGTTGGAAATCCGGGGCGCACCAGTCGATCTTCGTTAAAGTACGAAAATACATCTCTTCGTTGATGAGTTCCGACGGTTCAATATCTGGAGCGAATGTATGAGGACGCACTGGTGGGATTAGATTGACGGTTTCATAAACCGGCCGCTCCACCCGCTCGTTTTGCAAGTCATACCCTGGATGATACCAGGATAGATCTGCTTCGGCCGCAAGTTTGCTGGCAAGAGGACGCATCTCCTTTGTCAAAGCATAGAGATCCTTTGCAGTAAACGATGATCCGTCTTCCTTGGTATTTGGACACCCGTTTAAAGCCTCTTCCGGATCAAAGTCCGGAACCCAAGCCTTGGCTCTGGTAAGTGCCATGAGGGCACCGGCTCGAGCAGCAGATTTCTTGACTTCCTCCAAACGCACTGGCAAAACAGACAACTTTTCTAATGTACCTTGGATGGTCGTGGGGGCCGGTTTACTGAAAGATGCTGCACTTATGATCCTTTGAGCGCCGGAATACAGCTGCTCGACCAAAGTGTAACAGGCCTTAAGTTTTTTCCGTAAGTCATCCCCAAGGTGGGTGACACGGCGCCCTGTAGATGATTATCACAGTTAAACCGGCACATATGGAAGATTACAAAGATGAAAGCAGGAATACGGATTATATACTTACCAAAGATGGCAGAAGTCATTAACTCAATTTGCCGCTTTAAACCGGTTAACTCTTCAGTAACCGGATTAAGCGCCTCCTCAGCATCCTGAACCCTTTTCTCCAGCTCTTTCTTCTGAACCTCAAAGGCGGTCCGCTCTTCTTCAAAGAATTTTTTCAGATCTTCAGCAGTCTTTAAACTCACCTTCAGATCTTTCTTGGCTTTCGAAGCAGCAGACTCCGTTTCAGCAAGACGGCTCCGAAGCTCATTGATTTCGTTAGCACTCCGGTTTAAATCAGCCTGCAAGTAAAATCAAGTGATAAGAAGCAAAAATCAGACAAGTCTCAAGCACACAAACAAGTTGTCTACTTGACACTTGGGGGCTAATGGGCAGTTGAAGCAATAAACAGCAGCAGTTCAAAGACAAAAGTCTCAAGCACACAAACAAGTTGTCTACTTGACACTTGGGGGCTAATGGATAATTGAAGTATCGGAAGAAATTCTTACAAGTATCAAATACATAACCAAGTTATCTACTTGATACTTGGGGGCTAATGTAAGATCAATTGTTCAAGTTATAAGTTCCGGTTCACCTTCAACGCGCAGCTAAACCAAAACTTGGGGGCTATTATGAGATAGTTAGAAGCATATCAAAAGCACAAAGTCAGAAGGAAAGGATTACCTCATATTTTTTCTTTCATCATGTTAACCAAGCCCGCTTCATAATCTCAGCTGGTGTGGAGCCGGTTCAAGTACCCGGAATAGAGCTCCTGGGCACTCATGTCAGCAAGGCTGGATAGCTCAGTACTCCATTTACCCTTCTCCTTATGCAGCTTCTCCGCTTTAGCCGTATGTTTGGCTAAAACAGTGGGCTCAGCCGGAGCAGTAAAAGCAGTCCCAGTCACTACAACTTTTGGAGAAGCAGGTGCTGTCGGTGGAGCTGCAGTATGAACCGGACAGGGAGATGCCGGATTGGCCTGAGGAGAATTGGCCCCGGCAGGACTTGGCGGATCATGAACATCATCAGCAGTAGGGTTCTTGGGCATTGAAATATGATCCGTAGCCGTAGGATTCTCAAGAGGAACTGTGGGCTCGCATTCTGGGGGGGCGGTTGTTGCCGGATCAACCGCCGGATCATCGACAGTAGTCTCAGCAATGGGTTTGTTGGCCTTTGGTTTTTTGCTAGGTTTTGGCTTGCTGGAAGAAGTTTGGAAAATAAGTTAAGATTATGAAGCAAAAGGTAATCATAAACCGAAAAAGTTAAAAAGACTTACCCTGGAACAGTTTTCAGTGGGGGAAGTTGCGTGGCAGTCGATTCACCAGAGGAAGATAATGGAGTCTCCTGATAATCAGGGTCAGACGGTTTAAGAGGTTTGCGGATAAGCCCGGCCTTGGGATGAAGGAGGGTTGGAGAGAGTATAACCTCAGAACGGCGCCTCCGAGCCGGAGTGAGAGAGATTCCGGATGATTCCACTGCCAGGCCGCTGTGGCGAGTGGTCCGGCGAAGAGCTTCATGTTGTTGTTTCTTCAAAAGAAAATTAGGATCCAGTTGATCATAAGGGTGAGAAAATTGATATTTCCGGACTGTCCGACGACTTTTTTGTGGAAGTGGTTCTGAATCAGAAGAAAGGATAGTTACCTCAACTTCGGCTGGTTTATCACCTTCAGCCAACTCCTCTGGAAAGTTATCATTAGATACAGATATGAGTAAAAGCAAGCAAGTTAAAGCCGGATTAATACATACCTCAGAGTCTGGATCATCATCCTCAGCGTGAGAACTGGAGCCACCAGCCGCTTTTCTCTTCTTATTAGCAAGGGTTTTCCGACGTGCCTGTTTTCCAGGTTTCTCCTGAAGCTTTCTTTTCCAAAAGGGATCCTCAGCCTGTTTGAAAGAAGAAAAGATAATTGAAAGAACGGTTTATATGAACGGATTAAAAATATATACATTAAAGCAAGGCTTACTGCAGGCAGCTTGTTCTTCTTGTAATATGGAGCCAATCCGATTTTGCTGCAATCCTCTAAGGAGACGTTGAGCATCTTCTTGGCCGATTCAATGATCTCCGATGCCGAAAGTTTATCCTTGGTAAACCGTTGAGGGTCGTCCAGTTTACCAGAATACTGGCACATCAACTGTGATCGCCGACTCAAGGGAAGGATACTCCAAGAGAGCCAACAGCGCATAAAGTCGGTTCCAATTAAACCGTTGGCCATAAAAGCTTTCAGTCTGGAAAGCTGAGAAGCAAACCGGGGCCGTTCGGCAGATTTGAGTCGTTGTGGCAGAGGGTGATCCTCCGGAAGACGGTGCTCGCGATAACCCGGCAGTGGGTTCTCCCCTTCAGGAGAAGTGTCAACACAGTAAAACCAAGATTTGTTCCACTCCTTTGGGTGTGTGTGGAGAGCGGCATGGGGAAAGACTGCGTCTCTCCTTTTTTGGATACTAACCCCGCCAAGTTCCTGATGCGGCCCGCTGGTGAATTCAGTACGCCGGTTCAGGTGAAACAAATCCCGGAACAAGTCAACAGACGGTTCTTCTTGCAGATATACCTCTGAGAAAACTTGGAAGTCACATATATTGGAAACGGAACTAGGACCAATGTCCTGAGGATGGAGCTGGAAAGTGGCAAGCACATCTCGGAAGAATCTTGAACCGGGAGGTGTGAAGCCTCGGGCTATGTGGTCGAAGAAAACAATAACCTCCCCTTCTTTGGGAGTAGGAGGGCATTCGTTCCCTGGAGCCCGCCACTTCAAAACGGATTGAGGGCCTAAGGTACCAACGGCAGCAGCATTGACCAAGTCTTCTTCCGTGATAATGGAAGGAGCCCAGTCGCAAGAGACAAACTGTTTGGCCATTGCAACAGAAGGACAAAGTACTGAAAGGGTAAAGGTAAAGACCGGATTATTTAAGTACAGTGGTATAAACCGGAAGATATATACGAAGATCACGCAACGGTTTAGATAAGGGACTAATGATATAGCTAACCCGGTAACAACAAGGTGCTGCGTTACTACCGGTTCATGACAGCAAAAGAGGAACAGCTAAACCGCCGCGTTCATCTTTAAATTTTTTTACACGAACAGTGCATGACAGTATAAACCGGAGCATACTTAACAGATCTATAGAAGAGAAAAACAAGTTTTTACAGACAACTAAGGCAGAACAGATCTGAGCATGCAAGGAAAAGAAAAATAAACACAAGGATATACGGGGAGAACTACAAGGGTGATATACGGAGCGGATGAATCTACAGATTGTGTAAATGACGAGGTCTAAAGCATGGAAACAGCAGAATAAAGGCAGGATCTAAGGGCAGGACGTAAAGGTCAAAACTTCTGCGAACAAGGTGAGGTTCTCGTTGAGGCTCTAATGGCGGAGGCACAAGGAAGAACCCTAGAAGATACGGATCTACAATGAGGAAGAAAGACGTACCTGGAACAGCAGGGATCAGCGGCGGAGGTTCTCTAGTCAAAAGTCAGGTTGATGCAGCGGCCAGTGAGGTCTCGGACTCGGCGGTCGACGGCGGCGGTTCGAGCTCGGGCGTCAATGGCGTCTGGAGCTCGGGCGACGGAGGAATAAGAGAGAGGAAGAGAATAACAGATGGGGACAGCGGTATTTATAAAGAAAAGTCAGATACGAAGCGACAGCTGCGGGATTCGAGGGAGCAAAAGATCGGATAAAGATCCTTTGACGCCTCGATTTTTGGGATAACCATTAAAAAAAGCTACAGTACAGCCTGCGGCGTTAAATGCGGAAGTGATGTCATGGTCAGATTCAGTGATTCTCGAGGATGACGTCAGGGCCGGTTTACAAAAAATGAGAAGACATAGAAGAAAATTATTCAAGACAAGGAAGATTGATATGAACAAGTTCAAATCATTCTGGGGCCTAATGTCAGGGATATGACTAGCGGGTATGAACCGGCTAGTGTAAACCGGTTTATTATAATATGTTTGGTTGTAATATTTAGTAAAGGCTACGGCCCACGAGATCTTAGGGCCCATGTATAGAATTATGGTTTGTAAACCGCCCGATGATGTAACTTGAGAGATAAGGAAGAAAGGACAGAGACCGAGGTGGACACGAGTATGAGCCGGCCTCGGGACTCTGTAAACCGGACCAGGCGTCGCCTCTGTATAAAGGGACGACCCGGCGACGGTTCAAGGACAAGCAAGAATCAACCCGTCAAGACTGTAGGCAAGCGATCCGCTCCCTGTAATCCGACGCCCAAGCAATACCAAACCAACTAGACGTAGGCTTTTACATTCATCGAAGGGGCCGAACTAGTATAAACCCTCTGTGTCCTTTGTGTGCTATGAACAACATCAAGCTAACCCGTGCGATGGTTCCATCATCAAGTCCGTTAAACCGGACATCTGCCGTGTTAATTCCACGACAGGGTGCCACTCAATTTTATTTTATTTTGCAAAGGTCTCACAATTTAAATGCCATGTAAGCATCACAAATTCATGTAGGAGTACCATAATCGAGTCAACAAAAGAAATGATAGTTATTTTGTTCGTTCTGTAACTGATTTGTACATACAGTCATGCTGCTGTGGACGAATTTGCTCATGCATATACAAGATTTGTTTGTTCATTCTCCCTGGTCTCGCCTAGTCTTCCGCCGCACGCCGGCAAGCCCGTGCTCGCCGGCGGCCAGCTCAGCAGCGTGCAGTGCTCCCTCTGCCTGACATGCATCTACTGTTGTTGGCCACTGCATCAGATGGCCTGACCGGCCTAGACACTGAACATATGAACTTTTCTGTACTGAACACTTCTAATGTAATAAGACATGAATGAAAGTAATTATAACTCCCTGATGCAGTTGTACTTAACAGATCATATTGCGAGGAGGTTAAAGAGGGCTGGTTATATCTAGCACCTGAAGAAGCAAGGGATGTATTGACTGCTCTGAAGGTAATCATGCTGGGCACTATTGATGTTAATTTATATATGAGGCATGATGCCAAGATGTGATAATGGATGATACTAGTACTAGAGTAGAACTAGGATCATATTCTGTTGCATGATGCCAAAATGTGACGGTCACACTAGCTCCTACCATTACACTAGTCTCATAGTAGGGTCATATGCGTGAGTGTGGCTCCTGGTAATCTTGATTCTTAAATGTACATATATGAGGTTATTTCACATGATACTTCAAATTACGTACTCCCACTGTCCCAAAATAAGTGTCTTAACATTGGTTCAATTTTGTACTAAAGTTAATACAAAGTTGAGACACTTATTTTGGGACAGAGGGAGTATATTAGAGGGGTTGTTCAGTTGGTATAAAAAGCGAATTATTTGTGGACCGGTATCGAGCATTGGAAGACAAAATAAGTCCTGAATGGAACACATTTATTAGCTTGTAAAGCGCAAAATATGTTCTTTCGGTTTCTCCATGGTATTTTTTATTATCTATTTACTTCAAAACAGAACGTTTCTTGGAATCTGTCGATATATAGCTTGGTGCCTACTTTATATTGCTATGCATATATTATGATATTATAATTTATATTCCTTCAATTCTAGGATCTGGACATACACATACACGTACACACATACTTCATTGCATTATTGCTTTGATTATTCTCTGCACTTATGCCTACTTGTGGTCTAGACTTTGGTTGATCTGGTCCATCTTTTTAACATCAGCGATGCAAATTACTGAGCCATTACTATTTGTATATTTGATTATTTGTAGGATGTCCGAGACAAATGCAACATTAGCACTGCAGGAAGAGAATGTCCTTAAGAGAAAGTCGGGTGATGTGGGATGGGAGTACGGGACTCTAGCTGATGCTTCCAACAAGGATAAAGTGAAGTGCATGTTCTGTAACCATGTGAGCATCGGAGGTGTTTATCTACACAAGCAGCATGTAGCTCATATTGGTAATGCTATGGTCAAGTGCATGAAAAGCTCTCAGGAAGCTAAAGACAGATGCAAGAAATCTCTTGAGGACGCATCTAATAAGAGGAGGGAAAAGGCTTCCCGTGAGCAAGAGCTTAGACAAAGTGTGAACATTTCTCGCATTGGAGATGACGAAGCTACTTGTATTGGAAGCGCGGAGCCACACAAGTTAGGTCCCATTGACAAGTGGGCACGACCTATTGATCCTAAATTGACTCAAGCTGAAGCCTTGCATCAACAGAAGATAAACAAGGAACTTTGGAAAAAGAGAACACATGAAGTGCAACAATATGTGGCTAGATGGGTGTACAATCATGGTAATTAAATATTTATTTTTACCCACACTGCCATTTATTATTTACTTCTTTGTAATGTTTGACCGCTGGTTGCCTTGTCACTTACTAATTTTGTTCGTATTGCATTTGTAGCTATACCATTCAATGCTTGTGACAATGATGATTTCAAGTTAATCTATGAAGCCATTGGGAGGTTTGGCCCTGGATTTGAGCCGCCGTCTAAACATGACCTTCGGGAGACTTTCCTGAGTGAGGAACATGCAAGATTGAAGAGTTTGTTGCAAGAACGTGATGCTGGAAAGATGAAGAATGGCTGCTCCATTATGGTTGAAGCTTGGTCAGATAGGAAGAGGAGGATCATAATGAACTTGTGCACAAACAGTGCTGATGGTTCTAATTTTATAAGGTCAAGTGAGATGTCGGCTGTATCGCACACAAGTGAAGTCATCTTCCAATTAGTGGATGATGCAATTAAGGATGTAGGTCCTGAACATGTGGTCCAAGTAGTGACTGATAATGCTTCTAATAACATGGGAGCAAAGAAGAGGTTGCTGGAGAAGAGGCCAAACATGTTTTGGAGCTCTTGTGCGACGCACACCATTAACTTGATGTTGCAAGGAATTGGCGAGCTGCCAAGGTTTAGTAAGGTACTTGAAAAAGCAAAAGCATTCACTATCTTTGTCTATGGTCACTAGGTTTGCTTCTGCTTATCTAACTTTGGAAAGCCTTGTAGACAAAAAGGATCAACTAAGGAAGATGGTGATTGATGGTAGATGGGACATGCAGAGAGAAGTTAAATCAAAAAAGGGAAAGGTAGCAACAGCTACGATGATGGGCATGGCTTTTGGAAAGATTTGAAGCTTTGCCTGAATGTCTTTGAGCCTTTGGTAAAAGTCCTTCGTTTGGTTGATGGGGATGTCAAGCCATCAATGGGTTTTGTTTATGGAGAAATAGTTAAGGCAAAGAAAGATATCAAGGAAGTCTATGGCAATGTGGATTCATGTTACAAAGATGTGATTAATATTGTTGAGAAAAAGATGAAAGATCGACTTGACTCACCGTTGCACTTGGCTGCATACTTGCTGAATCCATATTATAGCTATGTTGATACTGATATTTTTGATGATGGAACCATAACAGAAGGGTTCATCAGCTGTGTGGAGACCTTTTATTATGGTGACGATAACAAGCAAGATCAAGCTGTCAATTTTGAATTAAAGAAATTCCAGAATAGAGAAGGATCATTTGCAAAGAAGCTTGCGAGGAGTTGTCAGAATTTTGATTATAATGCAGGTATGCATTGTGATTTTGTGAAGTATAACTTATTCAGTATATGTTCAAAATTTATGTAATGCATTGTTAACTTGACTCTCTGCTTTCATTCATAGCATCTTGGTGGAGGCTCTATGGAACTGAAGCACCAGCTCTACAAAGGATGGTTGTGAGAATCCTCTCATTGACCTCAAGTTCTTCGGTCTGTGAAAGGAATTGGAGTACCTTTGAAAATGTTAGTCTCCTGACTCTCTATTCTCACCTCTAGATTATTCAATGACATGTCAAAACATTATCTATTCTAATCATTATGTTATTTTCCTGTTGTAGATTCATACAAAGAAAAGAAATAGGCTTACTACAGAACGTCTAAACTCTCTTGTGTTCATACAATTCAACTCGAGAATGATGGCCAAGAAACAAATGATCAAGGAGAAGAAGATAACAGATGTCCTCTTATCTGTTGAAACTACTGAAGCTCAAGGTTTTCTTTTTGAGGGCGGAGATGCTTATGCTGAAGTTGTCTATAGGTATGATTAGGAGGAGGGGATGGATAGTACAGGGATGCCAGGAATTGGCATTGGAGAAGTAGTGGGAGGCAATGAACTACTCGAGCCACGTAGAAGTGCGAGACTAAGACAACTTTATGAAGAAGAAGAATTCGATTCTGAAGAAGAGGAGTTGGCCGATGATGAGGAAATGCATTCAGGGGGTGAGAATGATTATTGAGGAGACACAAATGCATGGGTGTCCATTCTTAAGTACTTTGTTTTTATCTTATATCTTTATGTCATTAGGAGTCAAACAGTTTGTGTGTGTGTGTGTCCCCGTGTGGAATTTCCCTTTTTGACTTGTGAGAGAAGTCTTCCCAATAAGATTATAGGAATTAAGAACTCCAATTTGACGTGTGAACTGTTGAACTTATAATTTACAGTGTTATGCCAATTGGGGCTTGCGTGATGTTTTCATCTAATCTATTTGAATATTTATATTTCTATGGGTGTGCTAGTTCTCATTGAATAAACTAACATATTTAGTCCTCACATTGCCTGTTGTATGTTATTTTTATCATCACATTGTCTTCCTAACCTGTCGTAGTTCACAGTCTATCCAAATAATTATCATTCCTACCTGCTACCATACAAAACGCCTTGGCCCGCCTAAGCTACGCCTAGGCAGGCTAGGCACTAGGCAGAGGGACACCGCTCGCCTACCGCCTAGCGCTTTTTCCAACCTTGCCCTAGGTTATAACTTCTACATGATGAATTGCATCCGACGTAATTTCCCATCACCGGTCCAATGCCTACGAGCTTTACCTATATTGCTAGTCGCTTATTTACTTTTCCGTTGCTTATATCACAAAAACTACAAAAACATTATCTTTACTTTTATTGCTGCTACCGCCACTATCATATTACTGTGCTACTAAACTATCTTGCTGCAGATACTAAGTTTCCAGGTGTGGTTGAATTGACAACTCAGCTGCTAATACTTAAGAGTATTCTTTGGCTCCCCTTGTGTCGAATCAACAAATTTGGGTTTAATACTTTACCCTCGAAAACTGTTGCGATCCCCTACACTTGTGGGTTATCAAGACTATTTTCTGGCGCCGTTGCCGGGGAGCATAGCTCTATTCTTTAAGTCACTTGGTATTTATATCTGCTTATCACTATGAAGAATTTGAAGGACTCAAAAACCAAGATCTTACCCTCAACTACGAGGGGAGGTAAGGAACTGCCATCTAGCTCTGCACTAGATTCTCCTTCTGTTATGAGTAAACTTGCGACACCTACTCCTGCTATTGAATATGATATGCCGTATGTTCTTGATGATGCTACTTCTGCTATGTATGATGAAACTACCTCTATGCCTGATACTGTGCCACTAGGTGAATTTCTAGATGAACAAATTGGTAACGTTAGGGAGAGTGCAAATGTTGATGATATTTATGAAAGTGATGATGAAACTACTCCCAATAAATATGAATTGCCTGTTGTGCCTCAGGGTTATGTTATGGATGAAGAAACTGCTAGAGACTTTCTTGCTTGCAAGGATAGATATGATCTTAAGAAGTTATTAGCTAAGCTAAAAGAAAAGTCGTTGAATGCTAGAATGAAACATGACCCTGCTTTTGCTACTTCACCTATATGTGTCACTGATAAGGATTATGAGTTCTCTGTTGATCCTGAGTTAATTACTTTGGTTGAATCTGATCCTTTCCATGGCTATGAGTCTGAAACTGTTGTGGCACATCTTACCAAGTTGAATGATATAGCCACCCTGTTTACCAACGATGAAAAGATTCATTACTACTATATCCTTAAGTTGTTTCCGTTCTCTTTAAAGGGTGATGCTAAGACTTGGTTTAATTCTCTTGATCCTGGTTGTGTGCGTAGTCCCCAGGATATGATGTATTACTTTTCTGCTAAATATTTTCTCGCTCATAAGAAACAAGCTGCCTTACGGGAAATTTATAACTTTGCTCAAACTGAAGAAGAGAGTCTCCCACAAGCTTGGGGGAGGCTTCTCCAGTTACTTAGTGCTTTGCCTGATCATTCTCTTGAGATGCATGATATATTTGATGTCTTTTATAATGGACTAACCGATGCTTCGAGAGACCACCTGGATAGTTGTGTTGGTTGTGTTTTCAGGGAAAGAACAGTGGAACAAGCTGAATTATTATTGAATAATATCCTGGCCAATGAAAATAATTGGACACTTCCTGAACCAGCCCCTAAGCCAACTCCGAAGAAAAGAGGTGTTCTATTTCTCAGTCCTGAAGACATGCAAGAGGCAAAGAAATCCATGAAAGAAAAAGGTATTAAAGCTGAAGATGTTAAGAATTTACCACCTATTGAAGAAATACATGGTCTTGATAACCCGACACAGGTAGTAAAGGTAAATTCTCTTTATAGATTTGATGAAGGTGATATTCCTTGTTATAGGTCTGCTAGCCAATGCTTAGATGAGTTTGACAATTTTATTGTGAAACAAGAAAACTTCAATGCTTATGTTGGTAGACAATTACAACACAATGTTTATATGATTGAATGCTTGAGTGATTATCTGTCTAATGCTAAGGATGAACTGAAACTTATTAGTATACATGCTTCTATGGTCACCACTAAAGTAGAACAAGTACTTAAGGCTCAAAATGATTTGCTCATTGAATTAAATAGTAAGAATAAGGATAATGTTGTTAGAGTTGTAACTAGAGGTGGTAGAATGACTCAGGAACCTGTGTATCCTGAAGGCCACCCTAAGAGAATTGAGCAAGATTCTCAGAGAGCTAATTTAGATGCACCTAGTTCTTCTAAAAAGAAGAAAAAGAAAAGTGATAGAAATTTACATGCTTCTAGTGAACCTGTAGCTCACCCACCTGAGAATCCCATTGACATATCTATTTCCGATGCTGAGACACTATCTGGCAATGAACATGAACCTAGTGATAATATTAATAATGATGTTCATGATGATGCTCAACCTAGCAATGATAATGATGTACAGATTGAACCTGTTGTTGATCTTGATAGCCCACAATCAAAGAATCAATGTTATACTAAGAGACTTTGTTGCTAGGAAGCACGGTAGGGAAAGAGAACCATGGGTTCAAAAACCCATGCCTTTTCCTCCGAAACCATCCAAGAAAAAGGATGATGAAGATTTTGAGCGCTTCGCTGAAATGATTAGACCTATCTTTTTTGCGTATGCATTTGACTGATGTTCTTAAAACAAATCCTTATGCCAAGTATATGAAAGATATTATTACCAACAAAAGAAAGATACCTGAAGTATATATTTCCACCATGCTTGCGAATTACACTTTTGAGGGTGGAATGCCTAAGAAACTAGGAGATCCAGGAGTACCTACTATACCTTGCTCCATTAAGAGAAATTATGTTAAAACTGCTTTGTGTGATCTTGGAGCCGGTGTTAGTGTTATGCCTCTCTCTTTATATCGTAGACTTGACTTGAGTAAGTTGACACCTACTAAAATATCTTTGCAAATGGCTGATAAATCAACTGCTATACCTGTCGGTATTTGTGAGGATGTGCCTGTTGTGGTTGCAAATGTTACTATTCTAGCGGACTTTGTTATACTTGATATTCCCGACGATGATAGTATGTCTATTATTGTTGGAAGACATTTTTTGAATACTGCAAGGGCTGTTATTGATTGCAACAAAGGCAATGTCACTTTTCATGTCAATGGTAATGAACATACGGTGCACTTTCCGAGGAAACAACGTCAGGTCTTCAGTATCAATTATATTGGAAAAACTTCGACTATTACTATTGGAGGTTTTGAGTTTCCTATTCCTACTATCCAGAAGGCACATGACATACTTATTATTGGGGACATACATATCCCCATTGAGGTAACATAGTGTTATTCAAAAATTCTCCGGTTTCATGTTACTCGGAAAGAGTTTATTAACAAGACCTGATCAACCTTGTTAATGGATTCCTTTTGATGAACATGGGATAGGTGAATCTAGATAGCACACACCTTCTGTACCCTCATTTTACTTTCTGTTAATTAGGTTAAATAAAAGAAAAATAACATTATCTGTCTGTTTCCAGACTTATCCGTGCAATAAAAAAATATCCCGATAATAAAAGTTCTCCAAATGCCATGAAAATGAAATATGACTTTTTCTAGAATATTTAAAAAAATATGGCACTGAACACACAGCGAGGGGAGCCAGCACATGGACTCGAGGGCACTGGGCGCGCCCCCTTGCCTCGAGGGCCCCACGTGGCCCCCTCCACTTATCCCTTCACCCATGCTCTTCTTCTTCCTCCCAAAAAAATCCCCAACCAGCTCAAACCCTTGTTCTAGCTCATTTTGCTGCCATTTTCGATCTCCTTGCTCAAAGCACCATTCACCAAACTGTTTGAGGAGATTGTTCCTTGGTATGTGACTCCTCCATTGGTCCAATTAGTTTTTGTTCTAGTGCTTTATTTGTTGCAAATTTGTGCTGCTATGGTGACCTTGTTCTTGAGCTTGCATGTCAAATTTTATTGGTCCCAAGTAGTTCTAATGCATGATTTAGCTTCTAGGCACTTATAAGAGTTGTTGATATCAATCTTGTTGAGTTTGGTTAACTTTTATTGTGAGTTACTAAAAATTTCAGAAATTTTTAGAAAAGGACAATGTTAAAAAGAATATTGAGGGGCTCTTCTAGCAAGAGCTCAGAGGAGAATAAGAAAGAAGAAAATAAGAAGCCCAAGTATCATCTTCCTCGCATGGCGGAAGTTCGGCCGTGCGAGTGGCCTTGTAATAATTTCATGATGTCCTCCGGTATTTACGAAGACTTTTATTGGATGGCGAATAATGCAGGCCACACCGACTTCCTCAACGACCAAAAAGAGCAGTATATCTTAGTCACCAATATTTTTACGCAAAGCTTTCATTTTCATTCTAGGAAAGCACCACCTACGGTGGAGTTTCGCTTATATGATGTGGTTAAGGAGATATCACTGTTAGATTTTTGTGAAATATGCAAAGTCCCCTTTGAAGGAAGACTTCATGAACCACGTCATGAAGACGTCAAAGGGTTTATTGATATGATAGCCGTAGGTGAAACTAGACAAGTTTCAGGGGCAAGAATCACCAGTATACACTTTCCTGTTATGCGCTACTTTGCTTTATTTGCTAGTAGGTGTTTAATTGGTCGCGGGAACAGTGGGAATCTCAGTGCCACTGATATTATCATTTTACGCCATGCCTTGTTTCGTGACACAACTTTTAGCTTGGGCGTCGTCGTTGCCAAACGATTGAGTCTGAACCGCTCAAAGGGGCCCGTCTTTGGAGGCATCTTTGCTTATCGCCTTGCTGAACATTTTAATATACCTATTAGGCATCATGAGAAGGAAGAAAAATTGCTTGCCCCTGTTTATCTAGACTACAAGAGCATCGTAGCTCATGACTTTATTGTTAAAGACAAAAATATGCAGATAATTTTTAAATTGAGGTTTGTTGAAATATACTGTGAAATTGTTACCTTGCCTGCACCATCTCTGGTTGATCTGTCCACAGGCAACTACCTCATTGCATCAGATGCCTTCTACCAGTACCAAGGTCAGGCACAAGCTTCAGAGCCTGAGCCAGAACCATCATTTGATCCTTCTCGTCAATCTGTTTATGGGTGGGATCTGGACGAGTTTGCCAACCAGTGGCATCCAGAGGACCCATCTCAGTACACTGGAGGGAGTGGCTTCGATCCTTGGCCATAGACCAACTTAGGCCTAAATCCTAAGCTTGGGGGAGTACGTGTTTCTCACCAACTTTACTTTCATGTTCACACTTATTCTAGTTGTCGATGCTCACACTCTTTCACTGTACCATCCATGCTTAGTTTCAATTTCTTTTTCTTAGTCTTTTTCTTGTGTGCTAGCAAAACCCAGAAAAACAAAAAATATTAGTTGTAGCTTCTAGCTAGTTTACTTTCTTTGCTTGTAGTAGTAACTAAAAAATGAAAACCTAAAAAGATTTCCCGTTCTTCTTTTGCTCGTTGGGAGCTTTCCCGTGTAAATAGTTTCTTTTCTTTTCTTTAGGGGTTAAGAGTAGAAGACCATGATTAAAATGCTTAGTGGCTCTCATATGCTTTGTTGTTGATTTAACCTTGAGCCATATTACCTTGTCTTCTCTCTTGTATTAAATGCCTGTAGATTCCAGCTTAGTCCAATGCACGTGCACTATTATTATTATCCACACCGTTCGATCGCGCGAGTGAAAGGCAATAAGGATGATATATGATGAACTAATTGAGATGAGAAAAGCTAGTATGAACTTGACCTCTCTTGTTTTTGTAAATATGATTGCTCGTCGTTCTTGATTCAGCTTGTTATGAATGAAACATGCATGCTTGCAATGACAATTAGAGATTATAGCTGCTTATGCCATGCTTAATTAGCTGAGAGTTTATAATGGTCTATCTTGCGTGCCAACAAGATATTAAAATGGTTGTGATGTGGTATGATGGGTGGTATCCTCCTCTGAACGATTTAAGTGACTTGACTTGGCACATGTTCACGCATGTAGTTGAAACAAATCAACATAGCCTTCACGATATTTATGTTCATGGTGATTTATATCCTACTCATGCTTGCATTCATTGTTGATTAATTTTAATGCATGTTCATGACAGTTGTTGCTCTCTAGCTGGTCGCTTCCCAGTCTTATTCTAGCCTTCACCTGTAATAAGCAGGAATACTGCTTGTGCATCCACTTCCATAAACCCCAAAGTTGTTCCACATGAGTCCACCATACCTTCCTATATGCGGTATTTACCTGCCGTTCCAAGTAAATTTGTATGTGCCAAACTCTAAACCTTCAAATGAAATTTTGTTTTGTATGCTCGAACAACTCATGTATCAACTAGGGATGTCTATATCTTCCATGCTAGGTGGGTTATTCTCACGATGAGTGGACTCCGCTCATCATTCACGAGAAAATGGCTGGTCACCGGGATGCCCAGTCCCATGCTCAAAATCATAATAATTAAACAAAACTCCCCCAAGGCTGTTGCTTGTTTGGACGGTAACCCGTGGATTCGGCTGGCCGTGGAGTGTGCTTGTTGGTGGTTGGGGGAATATAAACTTTACCATTCTGTTTGGGAACCGCCTATAATGTGCGTAGCATGGGAGATATCGAGATTCTTGGTTGTTATGTTGACAATGAAAGTATACCGCTCAAAATGTTATTCAATCTCTATTTAAAAATCGAGCTCTGGCACCTCTACAAATCCCTGCTTCCCTCTTCGAAGGGCCTATCTATTTACTTTTATGCAGAGTCATCATCCTCTTATCAAAAAGCACCAGTAGGAGAGCACCTCTGTCGGTTCATGTATTACTATTAATTTGCATTGAGTATGATCATGACTGGATCTCTTTTACCATGAATTACAATGTGTAGTCAGTCCTTGATCTTTAAAGGTGCTCTGCATTTATGTTTTGCGGTCTCAGAAAGGGCTAGCGAGATACCATCCTATTATATCATATCATGATTGTTTTGAGAAGTGTTGTCATCCGAGGTTTATTATTATTGCTCGCTAGTTGATTATGCCATTGATGTGAGTAGTCTTGAGACCTGAAAGTTATTGTCAATGTGGTCAGTTCATGATCTTATTGAAAACCTGAATGCTAGCTTACATATTTACAACAACAAGAGCAAACAGAGTTTGTCAAATTTTTTCTTCATCACTTTCAGTTTATCAACTGAATTGCTTGAGGACAAGCAAAGGTTTAAGCTTGGGGGAGTTGATACGTCTCCAACTTATCTACTTTGCCAGACACGTTTGCCCTTGTTTTGGACTCTAACTTGCATGATTTGAATGGAACTAACCCGGACTGACGCTGTTTTCAGCAGAACTGCCATGGTGTTATTTTTGTGCAGAAATAAAAACTTCTCGGAATCGCCTGAAAATCAAGGGAGATTTATTTCAGAAAATATAGAAAATACGTGCAAGAAGATCCACACCTAGGGGCCCACGGGCTGTCCTCGAGGGTGGGGGCGCGCCCCCTTCCCAGGGCGCGCCCCCTGCCTCGAGGGTAGTACCCTACCATAATCTCTTCGTTTGTTCTTCGTTATTAGTTACTTTGGAGTGACTCTTTGTTGCATGTTGAGGGCTAGTAATATGATCCAATTATGTTATCCTTGTTGAGAGAACTTGCACTAGTGAAAGTATGAACTCTAGGCCTTGTTTCCTATCATTGCAACACCGTTTATGCTCACGTTTACCACTTGCTACCTTGCTGTTTTTATATTTTCAGATTACAAAAACCTATATCTACCATCCATATTGCACTTGTATCACCATCTCTTCGCCGAACTAGTGCACCTGTACAATTTACCATTGTATTGGGTGTGTTGGGACACAAGAGACTCTTTGTTATTTGGTTGCAGGGTTGTTTGAGAGAGACCATCTTCATCCTACGCCTCCCACAGATTGATAAACCTTAGGTCATCCACTTGAGGGAAATTTGCTACTGTCCTACAAACCTCTGCACTTGGAGACCCAACAACGTCTACAAGAAGAAGGTTGTGTAGTAGACATCAAGCTCTTTTCTGGCGCCGTTGCCGGGGAGGTGAGTGCTTGAAGGTATATCTTTAGATCTTGCAATCGAATCTTTTTGTTTCTTGTTTTATCACTAGTTTGGTCTATAAAAGAAAACTACAAAAAAAGGAATTAAGGTTACCTCATATGCTTCATCTTTTTAATATCTTTTGTGAAAATGATGGAAAGGAAAATTGTGCTCAAGTGCTAGAAGAAGAATTACATAGAATGCTTGGCATAGAATATGTGCATGATGAGCATGATTGCAATGTTGTTAGTATGAATTCTTTGAATACCCATGATGCTAATGATATGCAAAGCCACAAGCTTGGGGATGCTATGTTTGATGAAGATGATATTTTTTGTACCCCAAGTTTTGATGAGCAAATTTACTATGATGAAAGCATGCCTCCTATTTATGATGATTATTGTGATGACACCTATGCTATAAAGAATAAAGATAACCATGAAACTTGTCATCATGATTTTAATTTGGATTATGCTTCACATGATAGTTATTTTGTTGACTTTGCTCACGACTTTATAAATAAAGCCACCAGGCAGAGTCATAACACCAACAAGCAACAAGTTCAGAAGGCGCCCAAATACCCGACAATAAGTTCTTACACGGCACCCAAGCCGAAACAGGCACGCAGGCCAACATCGATAGAGACCCAAAAAATTACGGTGGAGGCGCCATCTGGGAGCGCTGCCAAAGTAGTGAAGCAGTAGATCAAATCTTGGCAGCCATCGCATCAAACGCCTCATGGTCCTCCTCTTTAGTCAATAATCTCCACTACTGCAGTAACACACCAGTATTAAATAAGCAACTATCAGGGTTAGCCGAAAAAACATGCTCGATAGTAAACTTATTCCGAGTGGTCCAAATAGTCCAGCAAGAGGCTGCAAAACCGACCCAGCAAACCCGCTTAGTGTTCCCAACTAGGACACCAGCCAACCTTCTAATGTCCGCGAAAGAAGCGGGGTACCATCTAACTCGTAGCCAGATGTGGATACAACACCAAAAGAACTTAGCTAGCGAGAAGTGGAAGAAAATGTGTTCGGTATCCTCAACCGCCCCACATAAGGAGCACCTATCCGAACCTGGACCATTTCTTTTCTTGATTTGATCGACCGCTGGAAGCTTTCCACGAAAAGCTTGCCAAAGGAAAATCTTAATCTTTGGTGGGACACGGGCCTTCCAAATGCTCCTGAATTTCTAAGTAGGGGTGCTAGTGATGAACTTAGCATAAGCATACTTGACCAAGAAGCGGCCAGAAGAGGAGTGGGGCCAGGTCACCGAGTCCTCACCCACTGAGAGCAAGGGGAAGCAGGTAGTAAGACGATGCCATTCTTCCAACTGTGCGAGAGAGAGAGTTCTATGGAAATCTAAGTCCCAATTATTGTTCAAGAGCTCAAAGATTGAGATCTCAGGGGCAGGACAGTAAGAGAATAGAGTGGAGAAGGCCACTGCGAGTGTGGAGTCCCTGACCCACCAATTGAGCCAAAAATGGGTAGACTTGCCATTCCTAACTACGAATTTCACCAAAGACTGGAAAAGTGGCCTGATTGAGACAAGTTGACGCCAAAACTGAGACCCTCCGAGAGGAGATGCGGAGATCGGGCTCGAGGCCGGGAATATTTGGCCTTAAGTAAGTTCAACCAAAGCGGACTATCACTCGCCGTCATTATCTTCCACCACCACTTGAGGAGGAGACATTTGTTCATGATAGCTGTATTGAGAATACCAAGTCCTCCCAAGGACTTAGGTCTACAAATGCTGCGCCATTTAACCAGCCTATATTTATGTTTGTTATCTGCAGAGTTCCAATAGAAGGCACCCCTGTGCTTATCAAAACCTGCATGTGTGTCGCCCGAAAGAAGGTAGAAACCCATAAGGAACATTGGAAGTGAGGATAGGCAAGCATTAGTGAGAGCAACCTTGCCCGCCTGAGTATTATAACGCCCTCTCCATGGAAGAACACGGTTCCCCACCTTAGTGACAAGCAGTGTGAAGTCTTTAGCCAGAAGTTTTAGAGGAGAGATGGGAAGGCCTAAATATTTAAAGGGGAAAGAGCCTCGGGAGCAATTGAGGAGGTGAGAAACTCTTTGAGCTTCTGCGTCCGAGACCTCGGTGACAATGACCTCACTTTTAGCGAAATTGATCTTAAGGCCCGATAACACCTCAAAGCACAGGAGAAGGAACTTCAGGTGAATTAGGCTAGGTTCATTCAGTTCAACCAGAATGATGGTGTCATCCGCGTATTGTAAGTGAGAAATGTCGTTGGGGAGAAGGTGAGAGCTGCAGGGGTAATATGACCAGCTGAGACAGCCCTAGACAAAATTCGAGAAAGAGCATCCGCCACGAAGTTGAAGAGAATAGGAGATGCAGGATCGCCTTGCCTAAGGCCACTGCCATTGGCGAAGAAGTTACTAATCTGCCCATTCACAAAGACCGAAGTGTGGCCTCCCTTGACCAACTGCAACAGCCTGTGTACAACAACACCATCAAAGCCTTTGGCCAGCAAGACTTGGCGGAGAAAAGACCAACTGACGGAATCATAAGCTTTTTCGAAATCAAGTTTCAGAACGACTGCTTTGGTTCCCCGCAGATGCAGATCATGAACGATCTCATGTAAACAAAGAACCTCGTCCAGAATGTAACGCCCCTTAATGAAAGCCGATTGGAACGGACTGATCGTGCGGTGTGCAATGGGGGAGAGCCTAGTAGCGAAACCTTTAGCCGGGAATTTAGCAAAGTTATTGATCAAAGCTATAGGTCTAAACTGCGTAATCTGGTCCGCCCCTTTGACCTTAGGAATAAGAGTCAACATAGCATAGTTAAGTCTAGAAATGTCAATAGTGCCCAGCCAGAAGCCCTGGATAACAGCGATAACCAAACCCTTGATTTGTGGCCAGAAATGCCTAAACAAGGGCATAGAGAACCCATCGGGACCAGACGCCGCATTTAGGTTCGCCGAACAGATTGTGAAAAGAATTTCATCATTGGAGAGGGGAAGCAGCAAATTTTCGTTCTCGTTATTCGACACCAACTCCTGAGATTCCCAGAAGGAGTTAGCCAACCGGAATCCCACCTCAGGTTTGGCGGCAAGAAGAGCTGAGAAGAAATGCACTACGTGTGCCAAAATCAGGGCCGGATCCGAAACCTAATATTATCAATGATCAAGCTATCAATCACACAATGGTGCCGTCTGCCATTGGCAATAGCAAAGAAGTAAGCCGAGGGCAAGTGTCCTTTCGGAGTCCAATTGATCGTGCCCCTTTGTCTCCAATATATTTCCTCTTGACGATGTAGAGAAAGTAAGGCATCTTCGACTTCATAACGAGCTTGCCAGTCCGAGGAGGAAAAACCAGGCCCATCGGCCCATGCGTCCAAGAGGTTGATTTGAGCAGTGATACGAGCTTTGTCACGTCTAGAAGCCGCAACATGATTACGGGCCCACCCCCGTAGGAATTTTCGAAGGAAATAAGAGCATTGGTGCCAGTCATCCATCGGACCGAAAGAGCGCCGGGGGTTAGAAAGGAAAGTGGTGATCTTGGTAGCTAAGAGATCGGGGAAGCCGTCAACTAAAAGCCAAGAAGCGTTGAACTGGAACCGGGGGGAGGAAGTCATACGGATACCATCATCTAAAATCAAAGGCGTATGGTCCGAGCCCACAAGTGGTAGTGCCTTCAGGGAGGAGCGGGGAAAGGTAGAGTCCCACCTAGGACAAACAAAGACACGGTTTAGAACCGAACGAATGGGGGGGGTTGATGGTTAGTCCAGGTGTATTGGGCTCCAACCTGAGGAATCTCGCGGACAGCCGCATCCCGGATAAAAGCATTAAAGGCATTGGCTAGAGGCCACGAGAAATTTGGTGAGGTTTTGTCTAGGGGGGGAACGTAGCAGATTGAAGTCACCGCCAATCAACAAAGGAAGGTTACAAGAATCGATTTTGTTTAAAATCTCGTCCAAGAAAATATAGGAAAGGGAAAATTGTCAGCCGGACCATAAATCACCATCACTTCCAGGAGAACATTCAGGGATCGATGTCTTACCACCAAGCTAGCCCAGAAAATACCGTGATCAAACGTCACAAAGTCAAAGACATCGCGTCTTGACCCTAACAAAAATCCACCAGAATGACCAGAAGAGGGAGAAAGCTCTAGTCGAATCTATCTATCCCAGCCACTGCAGCAAGCTCGTTCGGGGAGAAGGAGGGTTTGAAGGTTTCTACCAGACCTATAAACTCAATATTCTCATATTGACAAGGTCTTTAATCTGACCTCGGCGCCCCCTAGCACCGAAACCTCTGATATTCCAAAAGAGGGCCTTCATCGGCACAAGAGATTCTTGATGCGCAGACTCGATCTACTGGGCGCCACGCAAGCCCTAATTCTCTTGCCAGGTCTCCCTGTTGGAAATATGCCCTAGAGGCAATAATAAAAGGATTATTATTATATTTCCTTGTTCATGATAATTGTCTGTTATTCATGCTTGAATTGTATTGTACGGAAACAGCGATACATGTGTGAATACATAGACCACAATGTGTCCCTGGTAAGCCTCTAGTTACTAGCTCGTTGATCAACAGATGGTCACGGTTTCCTGACCATGGACATAGGATGTCATTGATAACGGGATCACATCATTAGGAGAATGATGTGATGGACAAGACCCAATCCTAAGCCTAGCACGAGATCCTTTAGTTCGTAATGCTTAAAGCTTTTCCAGTGTCAAGTATTTATTCCTTAGACCATGAGGTTGTGCAACTCCCGGATACTGTAGGAATACTTTGGGTGTGCCAAACGTCACAACGTAACTGGGTGGCTATAAAGGTACGCAACGGGTATCTCCGAAAGTGTCTGTTGGGTTAGTACAAACCGAGACTGGGATATTGTCACTCTGTATGACGGAGAGGTACCTCTGGGCCCTCTCGGTAAGACATCATCATAATGAGCTCAAAGTGACTAAGGAGTTAGTCACGGGATGATGGATTACGGAACGAGTAAAGAGACTTGCCATGACGAGATTGAACAAGGTATCGAGCATACCGACGATCGAATCTCGGGCAAGTACCGTACCGATAGACAAAGGGAATAACATACGGGATTGAGTGAATCCTTGACACAGTGGTTCATCCGATGATATCATCGAGGAACACGTGGGAACCAACATGGGTATCCAGATCCCACTGTTGGTTATTGACCGGAGAGTCGTCTCGGTCATGTCTGCGTGTCTCCCGAACCCGTAGGGTCTACACACTTAAGGTTCGGTGACGCTAGGGTTGTAGAGATACATGCACATGGAAACCCGAATGTTGTTCGGAGTCCCGGATGAGATCCCGGATGTCACGAGGAGCTCCGGAATGGTCCGAAGGTAAAGAATGATATATAGGAAGTCCAGTTTCGGCCATCGGGTGAATTCCGAGGGTCACCGAGAGTGTCCCGGGACCACCGGAGGGGTCCCGGGGGTCCACCGGGTGGGGCCACCCATCCCGGAGGGCCCCGTAGGCCGCAAGGGGAAGGGGGCCAGCCCCTGGTGGGCTGGCGCACCCACATGGGCCCCCTCCATGCGCCTAGGGTCGAAACCCTAGGGGGAGGGGGCGCCCCCTATGCCTTGGGGGGCAAGTTTCCCCCCTCTGGCCGCCGCCCCCCTAGGAGATTGCATCTCCTAGGGCCGGCGCCCCCCTGGCCCCTATATATAGTGGGGGGAGAGGGCAGCCGCACCCCCAAGCCTCTGGCGCCTCTCCCCCCTCCCGTCACACTTCCTACTCCTCTCGCAGGGCGCTGGCGAAGCCCTGCAGCTTTTCCTGTTGCATCCACCACCACGCCGTTGTGCTGCTGGATCTCCGTCAACCTCTCCTCCCCCCTTGCTAGATCAAGAAGGAGGAGACGTCGCTGTACCGTACGTGTGTGGTGCCGTCCGTTCGGCGCTGGGATCATCGGTGACGAGGATCACGAAGAGTACGACTACTTCATCCACGTTCCTTCGAATGCTTCCGCACGCGATCTACAAATGGGTATGTAGATGCACTCCATTATGCTCGTTGCTAGATGACTCCTTAGATTGATCTTGATGAAGCGTAGGAATTTTTTTGAATCCTGCTACGTTCCCCAATAGTGGTATCAGAGCTAGGTCTTTGCGTAGCATCTTGCACGAGTAGAACACAAACAAGTTGTGGGCGTTGAGTTTGCTCAATTTTCTTGCCGTTACTAGTCCAATCTTGATTCGGCGGTATCGTGGGATGAAGTGGCCCGGACCGACCTTACACGTACACTTACGTGAGACTGGTTCCACCGACAGACATGCACTAGTTGCATAAGGTGGCTGGCGGGTGTCTGTCTCTCCCACTTTAGTCGGATCGGATTCGATGAACAGGGTCCTTATGAAGGGTAAATAGAAATTGACAAATCACGTTGTGGTTTTGGCGTAGGTAAGAAACGTTCTTGCTAGAAAACCTATAGAAGCCACGTAAAACTTGCAACAACAATTAGAGGTCGTCTAACTTGTTCTTGCAACATGTGCTATCTGATGTGGTATGGCCAAGAAGATGTGATGAATGATATATGTGATGTATGAGATTGATCATGTTCTTGTAATAGGGAATCACGACTTGCATGTCGACGAAAATGACAACTGATAGGAGCCATAGGAGTTGTCTTAATTCTTGTATGTCCTGCGTGTCACTGAATAACGCCATGTAATTACTTTACTTTATTGCTAAACGTTAGCCATAGTAGTAGAAGTAATAGTTGGCGTGACGACTTCATGAAGACACGATGATGGAGATCATGATGATGGAGATCATGGTGTCATGCCGGTGACAAAGAGGATCATGGTGCCCCGAAGATGGACATCGTAGGAGCAAGATGATATTGGCCATATCATGTCACTTTATTTGATTGCATGTGATGTTTATCATGTTTATGCATCTTGTTTACTTAGAACGACGGTAGTAAATAAGATGATCTCTCACTAAAAAATTTCAAGAATTGTGTTCCCCCTAACTGTGCACCGTTGCTAAGGATCGTTGTTCCGAAGCACCACGTGATGATCGGGTGTGATAGGCTCTAACGTTCGCATATGACAGGTGTAAGCCAGATTTACACACGCAATACACTTAGGGTTCACTTGACGAGCCTAGCATGTACAGACATGGCCTCGGAACACGGAAGACCGAAAGGTCGAACATGAGTCGTATAGAAGATACGATCAACATGAAGATGTTCACCATTGATGACTAGTCCGTCTCACGTGATGATCGGACACGGGCTAGTCGATTCGGATCATGTATCACTTAGATGACTAGAGAGATGTCAATCTGAGTGGGAGTTCATTGAAATTTGATTAGATGAACTTAATTATCATGAACTTAGTCTAAATTCTTTACAATATGTCTTGTAGATCAAATGGCCCATGCTCATGTCACCCTCAACTTCAACGCGTTCCTAGAGAAACCTGAGCTGTCGTTTCTAAAAGTTTGGGGTTGCGATGCTTATGTCAAGAAACTTCAACCTGAAAATCTCGAACCCAAATCGGAAAAATGCGTCTTCATAGGATACCCAAAAGAAACGATTGGGTACACCTTCTACCACAGATCCGAAGGCAAGGTCTTTGTTGCCAAGAATGGATCCTTTCTGGAGAAAGAGTTTCTCTCAAAAGAAGTGAGTGGGAGGAAAGTAGAACTTGATGAGGTGACAGTCACCCCTCCCGAACCGGAAAGTAGCGCAGCGCAGGAAATTGTTCCTGAGGTGCCTGCACCGACAAGGGAGGAAGTTAATGATGATGATCATGAAGATACAGATCAAGTTACTACTGAACTTTGAAGGTCCACATGGACACGTTCTGCACCAGAGTGGTACGGCAACCCTGTCATGGAAATCATGTTGTTAGACAACGGTGAACCTTCGAACTATGAAGAAGCGATGGCAGGCCCGGATTCCAATAAATGGCTTGGAGCCATGAAATCCGAGATAGAATCCATGTATGAAAACAAAGTATGGACTTTGGTGGACTTGCCCGATGATAGGCACGCCATAGAAAACAAATGGATATTTAAGAAGAAGACAGACGCGGATGGTAATGTGACCATCTATAAGGCTCGGCTTGTCGCTAAGGGTTATCGACAAGTTCAAGGGATTGACTACGACAAGACTTTTTCTCCCGTAGCGATGCTAAAGTCAGTCCGAATCATGTTAGCAATTGCCGCATTCTATGATTATGAAATATGGCAAATGGACGTCAAAACGGCATTCCTTAACGGTTTCCTCAAGGAATAGATGTATATGATGCAGCCGGAAGGTTTTGTCGATCCAGAGAATGCTAACAAGGTATACAAGCTCCAGCGCTCGATCTACGGGCTGGTGCAAGCATCTCGGAGTTGGAACATTCGCTTTAATGATGTGATCAAAGCGTTTGGCTTTATACAGACTTGGGGAGAAGCCTATATCTACAAGAAAGTGAGTGGGAGCTCTGTAGCATTTCTCATATTATATGTGGATGACATATTGCTGATGGGAAATGATATAGAATTCTTGGAGAGCATAAAGGCCTACTTGAATAAGAGTTTTCAATGAAGGACCTTGGAGAAGCTGCTTACATATTGGGCATCAAAATCTATAGAGATAGATCAAGACGCCTCATTGGTCTTTCACAAAGCACATACCTTGACAAGATATTGAAGAAGTTCAATATGGATCAGTCCAAGAAGGGGTTCTTGCCTGTTTTGCAAGGTATGAGATTGAGCAAGGCTCAGTCCCTGACCACGGCAGAAGATAGAGAAAAGATGAGTGTCATTCCCTATGCCTCGGCCATAGGTTCTATCATGTATGCCATGTTGTGTACCAGACCTGATGTGAACCTTGCCACAAGTTTGGTAGGGAGGTACCAAAGTGATCCCGGTATGGAACATTGGACAGTGGTCAAGAACATCCTAAAGTACCTGAAGAGGACTAAGGATATGTTTCTCGTTTATGGAGGTGACGTAGAGCTCGTCGTAAAGGGTTACGTCGATGCTAGCTTCGACACAGATCTGGATGACTCTAAGTCATAGACCGGATACGTGTATATTTTGAATGGTGGAGCAGTCAGCTGGTGCAGTTGCAAGCAGAGCGTCGTGGCGCATTCTACATGTGAAGCGGAGTACATAGTTGCTTGTGAAGCAGCGCAAGAAGGAGTCTGGATGAAGGAGTTCATCACCGACCTAGGAGTCATTCCAAGCGCGTCAAGCCCGATGACTCTCTTCTGTGACAACACTGCAGCTATTGCCATTACAAAGGAGCCTAGGTTTCACAAGAAGACCAAGCACATCAAGCGCCGTTTCAACTCCATCCGGAATTATGTTCAAGATGGAGACATAGATATTTGTAAAGTGCATACGGATCTGAATGTCGCAGACCCGTTGACTAAACCTCTTCCACGGGCAAAACATGATCAACACCAGAACTCTATGGGTGTTCGATTCATCACAATGTAACTAGATTATTGACTCTAGTGCAAGTGGGAAACTGTTGGAAATATGCCCTAGAGGCAATAATAAAAGGATTATTATTATATTTCCTTGTTCATGATAATTGTCTATATTCATGCTTGAATTGTATTGTACAGAAACAGCAATACATGTGTGAATACATAGACCACAACGTGTCCCTGGTAAGCCTCTAGTTACTAGCTCGTTGATCAACAGATGGTCACGGTTTCCTAACCATGGACATAGGATGTCATTGATAACGGGATCACATCATTAGGAGAATGATGTGATGGACAAGACCCAATCCTAAGCCTAGCACGAGATCGTTTAGTTCGTAATGCTTAAAGCTTTTCCAGTGTCAAGTATTTATTCCTTGGACCATGAGGTTGTGCAACTCCCGGATACTGTAGGAATACTTTGGGTGTGCCAAACATCACAACGTAACTGGGTGGCTATAAAGGTACGCAACGGGTATCTCCGAAAGTGTCTGTTGGGTTGGTACGAACCGAGACTGGGATATTGTCACTCCGTATGACGGAGAGGTACCTCTGGGCCCTCTCGGTAAGACATCATCATAATGAGCTCAAAGTGACTAAGGAGTTAGTCACGGGATGATGGATTACGGAACGAGTAAAGAGACTTGCCATGACGAGATTGAACAAGGTATCGGGCATACCGACGATCGAATCTCGGGCAAGTACCGTACCGATAGACAAAGGGATAACATACGGGATTGAGTGAATCCTTGACACAGTGGTTCATCCGATGATATCATCGAGGAACACGTGGGAACCAACATGGGTATCCAGATCCCACTGTTGGTTATAGACTGGAGAGTCGTCTCGGTCATGTCTGCGTGTCTCCCGAACCCGTAGGGTCTACACACTTAAGGTTCGGTGACGCTAGGGTTGTAGAGATACATGCACATGGAAACCCGAATGTTGTTCGGAGTCCCGGATGAGATCCTGGACGTCACGAGGAGTTCCGGAATGGTCCGAAGGTAAAGAATGATATATAGGAAGTCCAGTTTCGGCCATCGGGTGAATTCCGGGGGTCACCGGGAGTGTCTCGGGACCACCGGAGGGGTCCCGGGGGTCCACCGGGTGGGGCCACCCATCCCGGAGGGGCCCGTAGGCCGCAAGGGGAAGGGGGCCAGCCCCAGGTGGGCTAGAGCACCCACATGGGCCCCCTCCATGCGCCTAGGGTTGAAACTCTAGGGGAGGGGGGCGCCCCCTATGCCTTGGGGGGCAAGTTTCCCCCCTCTGGCCGCCGCCCCCCCTAGGAGATTGCATCTCCTAGGGCCGGCGCCCCCCTGGCCCCTATATATAGTGGGGGGAGAGGGCAGCCGCACCCCAAGCCTCTGGCGCCTCTCCCCCCTCCCGTCACACTTCCTACTCCTCTCGCAGGGCGCCGGCGAAGCCCTGCAGCTTTTCCTGTTGCATCCACCACCACGCCGTTGTGCTGCTGGATCTCCGTCAAACTCTCCTCCCCCCTTGCTGGATCAAGAAGGAGGAGACGTCGCTGTACCATACGTGTGTTGAACGCGGAGGTGTCGTCCATTCGGCGCTGGGATCATCGGTGACGAGGATCACGAAGAGTACGACTACTTCATCCACGTTCCTTCGAACGCTTCCGCATGCGATCTACAAAAGGGTATGTAGATGCACTCCATTATGCTCGTTGCTAGATGACTCCTTAGATTGATCTTGGTGAAGCGTAGGAATTTTTTTGAATTCTGCTACGTTCCCCAACACTCCCCCGAGGGTGTGTCGGGGGCAATGCTTCCCGCCAGTCCTCTCCACCGCCTCCCCAGCCACAACTGGTGAGGTCCGCGCCGGAGAGACATGATCTGACAGCCCCCTCTGCAGCCTTGCCAGCCACAACTAGTGCGGTATAGGCCCCAACCTGCCTAGCCTCCTTAGCCTTGGCAATATCAGCCTGAACCAATTCATTCGCACGGATAAGATCAAGTAGAGAAGAAAGGGAACCAAAACTAGGATCACACACGATCCCCAAATCATCTAAAATATGTAATAAATGCTCATTCTACTGTGCAGAAAGAACAACACGAACAGGTGAAGGAGCGGGGTTGGGGAGAGAAGGGGAGCTTTGTGTGGTACCTATGGGAGGGAGGTCTCTGGCCGCAGCCCGCCTAGCATCCCGATCGGCCACCCGCTCCCACTACTATGAATGAGAAGAATTTTGCTTATAATGGGAGTAGTAAATTTTCTATGCAAGTAGATCATGAAAAGAATGCTTTATGTGCTGGTTATATGGTTGAATTGATTCATGATGCTACTGAAAATTATTATGAGAGAGGATCATATGCTTGTAGGAATTGGAATAATATCAAGTTTCCTCTCTATGTGCTTAAAATCTTGAAGTTATGCTCGTTTTCCCTTCCTATGCTAGTTGATTATTGTTCCCATAAGTTGTGTGCTCACAAAATCCCTATGCATAGGAAGTGGGTTAGACTTAAATGTGCTAGTCATATTCTTCATGATGCTCTCTTTATGTTTCAATTCTTATCTTTTATGAGAGCATCATTGAAATCATCATGCCTAGCTAGGGGCGTTAAACGATAGCGCTTGTTGGGAGGCAACCCAACTTTATTTTGTTTTCTTTGCTTTTGCTTCTGTTTAGGAATAAATATTGCATCTAGCTTATGTTTAGATGTGGTTTTGTGTTTTAGTTAGTGTTTGTGCCAAGTAGAACCTTTGGGAAGACTTGTGTGAAGTTTATATAATCTTGCTGTGAAAAATAGAATCATTAGCACTCACTAGAATGGTCATAAGATTTTACTAGAGCGAGCTATTTAGTTGATTCTTTTTGCAGATGATTAATAGACAAATTCCTCACGTTTACCTATTTAGTTTGATTTTTTTGGAGTTCCAGAAGTATGCGAAACCTACAGATTACTGCACATTGTTCTGTTTTTGACAGATTCTGTTTTTCGTGTGTTGTTTGCTTATTTCAATGCATCTATGCGTAGTATCGGAGGGTATGAACCATAGAGAAGTTGGAATACAGTAGGTTTAACACCAATATAAACAAAGAATGAATTCATTGCAGTACCTTTGAGTAGTGTTTTGCTTTCTTATACTAACGGAGCTCACGAGATTTTTGTCTAAGTTTTGTGTTGTGAAGTTTTCAAGTTTTGAGTATTGCTTTGATGGACTATGGAACAAAGAGTGGCAAGAGCCTAAGCTTGGGGATGCCCATGGCACCCCAAGGTAAAATTCAAGGTCAACCAAAAGCCTAAGCTTGGGGATGCCCCGGGAAGGCATCCCCTCTTTCGTCTTCATCCATCGGTAACTATACTCGGAGCTATATTTTTATTCACCACATGATATGTGTATTGCTTGGAGCGTCATTTTGTTTTATTTTGTTTTGCTTTGTGGTTGAATAATATCCCAAGATCTGAAGTTCTTAAATGTTAGAGAGTCTTCACATAGTTACATAATTATTCAACTACTCATTGATCTTCACTTATATCTTTCGGAGTAGTTTGTTGTTTGCTCTAGTGCTTCACTTATATCTGTTAGAGCACGGCGGTGGTTTTATTTTGAAGAAATTGATGAACTCTCATTCTTCACTTATATCCTTTTGAGAGTCTATTAGAACATCATGGTGATGTGCTTTGGCTATAAAACTAGCCTTCACATGATAGGCATCCAATATGAATGTAGTAAAAACTTCCACACTAAGTGCATTGAATATGATGAGAAGTTGGATGCTTGATAATTGTTTTGAGATATGAGGATAGTGATACTAGAGTCATGCTAGTGGAGTTATTATGAAATTGAGAAATGCTTGTGTTAAGGTTAGTGATTCCCGTAGCATGCACGTATGGTGAACCGCTATGTGACGAAGTTAGAGCATGAGGTATTTGTAAAGTGTCAACTTTTGTGTGGAGGTCGGGGCGCGCGATGGTTAACTCCTACCAACCTCCCCCCTAGGAGCATGCGTTGATTGTTTTGTTTTGATGACTCGTAAATTTTTGCAATAAGTATATGATTTCTTATGACTAATGCTGAGTCCATGGATCATATGCACTCTCACCCTTCCACCATTGCTAGCCTCTCTTGTACCGCGCAACCTTCGCCGGTACCATACACCCACTATATATCCTTCCTCAAAATAGCCACCATATATATTCCTCAAAACATCCACCATACCAACCTATCATGGCAATTTCATAGCCATTCTGAGATATATTGCCATGCAACTTTCCACCATTCCGTTCATATGACACGCATCATATTGTCATATTGCCATGCATGATCATGTCGTTGACATCATATTTGTGGCAAAGACACCATGCATAACTTTTCATACATGTCACTCTTGATTCATTGCACATCCCGGTACACTGCCGAAGGCATTCATATAGAGTCATACTTGTTCTAGTATCGAGTTGTAATTCAATGAAAGTGTGATGATCATCATTATTAGAGCATTTTCCCATGTGAGGAAAGGCTAAATCAATAAAGCCCCTCCACAAAAAAAAGAAAAAAAAGGAAAGGCCAAAGAAAAAAAGAAAGGCCCAAAAAAAGAAATAACAAGAAAAGAAAAAGGGACAATTGCTACTATCTTTTCCACACTTGTGCTTCAAAGTAGCACCATGTTCTTCATGATAGAGAGTCTCATGTTTAGTCACTTTCATATACTAGTGGGAATTTACACTATAGAACTTGGCTTGTATATTCCTACGATGGGCTTCCTCAAATGCCCTAGGTCTTCTTGAGAAAGCAAGTTGGATGCACACCCACTTAGTTTCTTTTGTTGAGCTTTCATACATTTTTAGCTCTAGTGCATCCGTTGCATGGAAATCCCTACTCACTCACATTGATATCTATTGATAGGCATCTCCATAGCTCGTTGATACGCTTAGTCGATGTGAGATTATCTCCCTCCTTTTTGTCTTCTCCACAACCACCTCTCTATTCCACCCATAGTGCTATGTCCATGGCTCACGCTCATGTATTGCGTGAAAGTTGAAAGGTTTGAAAGAATAGAGTATGAAAACAAGTGCTTGGCTGAAATCGGGGTTGAGCATGATATGAATATTTTGTGTGATGAAGAGGGAGCATAGCCAGACTATATGATTTTGTAGGGATAACTTTCTTTAGCCATAGAATTTTGAGAAGACGTGATTGCTTTGTTAGTATGCTTGAAGTATTATTATTTCTTATGTCAATATAAACTTTTGTCTTGAATCTTTCATATCTGAACATTCATGCCACAATTAAGAGAATTACATTGAAAATTACGTTGGTTTGCATTCCACGTCAAAAATTATGTTTTTATCATTTACCTACTCGAGGACGAGTAGGAATTAAGCTTGCGGATTCTTGATACGTCTCCAACGTATCTATAATTTTTGATTGTTCCATGCTATTATATTATCCTTCTAGGATGCTTTATGGGCTTTTATATACACTTTTATATGATTTTTGGGACTAACTTATTAACCTAGAGCCCAGTGCCAGTTTCTGTTTTTTTCCTTGTTTTTGAGTTTTACAGAAAAGGAATATCAAACGAAGTCCAATTGACATGCCAATTTTTGATGATTTTTTCTGGACCAAAAGAAGCCCTCGAAGTAAAAGAATTGGGCCAGGAGGGTGTGGGCGTGCCCTGGGCAGGTGGTGGCGCCGCCCTATCTCGTGGACGGCCCGGAGGGCCCCCTGACTTGTACCCTATGCCAAAAAATCCTATAAATACTGAAACCTTCAGAAATTAACCTAGATCGGGAATTCCGCCGCCGAAAGCCTCTATAGCCACCGAAAACCAATCTAGACCCCATTCCGGCACCCTGTCGGAGGGAGGGACCCTCACCGGTGGCCATCTTCATCATCCCGGCGCTCTCCATGACGAGGAGGGAGTAGTCCACCCTCGGGGCTGAGGGTATGTATTAGTAGCTATGTGTTTGATCTCTCTCTCTCTCTCTCTCTCTCTCTCTCTCTCTCTCTCTCTCTCTCTCTCGTGTTCTTGAGATGGCACGATCTTGATGTATCGCGGGCTTTGTTATTCTAGTTGAATCTTATGATGCTTCTCCCCCTCTACTCTCTTGTAATGGATTGAGTTTTCCCTTTGAAGTTATCTTATCGGATTGAGTCTTTAAGGATTTGAGAACACTTGATGTATGTCTTGCATGTGCTTATCTGTGGTGACAATGGGATATCACGTGATTCACTTGATGTATGTTTTGGTGATCAACTTGCGGGTTCCGTGACCTTGGGAATCTATGCATAGGGGTTGGCACACGTTTTCATCTTGACTTCCCGGTAGAAACTTTGGGGCACTCTTTGAAGTTCTATGTGTTGGTTGAATAGATGTTTCTGAGATTGTGTGATGCATATAGTATAACCAGGCCCACGGATACTTGAGGTGACAATGGAGTATCTAGGTGACATTAGTGTTTTGGTTGATTTGTGTCATAAGGTGTTATTCTAGTAGGAACTCTATGATAGATTGAACGTTACTACGGACTCTTGAATAGATCGATCAGAAAGAATAACTTTGAGGTGGTTTCATACCCTACCATAATCTCTTCGTTTGTTCTCCGCTATTAGTTACTTTGGAGTGACTCTTTGTTGCATGTTGAGGGCTAGTAATATGATCCAATTATGTTATCCTTGTTGAGAGAACTTGCACTAGTGAAAGTTTGAACTCTAGGCCTTGTTTCCTATCATTGCAACACCGTTTATGCTCACGTTTACCACTTGCTACCTTGCTGTTTTTATATTTTCATATTACAAAAACCTATATCTACCATCCATATTGCACTTGTATCACCATCTCTTCGCCGAACTAGTGCACCTGTACAATTTACCATTGTATTGGGTGTGTTGGGGACACAAGAGACTCTTTGTTATTTGGTTGCAGGGTTGTTTGAGAGAGACCATCTTCATCCTACGCCTCCCACAGATTGATAAACCTTAGGTCATCCACTTGAGGGAAATTTGCTACTGTCCTACAAACCTCTACACTTGGAGGCCCAACAACGTCTACAAGAAGAAGGTCGTGTAGTAGACATCAGTAGATCCCCCCTCCGACGGAGCTCTGGAACAGGCCCCAAGATGGGATCTCACGAGAACAGAAGGTTACGGCGGTGGAACTAGGGTTTTCTCTGTTGATCTAATAGTTTCGGGGTACGTAGGTATATATAGGAGGAAGGAGGGCACCGGGGGCCAGACGGGGTGCCCACGAGGCAGGGGGCGCGCCCCCCACCCTCGTGGATGCCACGTCAGCCCTATTCCGTGGTTCTCAAGTCTCCCGCGCGTATTTTCCTCCAAAAACATCTCTCCCGAAGGTTTAATTCCGTTTGGACTCCGTTTGATATTCCTTTTCTGTAAAACCCTGAAACAGGAAAAAACAGCAATCTGGACTGGGCCTTTGGGTTAATAGGTTAGTCCCAAAAATAATATAAAAGTGTATAACAAAGCCCATTAAACATCCAAAACATCATAAATAATAGCATGGAACAATCAAAAGTTATAGATACGTTGGAGACGTATCAAGCATCCCCAAGCTTAATTCCTGCTCGTCCTCGAGTACGTAAATGATAAAAAAGGATTTTTGATGTGGAATGCTAACCAACATAGTTTTTCAATGTAATTCTCTTAATTGTGGCATGAATGTTCAGATTTGAAAGATTCAAGACAAAAGTCTATATTGACATAAGAAATAATAATACTTCAAGCATACTAACAAAGCAATCATGTCTTCTCAAAATATTATGGCTAAAGAAAGTTATCCCTACAAAACCATATAGTCTGGCTATGCTCCCTCTTCATCACACAAAATATTCATATAATGCACAACCCCGCTTTCAGCCAAGCACTTGTTTCATACTCTATTCTTTCAAATCTTTCAACTTTCACGCAATACATGAGCGTGCGCCATGGACATAGCACTATGTGGAATAGAGAGGTGGTTATGGAGAAGACAAAAAGGAGGGAGAAAGTCTCACATCGACTAGGCGTATCAATGGGCTATGGAGATGCCCATCGATAGATATCAATGTGAGTGAGTAGGGATTGCCATGCAACAGATGCACTAGAGCTGAAAATGTATGAAAGCTCAACAACAGAAACTAAGTGGGTGTGCATCCAACTTGCTTGCTCATGAAGACCTAGGGCATTTGAGGAAGCCCACCATTGGAATATACAAGCCAAGTTCTATAATGAAAATTCCCACTAGTATATGAAAGTGACTAAACATGAGACTCTCTATCATGAAGAACATGGTGCTACTTTGAAGCACAAGTGTGGAAAAAGATAGTAGCAATTGTCCCTTTTTCCTTTCATTTTTTTCTTTGGCCTTTCTTTTCATTTTTTTGGAGGGGCTTTCTTGATTTAGCCTTTCCTCGCATGGGACAATGCTCTAATAATGATGATGATCATCACACTTTCATTGAATTACAACTCGATACTAGAACAAAGTATGGCCTATATGAATGCCTCCGGTGGTGTACCGGGATATACAATGAATCAAGAGTGACATGTATGAAAAATTATGCATGGTGGCCTAGCCACAAATACGATGTCAACTACATGATCATGCATGGAAATATGACAATATGAAGCGTGTCATATGAACGGAACAGTGGAAAGTTGCATGGCAATTTATCTCGGAATGGCTATGGAAAGGCCATGATAGGTAGGTATGGTGGCTGTTTTGAGGAAGATATATGGTGGCTGTTTTGAGGAAGGATATATGGTGGGTGTATGGTGCCGGCTAGAGTTGTGCGGTACAAGAGACGCTAGCAATGATGGAAGGGTGAGAGTGCGTAATATTCATGGACTCAACATTAGTCATAAGAACTCATATACTTATTGCAAAATTCTACGAGTCATCAAAACAAAGGAATCAACGCATGCTCCTAGGGGGGAGGTTGGTAGGAGTTAACCATAGCGCGCCCCCGACCTCCACACAAAGGTTGACACTTCACAAATACCTCATGCTCTAACTTCGTCACATAGCGGTTCACCATACGTGCATGCTACGGGAATCACTAACCTTAACACAAGCATTTCTAAATTTCATAATAACTCCATTGGCATGACTCTAATATCATTATCCTCATATCTCAAAACAATTATCAAGCATCCAACTTCTCATCATATTCAATGCACTTAGTGTGAAAGTTTTTACTACATTGATCTTGGATGTCTATCATGTGAAGGCTAGTTTTATAGCCAAAGCACATTACCATGATGTTTTAATAGACTCTCAAAAGGATATAAGTGAAGCATGAGAGATCAACAATTTCTACAAAATATTATCACCACCGTGCTCTAAAAGTTATAAGTGAAGCACTAGAGCATTCTATCAATTCCTAGGCCATATTTAAATTTCTCAAATAGGTGTGTCCATTAAGGATAATTGTGGAAAACTAACAAGCAAAGACTCAAATTATACATGACACTCCAAGTAAAACACATATCATGTGGTGAATAAAAATATAGCTCCGAGTATAGTTACCGATAGATGAAGACGAAAGAGGGGATGTCTTCCCGGGGCATCCCCAAGCTTAGGCTTTTGGTTGTCCTTGAATTTTACCTTGTGGTGCCTTGGGCATCCCCAAGCTTAGGCTCTTGCCACTCTTTGTTCCATAGTCCATCAAAGCAATACTCAAAACTTGAAAACTTCACAACACAAAACTTAGACAAAAATCTCGTGAGCTTCGTTAGTATAAGAAAACAAACCACTACTCAAAGGTAATGCAATGAATTCATTCTTTGTTTATATTGGTGTTAAACCTACTGTATTCCAACTTCTCTATGGTTCATACCCTCCGATACTACTCATAGATGCATTGAAATAAGCAAACAACACACGAAAAATTGAATCTCTCAAAAACAGAACAGTTTGTAGTAATATGTAACTTTCGCATACTTCTGTAACTCCAAAAAAATTGAAATAAATTGGTAAACGTGAGGAATTTTTCAATTATTCATCTGCAAAAAGAATCAACTAAATAGCACGCTCCAGTAAAATATGGTGAACATTCTAGCGAGCGCTAACGATTCTGTTTTTCACAGCACGATCATATAAACTTCACATAAGTCTTCCCGAAGGTTCTACTTGGCACAACACTAATTAACACAAAACCACATCCAAACATAATCTAGATGCAATATTTATTCCTAAACAGAAGCAAAAACAAAAAATATAAAATTGGGTTGCCTGCCAACAAGCGCTATCGTTTTACGCCCCTAGCTAGGCATGATACATGATAGATCTAGGTATTGCCATCTTTGATCTTCACCCTTTTAATGGGGTCAAGCTCGAATCCGGGAGGTTCTTTACATTTCCCTTCATATTCAGAAATCTTAAGATCTAAAGAATCCAACCATTTATTACAAAGGGTAATCAACATATTCATGCGGTGGAGATTCCCACTAACACTCTTAAGAGGTTCAAGAGACTTTTGTAGTATTTTTGTTACTTCGCAAATTTTCTCAAAAACTTGCGTCCCTTCCTGGGTTGGGTGTGACCCTTTTTGGGAAGGTAGTGTTCCCACTATTCCCTCTATAATTCCATGCGCAGTACTAGGATCAACTTTGATAAAATTCCCTTTGGCAACACTGTCGGGGAACGAATCCACGAGCACCTATGGGACCGGCGGACCGAGCCCCTTTTGGTTCGGCGGGGGCGAAGATCGCACGAAGAGCGGATCGAGGCGAAACACACGAGCAGTTTACCCAGGTTCGGGCCGCACGGATGCGTAAAACCCTACTCCTGCTTTGTGGTTTGTATTGAGTTCTTGCTCGGGAGCGCTGAGTGCTACAGTACACACCAGCAGCTAACGAGACCGAGCGTCAGTGTTCCCCCCTCCTCTACGTTGCGCATGGGCCTCCTTTTATATGCTCAAGGGGTCACCGACAGGTGACAACGTAGACAAGGGCAAAAATGGAAAGGTGTTACGGTTGGTACAACTACCTGTTACAGTGTATCATATCTAACTCTGACGGCAGGGGACAAGGGCATTAAATGCCCATCTGCGTCGCCCAAATAGTGCAAAAGGGACCGTCAGGGACGCCACCGCTCTCCACGATGGCAGTCTTGTCAGCACCGCTTGCCACTGCGCACCGCTGGCTGCACAGCCTCCCGCCACGTACGCCTGGTAAGGTCCTAGAGCGACACGTTGGTGGATGTGCTGGAGCGCGGGTACAGAGTGGTAGCTTGCCGCGGCAAGTGCCTTGCCGCAGTCGTTCTCTTGTTGCGTCCGGGAGCTCGTCGCTCGCCGGGCCTTGCCGGGACGCATGGTGCGTCGCGGCAAGTTCCTTGAGATGCCTTGGTTGGCCTTCCCGGCAAGCTCCTCTTGCCGGGGTCTTGTGCCTTGAGTGGCCTTCCCGGCAAGCTCCTCTTGCCGGGGCCTTGTCTCCTTGGCTTGAATACTTTGTTCTTGAATGGCTCCAAAGGAACCACGGAGGACCTTGGCGGTCACCCGGCAAGCCTTGCCGCGGGATGCTACGACTGCCCGTGCACAAGTTCGGGATACTAGGGTACCCCTACTCTAGTACACCGACAGGAGCCCCCGGGCCTGGGCCATACACGGTGCCGAGCGCTGTTCGGCCAGGCCTAAAACAGGGCACGGGCACGCGCGGCCTGGGTTACGCCGTATCTCTCTCCGTATCCACCGCGCCCTCCCCGAATGACACGCGTTGAATGCGGCGTCGTGGGAGAGATCGTGGGTGGTTTCTTTATTCGGAAAGGCGGAACATCCGCCCCCTCCCTCCTTATAAGCAGAGGAAACAGGGGCAGTTCGCCCACTCGCCGGTTGCTATTCCAATCTCGGAAACCTCCGCCGCTCCCCCTTCTTCCCAAAGCTAAAAGAGACCAGCGCTCTGCCCCCCACCGCCACCAGCACCACCAACGTCGTCGTCCTCCCCCACTACTTCCGCCATGGCTCCGAAAGCCGACAAGGGGAAGGTCGTGAAGTCGACCGAGGCGCAGCGGCTCGTGGCGCTGCGAAAGGAGCGGGCAATCTTCCCCCCCCCCCCGAGCTCGCCGCGAAGGAGCTGAGGGAGTATTACTACCTCTTCTGGTCGACGGAGATGCGGGCGCATCCGCGCACGAAGGTACTTCCAGCCGTCACTTCTGGAATGGCTCCAAATGGATATCCCTTCTTCGCCTTGTTCTTCTACTGCGGGCTCTGCCCGCCTTTCTCTGAGTTTTTCTGCGATCTTATGAACACCTACGGGTTCCGCCTCCTTGACTTCACCCCCAATGTTGTTCTGACCATGGCAGTTTTCGCACACCTCTGCGAAAACTTTGTCGGAGTCTATCCAAACGTAGCCCTTTTTCGCCACTTCTTTATGCCCCGAGTTGAGAGAGGAGAGCCTTTATCCGGCGGAATCGCCTGGATCTCGAGAGCCGGCAAGAAGGAAGCTTATCTGGAGGGAGAGTTCCGCGGCAAGTGGGAGGAATGGAGAGCAGACTGGTGCTGGATTGTTGAGGAGAACCCGCAGCCGTTTACCGCCCAGCGCCAAACCCTAATAGCGCGCGGCAGCGATTGGAGCAACGTGGCCCCGGAAGACGATAGGCTGAAGATTGTCGTCACCCGGATCCAACGCCTTAGGCTTGCCGGGCTCACTGTAGGCGCGGTTGGAGCAGATTTTCTTCGCTGCTGCATCGCCCCCCTGCAGGAGAGGAGGAGACCCGCGTGGGACTTCCGGAATGCGGCGGACATCATGAGGCTGCGCCCGGGCCTCAACTTCAACTTCACTGTTATGGAACTTGACGCAATGCTCCGGGAGCTGTTCAAGTATGACCCTCAACATCCCGAAGTGTTCAGGTTGCCGAAGGATGTCGTTCCGTTGTGCAACAACTCCTCGCTCAGCCGCATCCGTGCAATGATGCCGCTGTGTGACTCGCATGGAATTATCCCAACTTGGCAAGAGCCTGCAGACGCCGTCGGGCAGGAGTTCTTTGACGGCTTGGTAGAAGTGCCGGTCTGCTCCGACGAACAGAAAAGCCTCACTCGCGCCACCACCGATGCGGAGATGAAACGCATCGCCACTAGGCTAGAAGAGGTGGCGACAGCCGCAGCCGCAGGCGAGTTTGGATTCACCGTGGAGGAGGCAGAGGCGACAGAGTCGGCAAGCCGTGCCGAGCGAGAGGAGCTTGCCGGGCATGATGTCAGGTCGAGCGAGCCCGTCGAGGATACGAGTGGCTCGTTGGAGATCAACTCCTCTTCCTTCTCATCTTCAGACAGCTCGTCGCAAGCAGAGCCCACAGCTCCACCAAGAAGGCGTCTCCGCAAGGCCGGGGACGTAGCGGAGTGGCAGGCGAGTCGACAGTCGTTGCGTCGCGTGACACGCTCCACCGCGGCAAGCACTGTTGCCGCGGGAGCACCTCACGCTGCTGCGGCAACTGGAGCGGGGTCCACCCGGACCACCGCTTCTGCTCCTGCCGCTTCTCACGCCGCGGCGGCAGCCGGAGCGGGGTCGTCTCGGACCACCGCCACTGCTCCCGCCAAGCGGCCAAGGGAACCTACTCCTCCGCCTCCTCGCGCTGGAGGTGAGCCGGACTTCGACTTCTCCGCGTTCAGCTCCGACGAGGAAGAAGAAGAGTAAGATTCTTTTGTTGTACTTGTAGTTCTTCAATTCTTGCTGTTTTGTCTTGTATCCCATTTGCTTTACTCCGAACTTATTCCTTTTTTGGACTCTGGCCCAGAGAGCGGCGAAGAGAGCCAAGGTCCCAGCGTTTCCAAAGGGGGTGATTATCGTCGAGGACGAACCCACCGCGACAGCAGAGGGTGCGTCCGAGACCACCTTGCCGGACCCGGCAACTATTCTCCAGAGCAGCCCCCAGCGTAAGTATATGGTCCGCTTTCCGCTGTTAGGCGCGCATGGATGCTCTTTCTTTGCTGACATCTCATTGTTGGTTTGTGTAGGAGCAGAGCAGCCCCACCAGGGGCGCCCGGAGGCCGCCCCCGACATGCCATCTGCTTCGGCTACGCCGCCAAGGGAGAGTTCTCCGGCAAGGGACCCTGTCGAGGAGCTGGCTCGCGCAGGAGGGATGCCGGCCTGCGCTGCGGCGGCAAGCGGCAGCACCAGCGGCCCCCCGGTGGCAGAGACTACAACTGCAGAACCCGGTACAGGTAATCCTCTTGATTCAAAACTTCCCTTGGGTTCTTCTTCTTTTGATCTTCTTTTTGGATATTTGCTTGACTTTTCTCCCTTTTCCGGCCGTCAGACCCATCTGCTGCGGAGCCGATGGAGACCGAGGTCGCTGGCGAGGAGAAAACCACCGAGGCCGCCATCGATGATGTCGATGACGCCGGTGTATACTTGATTTCCACGGGCGGTGATACCGACGACGCCGTTGCCACCGAAGAAGCAGCCGGTGCTGATGATCCCGCCGGCAAAGAGGCCGCCAAAGCTGCCGCCGCAGAAGCTGGCGAGGGGTCCGGCGACCGCACTGACGGCCCTGAGGCCGCAGGAGCGCCAGGAGCTACGCCGACCGCCGATCCTTCCACCGCTGCCGCAGCTTCAGGCTCCAAAGAGCCCCAGCCAGGCGTCTACTTGAAGGCCGGCGAAAATGTCTTCATCAACCTCCCCTGGGCGTCAAGCTCCAGGGCGTCGGTCGAAGGAGAAAGCTTCGATGGAGAGGTGCTCGCCTCCGCTGGGCTGACGCTGGTTGATGCGCCGAGCAGCAGCAGCGGCGAGCCTGAGGAAGAGCGGCTGCTGCGGAAGCTGGTGTCGCTCTATCGTGCCCGGCAGGCCAAGCTAGAATCCCGAGAGGCGCTTGTCGCGAGGGCGGAGCGGACATCGAGAAGCGCGCGGAGGAGCTCCGGGGTCTTAACCAGGAAGCTCTCCAGTCCCTGGCAGAGGAGCGGGCGCAACTCGCCAAGGAGCAGAAGGCCTTCCTCCTCGAGAAGGCTGAAGTCGAAGAACAACAGCGGCTTGCCGCTGAGAAGCTGTCTGCGCAGGAGGGCAAGCTGGCGCAGCGGAAGGTTAACCTTGACAGGCACGAGGAGGAGCTTACTACGCGTGAGCAAACATTCGGCGGAGACCTCAAGCAAGCAAAGGATGCTGCCGCAGCTGCCGAGGCCGCCAAGAAGGAGCTGGAAGCGAAGGTGGCGCGGCTGGAGGCCGATCTCAAGGCGAGCGGTGAAGAGCTTGTCGTGCTCAAGCGTGAGCGGGAGAAGGACACCTACACCTTGTCAGAGCTGCAGGTTCGTCTCTCCGAGAAGGGCAAGGAACTTTGCGCCGCCAAGGACTCCAACGCAGATCTTGAGTTGAAGCTGACTACTTTGACCAAGACACTGGACGGTGCCAGGGAGCAAGAGGTGGCTTTGAAGGAGGAGATCAAGGCCGATAAGGCGCTGCTGGCGAGTGCTGCTGCCGCCCAGAACGCTTTTTGGGAGAATGTGGAGCACTGGACGGAGGGTCTCGTGGATGCTGCCGCAGACATTTACAGGGAGCTGGCGTAGCTGGGGATGGAGGATCTCGGGTATCCCTCCGATGAGAACCTCCAACCCAGCGCCAAGCTCACCTTGTTCTTCAAAGGCGTGGCGACGGCCCTCCAGCGACTCCGGGAGAAGATTCCAAAGCAGCTGGCCGACGAGTCGCGCAAGATCTGCGCGGGAGCTCTTCAAAAGGTGTTGGTGAAGGTGGCCTTCCGCAACCCGGGCCTCAACCTCACCAACGTCCTCAAGACCCTGCCGCCGGATGCTGATCTGGAAGCGCTCAAGACCCTTGTCGCACCCATTCTGGACAAGGTGAGCGGGATCAAGAGGATTGAGGGCGATCTCGTAGACTAGGCCGCCCGTTTTCTTTTTTCTTGTCGCTGCTGGTCATGTTATGAGAACAACCTGTTAGAGCCGCGACAAGCTACCTCGTAATATAACTCTATTTTGGGTAATGATTGCAATGTTATTTCCTTTACTTGATTCCTTCCTTTGTATGTTTTTGCCCTACGCTTTTAGGGAACTTGCCAGCGCAGGCACCTTAGCCGCGAGCGCTGACTGCGGGACATCAGCAGCCTGCTGGCGGTGCCGTTACCGACAAGAAACCTTGTCGCAACTAGTCGAAGCACACTTAAGTTGTTGAGCGAACTCGAAAACAAGTAAGGGCGCAACTAGCTACAAGTTGGTTCCTCCGCGCACAGGTTTTCCATACAAAGCACGGTCGTTCAAGGAAGATAACTTAAAAAATTTAAAAATCTGATTGCTCAAACTTTGGCAACTTAGCTTTTCTCTTGTTTGCTTCCCGGTAAGGCGAAACTTTCTTGAACGACGCTTGGTCCATACCATTATCCTCTCCTTCCCCCCCCCCCCGGCAACCTTGTGGGCGAGGGAACCTTCCTTTCCTTGAGAAAAAGAAAGAAGAGAAAATAAAGATATGGAGCCTTACGGCTCGTTATTGCTTACCGGGGGTAGGTGCTGCACAAAGTGTCAGATAACACATGCAAAAAATAGAAAGCATGAAATTGTCAAGATGTGCGGCACACATGAGCTTTATTTATGCACGGGGTCTGCGCCTGGCTTTGTACAAAGGATCACATGCAACAGCGGCAAGACTTGTACAAAAGGTGGTTGCCGGAACAGGTTCCGGCAACCGCGCCTTACGGGTAAAACTTAAAGATGCTCAATGTTCCAGGATTTCCTCACCGGAATGCCATCTTCGGTCTCAAGGCGGACAGCGCCAGGCCTAGTGACTCGTTTCACCCGGTAAGGGCCTTCCCACTTCGGCGTCAACTTGTTGGAATTCTTGGCGGACTGAACGTGCCGAAGAACAAGGTCGCCTTCCTCGAGACTTCTGGCGTTAACTTTGCAGCTATGGTAGCGGCGCAAAGCTTGTTGGTAGCGAGCAGCTCGTACAGCAGCCTGAAGACGGTTTTCCTCAAGGAGCAGTGCGTCATCTTGTCGCGGCTGCTCTTGCTCAAGCTCATCATAAGCGAGCACTCTAGGTGACCCGTATACGAGTTCCGTGGGGAGAACTGCCTCTGCTCCATAAACTAGAGCGAAAGGTGTCTGGCCAGTGGCTCGATTTGGCGTCGTCCTGATCGACCAAAGAACTACCGGCAGCTCCTCAATCCAGTTTCTTCCGCACTTGCGCAGCTTGTCGAAAGTCCTGGTCTTGAGCCCACGCAGCACTTCAGCATTTGCCCTCTCCGCTTGACCGTTGCTTCTCGGGTGAGCAACGGAAGCGAAGCAGACCTTGGCGCCAAGATCTCGGACGTATTGCATGAAGGTGCGGCTCGTGAATTGCGTACCATTGTCGGTGATGATCCTGATAGGGATCCCGAAGCGGCAAACAATCGACCTGAAGAACTTGACTGCTGACTGTGTTGTCACCTTCCTCACTGCTTCCACTTCCGCCACTTTGTGAACTTGTCGATTGCAACGTAGAAGTACTCAAAGCCCCCGACTGCTCGGGGAAAGGGGCCGAGCATGTCGAGCCCCTAGACCGAGAATGGCCAGGATAAAGGGATCGTCTGAAGAGCTTGAGCTGGCTGGTGTATCTGCTTGGAATGGAACTGGCACACTTCACACTTGGTTATGCAGTTGCATCCTGGAGGGCTGTCGGCCAAAAGAAACCTTGCCTGAATGCTTTGCCGGCAAGTGCTCTTGCGACAATGTGGTGACCACATATGCCTCCATGTATCTCTGCCAACAGCTTTTGTCCGCCTTCCCAGTGAATACACTTCAATTTCACACCGTTGAGTCTTCTTCTGTACAGTGTGTTGTCGACAAACTGGTACATATTTGACTGCCGGGCTACTCTTTCCGCTTCTTCTTGCTCTTCGGGAAGTTCTCATGTCTGAAGGAAATGGACAATCTGTTGTGCCCATGCTGGAGCTTGTGGCTCGACAACAAGGACTAAAGGCACATCTGCTGCTGCGGGAACATCCGCTTCTACGGCGAGAACCTGCGGCTCAGCCGGAGCTTGACGTTCCTCGGCAAGCTTGCCGGAGCAAAACTTGTCGGGAGCCTCTGCTTCAACGGAACAAAACCTAGGGCTTGCCGGAGCAGACTGCTCCTCAGCACTCTTGGTGTTGATCTTGGGGACCTTCTTGGCGGCGGCTTCGGGAAGCTCTGCCGGATAATAGTCACCAGAAATCAACTTCCTCTTCTTGCTCCGTCCAGTTGATGGCATTACAGACGGTTGAGTCAGCTTGAGCACAAAGATCCCTGGTTCCACAGGTAACTTAAGTGCGGCGCACTTCGACAGGCCATCGGCAATGTCGTTCTGAGCTCTTGGAACATGCTCCATCTGTAGGCCGTCAAAGTGCTCTTCTAGCTTTCTCACTTCATCAACGTAGGCTTCCATCAACGGACTCTGATAACTCTTGTTCACTTGGCGGACGACAAGCTGCGAGTCACCCCTGACAATGAGCTTCTTGATCCCAAGGTCTGCCGCGATCCTGAGACCGGCAAGCAAACCTTCATACTCTGCGGTATTGTTTGTTGCTTGCTCCTTGGGAAAGTGCATCTGGACTATGTACTTGAGGTGCTCTCCGGTGGGTGCAACAAGCAGCACACCAGCACCGGCGCCTTGCAGCGAGAAGGCACCATCAAAGTACATCAGCCACTCTTTTCTTGCTTCCTTGACGAGGATGCTCGTTTCTGGAATTTCGTCATCTGGTGTTGGCGTCCACTCTGCTATGAATTCTGCCAATGCTCTGCTTTGGATAGTTGAAGTGCTCTCAAACTTGAGGCCAAAGCTTGACAGTTCCAGTGCCCACTCAACAATCCCGACTGTTGCTTTTGGATTCTGCAGTATCCTCTTCAGCGGAAAACGAGTGACAACTGTGATCTCATGTGCTTGGAAGTAATGGCGCAGCTTTCTCGAGGCCATGAGAAGGCCGAAAAGCAATTTCTGCACACCAGAGTACCTTGACCTAGCCCCCTGCAGAAGGGAACTCACAAAGTAAACTGGGTGCTGCACCATTCTCTTCTGTATCTCCTCGCGCGCCTGCGCAGATCCGTCTTTGTCGGGACCAGAGCTTGTCGGGAAGCCCCCTGCTTGTCGCTAGATGCGCCTGCCGTGGTTGCTGGCTCATCAACTGCCTCCCTCTCCTCTACTAATGCAGCACTAACCACTTGATTGGTTGCCACTATATACAGCAGCAACTTCTCTTGTGGCTTAGGTGCGACAAGTGTTGGAGTGGAGGAAAGGTATCTCTTCAAGTCTTGCAGCGCAACCTCCGCTTCCGGAGTCCATTTCATTGGACCTGCCTTTTTCAATATTTTGAAAAACGGCAGGGCGCGCTCAACAGACTTAGAGATAAACCTGCTGAGAGCAGCCACGCAATCGGCAAGTCTTCGTACATCCTTGACGCGCTTTGGTGCTTCAATCTGCTCAATGGCCTTAATCTTGTCCGGATTGGCTTCAATTCCCCGCTGAACCCGAGAAGCTTGCCGGAAGAACCCGAGAAGCTTGCCGGAAGGGACTCCAAACACACACTTCTCGGGGTTGAGCTTGAGGCTGATCTTGCGCAGATTTGCAAAGGTCTCGTCTAAATCTTGAATCAGAGTTGCCTTGTCCTTGCTCTTGACCACTATGTCATCCATGTAGGCTTCCACATTTCTGTGTATTTGTGGCTCAAAAGCAACATGGACTACCCTTGCAAATGTGGAACCAGCATTCTTTAGACCGAAAGGCATCCGTATGAAACAGTACGTGCCACATGGAGTGATGAATGCGGGCTTCTCCTCATCCTCTTCTGCCATGAATATCTGACGGTATCCTGAGTATGCGTCAAGAAATGAAAGCAAGTCACATCCGGCCGTGGAGTCAACAATCTGGTCAATGCGCAGCAAGGGGAATGGGTCTTTGGGACAAGCTTTATTAACATCTGTAAAGTCGATACAAAGCCTCCATTTCCCGTTTGCCTTGCGCATGACTACAGGATTGGCCAATCACGTAGGATGGAGCACTCCTCTGACAAGGCCTGCTGCTTCCAACTTCTTGATCTCTTCTGCAAAGAATTCTTGGCGCTCCACTGCTTGCTTCCTGACCTTCTGCTTGACGGGCCGCGCACGAGGACAGACGGCAAGATGGTGCTCAATTACTTTCATAGGAACACCGGGGATGTCAGACGGTTGCCACGCAAACACGTCGACGTTCGCCCGCAGGAAAGCAATGAGCGCGCTTTCCTATTTAGGGTCAAGAGTGGCACTGATGGTGAAGGTACCACCAGTGCCGTCCTCCTTGGCGGACACCTTCTTGGTCTCTGGCGGAGCTGCCATTGTCTTCTTACACTTGCCGGTGGAGCTCGATGGTGTGTCCTCGACGGTAGCGCAGCACTTCGAAGAGGTGCGCTTGCCGGAGTGGGCATCAGAACTCTTGCCGGACTTGGTCTTCTTCTTCTCCCCGGGAGCTTCAACGGCAGGTGACTTGCGATCTGTTGCGGCTGCCCCTTCCAGGTAGATCTTGTCGGTGCAGATAAGAGCAGCCTTCTTGTCGCCAGGGACAGAGATGACACTTATCAGGCCTGGCATCTTCAGCATGTTGTATGCGTAGTGAGAGGCTGCCATGAACTTGGCGAGTGCTGGACGGCCGAGTATCCCATTGTAAGGCAATGGAAAATCGGCAACGTCAAAAGTGACCCTCTCAGTCCTGAAGTTCAACTTGCTGCCAAATGTCACCGGCAACGTGATCTTCCCCTTCGGCTTGCTCCTTCCCGGGTTGATTCCTTGGAATGTGTCGGTCTCTTCAAGCTCGCTGTCAGGGACCTGGAGTTTCTGGAGTACAGCGGAGGAGATCAGGTTCAAGCCGGCCCCGCCGTCAACTAGCATCTTAGTGACCTTGAGGTTGCGGATAGTTGGTGAAACCAACATCGGCAAACACCCGACCGCAGTCGTACGATCAGGGTGGTCCTCAATATCAAAGATGATAGGCGTGCTGGACCATTTCAGAAGCTTGCGCGACTCGACAAGTGGTTTTGCCGCATTGACTTCCCGCACCCACTTCTTGAGTTGGCGGTGTGAAGTATGCAGAGAAGCACCGCCGTCAACGCACAAGACCTCTGTGGCTTTCTGGAACTCCTGCTCACTGGTCTCGACATCATCCATGTCTTCATCGTCGTCGTCATCTTCATCCTTGTCGCGGCCGCGGGGAGGTCTGTCTCCTTGCCGCTGCTTGGCCTTGCCGCGGCGTCCTCCCCGGCCGGGGCGCTTCTTGTCGGATCCTCCAGCACCTCCTTGGGCCTTCTCCTTGTTGCGTCGCTCGTATTCAGCCTTTTGCTGCTCGACAAGCTGCTCGACCTTCTTGCAGCTCTGGAGGTCATGGCCCTTGGTGCGGTGGATCTTGCAGTACTGCTTGTCGGTGCCGTCCTGCTTGTCGGCGACCGCCACAGCCTGGCAGTGGGTGCATGCGGCATTCTCCTTGCCGGAGCTACCAGCTTTGGCTTTCTTGGCGCCACCTTCGTTGCCGGACTGCTCAATGACTAGCACATCTTTGCCTTTCTTCTTCCTGTTGTTTCGCCGCCGGTTTTTCTTTGCCGGGGCAGCATCCTCGCTGTCAGATCCTCCTACTCCTGTATTCTCTCCGGGGAGTTTTACTCCCTTCCTCAACACGTGCACACTTGTCGGCCAGGGCATACAGCTCACTGACGTCTCTGATCTTGCACATCGCCATCTCCTCCTGCATCCTGCGGTTACGCACGTTCTGATGGAGCGCGCTGATGACCGCGGCAGGGTGGACATCTGGGATGTTGTGCTGTACACGGCTGAATCTCTGAATATACTTGCGCAGGGGCTCTCCTTCCTTCTGGGCGAGCAGATGAAGGTCACTTTCTTGGCCATGAGGTTTGTGGCCGCCTGTAAAGGCGCCGACAAACTGATGGCATAGGTCTGCCCAGGAGGATATGGAGTTGTCCGGCAAGTGCATGAGCCAGGACCTGACGTTGGGCTTGAGCACCAGCGGGAAGTAGTTGGCAAGGATCTTGTCGTCCCGCCCCCCGGCAGCTTGCACCGCGATGGTGTAGATGCTGAGGAACTCCGACGGATGCGACTTGCTGTCGTACTTCTCTGGTACGTCTGGCTTAAAATTCTTCTTGCTGGGCCACTAGACTCGCCGCAGCTCACGAGTAAACGCAGGGCAACCTACCGCGTACGGCAAGTCGCCTGGTTCCCCTGGCGCATGCATGTCGACAGAGGGGCCAGCGCGCTGGTCCGATTGATGCCGCGCTTCTCTTCGGCGCTCGATGCGAGTACGAGTGTCTTCTTGCTGTCGTTCGTGAAGAACTTGGCGCTGATCGCGACGAGCTCGTGGATCTGATGACGAGGTGGAGTTGCTGTCGAGGTGGATCCAGTGAGTCGGCGATCTTGGTCTTCGGGGCGGAGAGTGCACGGTGGTTGCACCCCCACCGGTCTTGTCGCCACCGGCTCGTGCCTGGCTGACTTGTCGCGGCTGCGATGTACTCGGCTGCCGTGGAGTGTCGCTGTTGGCGAAGCCGATGAGACTCTGAATGGTGGCCCTCTAGTCGTCGATCTTGTCTGCCGTTGGAGGGTAGTCCAGGAGCAATTGAGCTCGCGCCAAAGCTTCTGCTGAAGTGGCGGGTGGCGGTGGCGAACGGTGTGAGGAGCGGGATATGCTCGGATTTCTAACTATGTTAGAAGGAGCAGTATCCTGTCCAGGCGACCGTGCCTCGCTCGTGCCAGCATGTTGGCGTGCATGCTGGTCTTGAGCACTCCGAGATCCACCAGCTCGATCTTGGTCCAGCAAACGTATAGTACCGTGAGTACCATGACGCTGCCGTTCCCGCGCCTCCTGAGATGGGCGCGATGCACGTACGGACGCCGAGGTCTTGGAGTGCGCCCGGTCGTTGTGGGAGCCGACTACGCCGCCGATGGGCAGCGCAGCCTTGTCCTTGGACCTGGCAGCACCGTGAGCTCCCTCGTCGACGCCTGTTCTTCCGCCGGCGTCTACCCCACCAGCCGTTTGCTCTGGCGGTGGTGGGTTCGGCGCGGACGGAGCAGCCGCCTCCGAAGCCTTCTTCTTCGGCGGCATGTCGATGGAGACGATGAAGATCTAGCTCGTGTGAACGCCGGATCAGGTTCACACAACCTCGACGCCCCCTACCTGGCACGCCAAAGATGTCGGGGAACGAATCCACGAGCACCTATGGGACCGGCGGACGAGCCCCTTTTGGTTCGGCGGGGGCGAAGATCGCACGAAGAGCGGATCGAGGCGAAACACACGAGCAGTTTACCCAGGTTCGGGCCGCACGGATGCGTAAAACCCTACTCCTGCTTTGTGGTTTGTATTGAGTTCTTGCTCGGGAGCGTTGAGTGCTACAGTACACACCAGCAGCTAACGAGACCGAGCGTGAGTGTTCCCCCCCTCCTCTACGTTGCGCATGGGCCTCCTTTTATATGCTCAAGGGGTCACCGACAGCTGGCAACGTAGACAAGGGTAAAATGGAAAGGTGTTACAGTTGGTACAACTACCTGTTATAGTGTATCATACCTAACTCTGACGGCAGGGGACAAGGGCATTAAATGCCCATCTGCGACGCCCAAATAGTGCAAAAGGGACCGTCAGGGACGCCACCGCTCGCCACGATGGCAGTCTTGTCAGCACCGCTTGCCACTGCGCATTGCTGGCTGCACAGCCTCCCGCCACGTATGCCTGGAAAGGTCCTAGAGCGACACGTTGGTGGATGTGCTGGAGCGCGGGTACAGAGTGGTAGCTTTCCGCGGCAAGCGCCTTACCGCGTCCGGGAGCTCGTCGCTCGCCGGGCCTTGCCGGGACGCGTGGCGCGTCGCGGCAAGTTCCTTGAGATGCCTCGGTTGGCCTTCCCGGCAAGCTCCTCTTGACGGGGTCTTGTGCCTTGAGTGGCCTTCTCGGCAAGCTCCTCTTGCCGAGGCCTTGTCTCCTTGGCTTGAACACTTTGTTCTTGAATGGCTCCAAAGGAACCACGGAGGACCTTGGCGGTCACCCGGCAAGCCTTGCCGCGGGATGCTACGACTGCCCGTGCACAAGTTCGGGATACTAGGGGTACCCCTACTCTAGTACACCGACAAACACAATCCAAAAGTTGTCTATGAGACATATTCAATCCAACATAAAAATTTCCAAGCAAGATTCTACAATTCACCTCTAAGGTGCACTTACGATAAGATTCCATCATCCTAAACCAAGCATCTTTTAAATTTTCTCCTTGCTTAGGCTTGAAGTGAAGAACTTCAAACTCGAGAGACAAAGGAGCGGATAAGGGGCTAGCCATGACAACAGGGCAAAGCGAACGATAAACACACGGCAGAAGAAGGGCGAATAAAACGGCAAGGGTGAAGTGGGGGAGAGGAAAACGAGAGGCAAAAAATGTAATATGAAGGATAAGCGTTTGTGATAGGTACTTGGTATATGACTTTTGCGTAAGCCTCCCCGGCAACGGTGCCAGAAATTCTTCTTGCTACTTCTCGAGCTTGCATTGTATTCCCTCGAAGAGGAAAGGGAGATGCAGCACGGTAGCGTAAGTATTTCCCTCAGTTTTTGAGAACCAAGGTATCAATCTAGTAGGAGACCATGCGCGAGTCCCTCACACCTACACAAACAAATAAGAACTTCGCAGCCAACGCGATAAGGGGTTGTCAATCCCTTTACGGTCACTTACGAGAGTGAGACCTGATAGAGATGATAGTTTGATATTTTTGGTATTTTTGGATAGAAGAATCGAAAGTAAAAGCTGAAAAGTAAAGTAGATTGTAGATTGATATGTTGAGAATAGACCTGGGGGCCATAGTTTTCTCTAGTGGCTTCTCTCATGATAGCGATATTCTACGGCGGGTAAACAAATTACTGTCGAGCAATTGATAGAAAAGCGAATAATTATGAGACTATCTAGGCATGATCACTATATATAGGCATCACGTTCGAGACAAGTAGACCGAAACGATTCTGCATCTACTACTATTACTCCACACATCGACTGCTATCCAGCATGCATCTAGAGTATTAAGTTCATAAGAACGGAGTAACGCCTTAAGCAAGATGACATGATGTAGAGGGATAAACTCAAACATAGTGATATAAACTCCATCTTTTTATCCTCGATGGCAACAATACAATACGTGCCTTGCTGCCCCTACTGTCACTGGGAAAGGACACCGCAAGATTGAACCCAAAGCCAAGCACTTCTCCCATTGCAAGAACAATAGATCTAGTAGGCCAAACCAAACCAATATATTTAAGAGACTTGCAAGGATATTATAATCATACATAAAGAGTTCAGAAAAGAACCAAATATTTCTCATAGATAATCTTCATCATAAACCCACAATTCATCGGATCTCGACAAACACACCGCAAAAAGAGATTACATCGACTAGATCTCCTCGACGGCCGAGGAGAACTTGGTATTGAGATCCAAAGAGAGAAAAGAAACCATCTAGATACTAGCTATGGACCCGAAGGTCTGTGGTAAACTACTCACAACTCCTGGTGAGGCGATGATGATGATGTAGAAGCACTCCGTGGTAGATCCCCCCTTCGGCGGAGCTCCGGAACAGGCCCCAAGATGGGATCTCTTGGGAACAGAAGGTTACGGTGGTGGAACTAGGGTTTTCTCTGTTGTTCTGATAATTTCGGGGTACGTAGGTATATATTGGAGGAAGGAGGGCACCGGGGGCCAGATGGAGTGCCCACGAGGCAGGGGGGCGCGCCCTATAAGGGGTGTCCCCCACCCTCATGGACGCCACGTCAGCCCTATTCCGTGGTTCTCAAGTCTCCCGTGCGTATTTTGCTCCAAAAATATCTCTCCCGAAGGTTTCATTCCGTTTGGACTCCGTTTGATATTCCTTTTCTGTAAAACCCTGAAACAGGCAAAAACATCAATCTGGACAGGGCCTTTGGGTTAATAGGTTAGTCCCAAAAATAATATAAAAGTGTATAACAAAGCCCATTAAACATCCAAAACATCATAAATAATAGCATGGAACAATAACAAAATATAGATACGTTGGAGACTTATCAGAGCTCCCGAAGATTAGACCGTAATCAAACGTTTTATTTTTTGAGAAATCTCGCAACTTTATTATATAATAGCAATGTTCATAGGTACACGACGTTGGTCATGGGGGCCTCCCAACCAAACATGCCGACCTACTTCTAAGTTACAAGCGAACTTGGCAAGATTATGAGCCTCGAAATTATGATTTCTACGCTCGAAAACAAAAACAACCGAATTGAAAAAGCTTCTCCGAAGCGTTATCTCATGTACTATAGCAGGATGTGGGCCGCCTGTTCCTTCATTTATATCTTGAACCACTCCTTTGCAATCCGAGGCAATCATCATGTTTGTCAACTAAAGATCCTCTGCAAGAGCTAGAGCCTCCCTGCACGCAAATGTCTCCAAGGTAGTTGGGTCAGTTATGCCACGACAAACAGCCGCTGATGAGCCCAAATATGCTCCCGTGTGGTCTCGGCACACTGCTGCGACTGCCCCGCCACGTCTATGGCGCCCAACAGCTCCGTCCGCATTGATTTTTGCGACACCTAGCGGTGACGCACGCCAATTCCTAGCCCCTCCTTCCGGTGCTACTGACTGCACTTGCCACTCATTGGGCTTCTCCAGTTGCTGTAGCTCGTTGAGATACACAAACGAGGAAGTATGCATTGGAGATTGAAAAATGCCTTTATGGATCGCCTTCCTTCTGGCGTACCAAATCACCCACAAAGTCACAACCATTCTTGTGAAAGACTTCTGATCAAGATCCTCATGCAGCCTAAAAAGCCAGTTCTTGGCGCTGGACTCCTCGATCTCCACCATATGTGCCACCAGGCCCGGTTCAGATAGAGCCCAAGTGCATCGGGCTGACATGCATGACACCAGAGCGTGACGCCATGAGTCGGGAGACCCACACAGCGGACAAGCGTCATGTGTTGCCATATTCCTCTTGTTCAAAACGCCCGTAGTTGGGAGTGAGTGGCGAGCTAGGCGCCACAGGAAAATTTTGACCTTTGAAGGCACCGTCAACGACCAAAGTGAGGGCTAGTCCCACTCTTCTCTATCATTGTTTGAGGATCCGCTCCTCCCTTCAAGCCAGTTTTCTCGAGTGATTTTTGTTTTAATCATGAACTTGTAGGCCGAGCTCACCGTAAAAAGTCCCTTTTTCTTCGGATGCCATGCCCAAAAATCCTCGATATTACTCGTGCATATAGGAATCCGCAGAATCGCTTCTGCATCAGTTGGCAAGAACACTGCTCGAACAAGGTTTTCATTCCAAGAACCCGTTGCTGGAAGAAGTAACTCCGACACAAACTGTGGCGGGTCTTGGACCCGAGATACAATTGGCCGCAATGATCCCTCCTTGGGTATCCAGTTATGATCCCATATGCTCGTCGTGTGACTGATACGTCTCCAACGTATCTACTTTTCCAAACACTTTTGCCCTTGTTTTGGACTCTAACTTGCATGATTTGAATGGAACTAACCCGGACTGACGATGTTTTCAGCAGAACTGCGATGGTGTTGTTTTCATGCAAAAATAAAAAGTTCTCGGAATCGCCTGAAAATCAATGGAGATTTATTTCAGAAAATACAAAAAATACCTGCAAGAAGATCCACACCGGGGGGCCCACGGGCTGTCCTCGAGGGTGAGGGGCACGCCCCCCTGCCTCGAGGGCACCCCGATGCCCCATCGATGTATCCCCGGGTCCTATATATTCCGTTTCGTGGAGAAAAAATCAAGGAGAAGGAATTATCACGTTTCACGAGACGGAGCCGCCGCCAAGCCCTAATCTCTCTCGGGAGGGCTGATCTGGAGTCCGTCCGGGGCTCCGGAGACTGGAGATCGTCGCCATCATCATCATCAACCTTCCTCCATCACCAATTCCATGATGCTCACCGCCGTGCGTGAGTAATTACATCGTAGGCTTGCTGGACGGTGATGGGTTGGGTGGGACTATCATGTAATCGAGTTAGTTTTGTTAGGGTTTGATCCCTAGTATCCACTATGTTCTGAGATTGATGTTGCTATGACTTTGCTATGCTTAATGCTTGTCACTAGGGCCCGAGTGCCATGATTTCAGATCTGAACCTATTATGTTTTCATGAATATATGTGTGTTCTTGATCCTATCTTGCAAGTCTATAGTCACCTACTATGTGTTATGATCCGGCAACCCCGAAGTGACAATAATCGGGACCACTCCCGGTGATGACCATAGTTTGAGGAGTTCATGTATTCACTATGTGTTAATGCTTTGGTCCGGTACTCTATTAAAAGGAGGCCTTAATATCCCTTAGTTTCCAATAGGACCCCGCTGCCACGGGAGGGTAGGACAAAAGATGTCATGCAAGTTCTTTTCCATAAGCATGTATGACTATATTCGGAATACATGCCTACATTGCATTGATGAACTGGAGCTAGTTTTGTGTCACCCTAGGTTATAACTTCTACATGATGAATTGCATCCAACGTAATTTCCCATCACCGATCCTATGCCTACGAGCTTTACCTATATTGCTAGTTGCTATTTACTTTCCCGTTGCTTATGTCACAAAAACTATAAAACATTATCTTTACTTTTATTGCTGCTACCACTACTATCATATTACTGTGCTACTAAACTATCTTGCTGCAGATACTAAGTTTCCAGGTGTGGTTGAATTGACAACTCAGCTGCAAATACTTAAGAGTATTCTTTGGCTCCCCTTGTGTCGAATCAACAAATTTGGGTTTAATACTTTACCCTCGAAAACTGTTGCGATCCCCTACACTTGTGGGTTATCAAGACTATTTTCTTTCGCCGTTACCGGGGAGCATAGCTCTATTCTTTAAGTCACTTGGGATTTATATCTGCTGAACACTATGAAAAATTTGAAGGACTCAAAAAACAAGATCTTACCCTCAACTACGAGGGGAGTTAAGGAACTGCCATCTAGCTCTGCACTAGATTCTCCTTCTGTTATGAGTAAACTTGTGACACCTACTTCTGCTATTGAATCTGATATGTCGTATGTTCGTGATGATGCTACTTCTGCTATGTATGATGAAACTACCTCTATGCCTGATACTGTGCCACTAGGTGCATTTCTAGATGAACAAATTGCTAAGGTTAGGGAAGTGCAAATGTTGATGATATTTATGAAAGTGATGATGAAACTACTCCCAATAGATATGAATTGCCTGTTGTGCCTGAGGGTTATGTTATGGATGAAGAAACTGCTAGAGACTTTCTTGCTTGCAATGATAGATATGATCTTAAGAAGTTATTAGCTAAGCTGAAAGAAAAGTCCTTGAATGCTAGAATGAAACATGACCCTGCTTTTGCTACTTCACCTATATGTGTCACTGATAAGGATTACGAATTCTCTGTTGATCCTCAGTTAATTACTTTGGTTGAATCTGATCCTTTCCATGGCTATGAGTCTGAAACTGTTGTGGCACATCTTACTAAGTTGATTGATATAGCCACCCTGTTTACCAATGATGAAAAGATTCGCTACTACTATATCCTTAAGTTATTTTCGTTCTCATTAAAGGGTGATGCTAATACTTGGTTTAATTCTCTTGATCCTGGTTGTGTGCGTAGTCCCCAGGATATGATGTATTACTTCTCTACTAAATATTTTCCCGCTCATAAGAAACAAGCTGCCTTACGGGAAATATATAACTTGGGGGAGAGTCTCCCACAAGCTTGGGGGAGGCTTCTCCAGTTACTTAATGCTTTGCCTGATCATCCTCTTGAGATGCATGATATACTTGATGTCTTTTATAATGGACTAACTGATGCTTCCAGAGACCACCTAGATAGTTGTGTTGTTTGTGTTTTCAGGGAAAGAACAGTTGAACAAGCTGAATTACTATTGAATAATATGCTGGCCAATGAAAATAATTAGACACTTCCTGAACTAGCCCCTAAGCCAACTCCGAAGAAAAGAGGTGTTCTATTTCTCAATCCTGAAGATATGCAAGAGGCAAAGAAATCTATGAAAGAAAAAGGTATTAAAGCTGAAGATGTTAAGAATTTACCGCCTATTGAAGAAATGCATGGTCTTGATAACCCGACATAGGTAGTAAAGGTAAATTCTCTTTATAGATTTGATGAAGGTGATATTCCTCGTTATAAGTCTACTAGCCAATGCTTAGATGAGTTTGACAATTTTATTGTGAAACAAGAAAACTTCAATGCTTATGTTGGTAGAAAATTGCAACACAATGCTCATATGATTGAACGCTTGAGTGATTATCTGTCTAGTGCTGAAGATGAATTGAAACTCATTAGTATACATGCTTCTATGGTTACCACTCAAGTAGAACAAGTAATGAAGGCTCAGAATGATTTTCTCAATGAATTAAATAGTAAGAACAATGACTATGCTGTTAGAGTTGCAACTAGAGGTGGTAAAATGACTCAGGAACCTCTGTATCCTAAAGGCCACCCTAAGAGAATTTAGCAAGATTCTCAGAGAGCTAATATAGATGCAACTAGTTCTTCTAAGAAGAAGAAAAAGAAAAGTGATAGAAATTTGCATGCTTCTAGTGAACCTATAGCTCACCCACCCGAGAATCCCAATGATATATCTGTTTCCGATGCTGAGACACAATCTGGTAATGAACATGAACCTAGTGATAATGTTAACAATGATGTTCATGATGATGCTCAACCTAGAAATGATAATGGTGTAGAGATTGAGCCTGCTGTTGATCTTGATAACCCACAATCAAAGAATCAACGTTATGATAAGAGAGACTTTGTTGCTAGGAAGCACGGTTGGGAAAGAGAACCATGGGTTCAGAAACCCATGCCTTTTCCTCCGAAACCATGCAAGAAAAAGGATGATGAAGATTTTGAGCGCTTCGCTGAAATGATTAGACCTATCTTTTTGCGTATGCGTCTAACGGATGTGCTTAAAACAAATCCTTATGCCAAGTATATGAAAGATATTATTACCAACAAAAGAAAGATACCTGATGTAGAAATCTCCACCATGCTTGCCAATTACACTTTTGAGGGTGGAATGCCTAAGAAATTAGGAGATCCAGGAATACCGACTATACCTTGCTCCATTAAGAGAAACTATGTTAAAACTGCTTTGTGTGATCTTGGAGCCGGTGTTAGTGTTATGCCTCTCTCTTTATATCGTAGACTTGACTTGAGTAAGTTGACACCTACTGAAATATCCTTGCAAATGACTGATAAATCAACTGCTATACATGTCGGTATTTGTGAGGATGTGCTTGTTGTAGTTGCAAATGTTACTATTCTAACGGACTTTGTTATACTTGATATTCCCGAGGATGATAATATGTCTATTATTCTTGGAAGACCCTTTTTGAATACTACAAGGGGCTGTTATTGATTGCAACAAAGGCAATGTCACTTTTCATGTCAGTGGTAATGAGCATACAGTACACTTCCCTAGGAAACAACCTCAGGTCCATAGTATCAATTATATTGGAAAAACTTCAACCATCACTATTGGAGGTTTTGAGTTTCCTATTCCTACTATCAAGAAGGCATATGAGATACTTATTGTTGGGGACATACATATCCCCATTGAGGTAACATAGTGTTATTCGAAAATTCTCCGGTTTCATGTTACTCGGAAAGATTTTATTAATAAGACCTGATCAACCTTGTTAATGGATTCCTTTTGATGAGCATGGGATAGGTGAATCTAGATAGCACAAACCTTCTGTACCCTCCTTTTACTTTCTATTAATTAGGTTAAATAAAAGAAAAATAGCATTATCTGTCTGTTTCCAGACTTATCCGTGCAATAAAAAATATCCCGAAAATAAAAGTTCTCCAAATGCCATGAAAATGAAATACGATTTTTTCTAGAATATTTAAGAAAATATGGCACTGAACACACAGCGAGGGGAGCCAGCACATGGCCTCGAGGGCACAGGGCGCGCCCCCCCTTCACAGGGCGCGCCCCTGCCTCCGGGGCCCCACGTGGCCCCCCTCCACTTATCCTTTCACCCATACTCTTCTTATTCCTCCCAAAAAAAAATCCCCAACCACCTCAAACCCGAGTTCTAGCTCATTTTGCTGCCATTTTCAATCTCCTTGCTATTAAAGCACCATTCACCAAACTGTTTGGGGAGATTGTTCCTTGGTATGTGACTCCTCCATTGGTCCAATTAGTTTTTGTTCCAGTGCTTTATTGGATGCAAATTTGTGCTGCTGTGGTGACCTTGTTCTTGAGCTTGCATGTCAATTTTTCTTGGTCCCAAGTAGTTCTAATGCATGATAATGCTTCTAGGCACTTATAGGAGTTGTTACTATCAATCTTGTTGAGTTTGGTTAACTTTTATTATGAGTTACTAAAATTTTCAGAAAATTTCGGAAAAATGTCTAGGAAAAACTTCCAAGGTGGTCCTTCAAGGAAGCAAGGACCGAGGCTTGCGTTCCGTGAGCCCGACGATGAACCACCGAGGGATGCTGATGTACGGCCTTGTGAATGGCCGTCGGATGAATTTATGAGTCAAGCAGGCATCAAAGATGAATTTTACGCATATGTGCGTAATGTTGACCTCGAGGACTTCATGCAAGATAAGTGCCTCCAATACCGTGGCTTGACTGATAGCTTTGTGAGAAGGTTTAAATTTTCATCTTCACGTAATTCTCACACTATCTTGTTTGATCTATATGATAAATCTTATACCATGGACTTAGAGGATTTTAATGAAGCCTGCAAGCTCCCACAGTGGGGCAGTATGAGTGATCCTCGTAAATCTTAATTTAGAGAATTCCTAGCTAGTATTACAGTGGGAGAATCCAGGGACATCACACAAGCCACCACTGGGAGCATACATTTTCCTGCTATTCATTACTTTGCTCTCTTTATCGGTAGATGCTTAAATGGTAAAGATGAAGCTTGTCACATGTGTGTCCCTGATCTTAGCATTCTCAGGAGTGTTGTACTAGGTGATAGGCAATATAGTTTAGGAGCAATTGTTGCACGTAGACTACACCATAATGGTTTGAATGGAGAATTATTTGATGGGATCTGTGCTACTCGCATAGCCCGCTACCTTGGTGTATCTGTGCACCCGTATGTTGACCCTTTACCTCCTACCTTTTTAGACCGTAATGCTATGGCTAGTCACCGGTTTATAGAGTGGGATAATCAAACTCTCAAATATCGACTAATCTTTAACCGGCAACATGCCATCCCTATTGTTCTTCCTTCCCCTACTTTGTTTAACTTTCAAGAAAAGGGGAGATACAATATAACTATGGAGGAGGCGAATGCCCATTAAAACATGACGGAGGCAACCCGCCTTCGAGCTGCAGCTCAGCAGGCAGCATCTGCTGCATCTCAGTACGACCCCAAATACAACTTTCGATATCCGTCAGGCCAGTACTGGCCATAGACCAACTTAGGACAAAAGCCTAAGCTTGGGGGAGTACGCGTTTCTCACCGACTTACATTCATGTTCACACACATATTCTAGTTGTCGGTGCTCACACTATTTCACTGTACCATCCATGCTTAGTTTCAATTTCTTTTTCTTGTGTGCTAGAAAAACCCAGAAAAACAAAAAAATATTAGTTGTAGCTTCTAGCTAGTTTACTTTCTTTGCTTGTAGTAGTAACTGAAAAATTGAAAACCCAAAAAGATTTCCCGTTCTTCTTTTGCTTGTTGGGAGCTTTCCCGTGTAAATAGTTTCTTTTCTTTTCTTTAGGGGTTAAGAGTAGAAGACCATGATTAAAATGCTTAGTGGCTCTCATATGCTTTGTTGTTGATTTAACCTTGAGCCATATTACCTTGTCTTCTCTCTTGTATTAAATTCCCACAGATTCCAGCTTAGTCCAATGCACGTGCACTATTATTATTATCCACACTGTTCGGTCGTGCGAGTGAAAGGCAATAAGGATGATATATGATGAACTAATTGAGATAGAAAAGCTGGTATGAACTCGACCTCTTTTGTTTTTTGTAAATATGATTGCTCGTCGTTCTTGATTCAGCTTGTTATGAATGAAACATGTTTGCAATGACAATTAGATATCATAGCTCCTTATGCCATGCTTAATTAGCTGAGAGTTTATAATGGTCTATCTTGTGTGCCAACATGATATTAAAATGGTTGTGATGTGGTATGATGGGTGGTATCCTCCTCTGAACGATTTAAGTGACTTGACTTGGCACATGTTCACGCATGTAGTTGAAACAAATCAACATAGCCTTCACGGTATTTATGTTCATGGTGATTTATATCCTACTCATGCTTGCATTCATTGTTGATTAATTTTAATGCATGTTCATGACCGTTGTTGCTCTCTAGCTAGTCGCTTCCCAGTCTCCTTCTAGCCTTCACCTGTACTAAGTGGGAATACTGCTTGTGCATCCACTTCCATAAACCCCAAAGTTATTCCATATGAGTCCATCATACCTTCCTATATGCGGTATCTACCTACCGTTCCAAGTAAATTTGTATCTGCCAAACTGTAAACCTTTAAATGAAATTCTGTTTTGTATGCTCGAACAGCTCATGTATCAACTAGGGCTGTCTATATCTTCCATGCTAGGTGGGTTATTCTCACGATGAGTGGACTCCGCTCATCATTCACGAGAAAATGGCTGGTAATCGGGATGCCCAGTCCCATGCTCAAAATCATAATAATTAAACAAAACTCCCCCAGGACTGTTGCTTGTTTGGACGGTAACTCGTGGATTTGGCTGGCCGTGGAGTGTGCTTGTTGGAGGATGGGGAGTATAAACTCCATTCTGTTTGGGAACCGCCTATAATGTGCGTAGCATGGGAGATATCGAGATTCTTGGTTGTTATGTTGACAATGAAAGTATACCGCTCAAAATGTTATTCAATCTCTATTTAAAAATCGAGCTCTGGCACCTCTACAAATCCCTGCTTCCCTCTGCGAAGGGCCTGCCTATTTACTTTTATGCAGAGTCATCATCCTCTTATCAAAAAGCACCAGTAGGAGAGCACCTCTGTCGTTGCATGTATTACTATTAATTTGCATTGAGTATGATCATGACTGGATCTCTTTTACCATGAATTACAATGTCTAGTCGGTCCTTGATCTTTAAAGGTGCTCTGCATTTATGTTTTGCGGTCTCAGAAAGGGCTAGCGAGATACCATCCTGTTATATCATATCATGATTGTTTTGAGAAGTGTTGTCATCTGAGGTTTATTATTATTGCTCGCTAGTTGATTATGCTATTGATGTGAGTAGTCTTGAGACCTGAAAGTTATTGTGAATGTGGTTAGTTCATGATCTTGTTGAAAACCTGAGTGCTAGCTTACATATTTACAACAACAAGAGCAAACAGAGTTTGTCAAAGTTTTTCTTTATCACTTTCAGTTTATCAACTGAATTGCTGGAGGACAAGCAAAGGTTTAAGCTTGGGGGAGTTGATACGTCTCCAACGTATCTACTTTTCCAAACACTTTTGCCCTTGTTTTCGACTCTAACTTGCATGATTTGAATGGAACAAACCCAGGCTGACGTTGTTTTCAGCAGAACTGCCATGGTGTTGTTTTTGTGCAGAAATAAAAAGTTCTCAGAATCACCTGAAAATCAACGGAGATTTATTTCAGAAAATATAAAAAATACCTGCAAGAAGATCCACACTAGGGGCCCACGGGCTGTCCTCGAGGGTTGGGGCGCGCCCCCTGCCTCGAGGGCACCCCGATGCCCCACCGACGTATCCCCAGGTCCTATATATTCCGTTCCGTGGAGAGAAAAATCAAGGAGAAGGACTTATCCATTTCACGAGACGGAGCCGCCGCCAAGCCGTAATATCTCTCGGGAGGGCTGATCAGGAGTCCGTTCGGGGCTCCGGAGAGTGGAGATCGTCGCCATCATCATCATCAACCTTCCTCCATCACCAATTCTATGATGCTCACCGTCATGCGTGAGTAATTCCATCGTAGGCTTGCTGGACAGTGATGGGTTGGATGGGATCTATCATGTAATCGAGTTAGTTTTGTTAGTGTTTGATCCCTAGTATCCACTATGTTCTGAGATTGATGTTGCTATGACTTTGCTATGCTTAATGCTTGTCACTAGGGCCCGAGTGCCATAATTACAGATCTGAACCTATTATGTTTTCATGAATATATGTGTGTTCTTGATCCTATCTTGCAAGTCTATAGTCACCTACTATGTGTTATGATCTGGCAACCCCGAAGTGACAATAATCGGGACCACTCCCGGTGATGACCATGGTTTGAGGAGTTCATGTATTCACTATGTGTTAATGCTTTGGTCCGGTACTCTATTAAAAGGAGGCCTTCATATCCCTTAGTTTCCAATAGGACCCCGCTGCCACGGGAGGGTAGGACAAAAGATGTCATGCAAGTTCTTCTCCATAAGCACGTATGACTATATTCGGAATACATGCCTACATTGCATTGATGAACTGGAGCTAGTTCTGTGTCACCCTAGGTTATAAATTCTACATGATGAAATGCATCCAACGTAATTTCCCATCACCGGTCCTATGCCTACGATCTTTACCTATATTGCTAGTTGCTATTTACTTTGTCGTTGCTTATATCACAAAAACTACAAAAACATTATCTTTACTTTTATTGCTGCTACCACCACTATCATATTAATGTGCTACTAAACTATCTTGCTGCAGATACTAAGTTTCCAGGTGTGGTTGCATTGACAACTCAGCTGCTAATACTTAAGAGTATTCTTTGGCTCCCCTTGTGTCGAATCAACAAATTTGGGTTTAATACTTTACCCTCGAAAACTGTTGCGATCCCCTACACTTGTCGGTTATCAGTGACCATTGCCAATCCTTCAGATTATGCCCTATTTTAGAATGTCTCGCCCCTCTAGGATAGCTCACCAAATCTGCGAATGACATGAACCCAACTCTTCCATAAGAAACTCCGTGTTTGGGAAATAAGATGCCTTGAGGATCCTAGCACTCAATGATGAAGGATCATGCAGCACCCTCCACGCCTGTCTAGCTAACAGTGCTAGATTAAAGAGCTCGAGGTCTCTGAAACCCATTCCTCCCAAGTACTTTGGTCTCGTCATTACTTCCCATGATACCCAAGCCAGTTTCCATTGCCCCTCCTTGCAGCCCCACCAGAACTTGCGGATGATGGAATTTATATGTTCACATAGGCCTCTAGGGAGCTTGAAACATGACATGGAATAAACCGGAATAGCTTGTCCAACCGACTTGATCAGCACCTCCTTACCCCCCAGCAGATAGGCACTTGCCCATCCAACCTTTCACCTTGTCTGTGATAGCCTGGTGTGACGCACCAAAACCGACGCTCCAGAAGACTTCCAGCTATTCCAGGTTTCGCCATGTGTTTCGTTTGCTTGTTTTATTTATTTTTGCATTGCATCTTGTCATCATGCCATCATGTCACTAATCTTTTCATCTCAACTAAATAAATTGCATAGATCATTTGATCTATTTAAATCGGGGGATATTCACATGGTGATTTCTCTTTGTAACATATACTCCCAATATTATAGGGAGCTATAATAAAAATATTCCATTTGTTTCGAATTAACCCAAACACACTTGCATATATCCCGCATGCCTTTTCTACTTCAACATTGGTTGCCCAGACGTCGCCAACAATTCTTATCCCTTTTATCGAGGCTCTTCCAAAAATTCTCAACATTTTTGGACACCCCCTAAAGTCTAGACTCCATTCAAACTCCTTCGGTGCAAGTCAAATAATTTTGGTTTTAACTTCCCCTGTTTTGTCGGAACCACTTTTGTCGGGGTGGAAATATTCCATAAAGCCTCAGAAAATAAGTTCCCCCATTTTATTATTGTACATGGCCTCTTATGTTAATTCCTTTGTTCTCTCTCTATTTTTTCCCTGCTAAAGAGAATAGAGGGAGAGAGAGAGCACAAAGCCAGCAGGCAGGCCGGCCTCCTTCCGCGCGGCCCACGTGACCTCATGGCCCAAGGCCCATCCCACCTATTAACCCTAGCCCCGAACCCCCTCAACCCGCTCTCTTCCCTCGTTCCTTCCGTGCGCCACCTCTAATTGATCCCCTCTTCCTCTACCATCTCTCTCGACCTCTTCCTCCTACCCGCCGTTCCCGCTCGATCCCATCGACTGGCCTCCTCCTGCCTAGACGGAGTAGGGCCCCGGTGCCCGTGTCCGTCCCCACAAGCCGTCCTTCCCCTCCGGGCCCTCCTCCACCAGCTAGCCGCCGCCAAGCTCCTCCTGCCTCGACCTCGCCAAGACCAGCGTGGCCCTCTCCACTGCGCCAAGTTCCTCCCACCGTCGTCCGGCGTCCGGCGTCCGCGCCCCAAGCGCCACGCCTCCTCCTCCCCGCTGCGGGCGACCAAGGCCGTCAAAGCAGCCCGGCCGACCATGCCACCAAGTCCTTCTCGCTGCCGCGCCGGCCTCTTCCTCGTTTCTGGCCTCGCCTGCACCTCGACCGCCGCCGCCTTCACGCCTCCCGACGCCATCGCTGCCTCGCGTCGTCTTCGTCGGCACTGTCCCCGCCTCGGGCCTCGCCGATCTGCTTGAGCGCTTCAAGACCCCGCCGCCGAGCTCCACGTCGCTGCCTCTGCTTCACTTCGAGCCCTCCTATGTGTCGTTTGCTCAGGCCGCCAGCAGGCTCAGCGGCTTGCTCGACCCGCTGCCTTGACCACACTCGTGCGCGTGCGCAAGGGCTGCAAGGCCAACAGTGCCTCCCCTTCGGATCCGACGCCTTCGGGTTGCTTCGATTTTGATGCACCAAGTTCCTCTTCGACAAGTGTACGACTACGCCCGCACGACTACAAGGCGTTCCGCCAAGTACCACTACCGTCGCTCCGAAAACGATGGATTCGTCAAGTACCTCTCTGAAATGAAATGTGAATGACTACTTCGATGACGAACCCGTGCACAACTACTTCCTCTACGTAAAACGTGAACGGCTACAAAACATGTACCGCTACCACCGCGTGTACCACTACTTCCCTCGACGTCTCGAACCCCTCAGAAAACGCACGCTTCAAAGGTATACCGCCGAGACGATTGTTGCATGTGTTGTATGAGATGTTGATACGTCTCCAACGTATCTACTTTGCCAAACACTTTTGCCCTTGTTTTGGACTCTAACTTGCATGATTTGAATGGAACTAACCCGGACTGACGCTGTTTTCAGCAGAACTGCCATGGTGTCGTTTTTGTGCAGAAATAAAAAGTTCTCGGAATCGCCTGAAAAACAACGGAGATTTATTTCAGAAAATATAAAAAATACCTGTAAGAAGATCCACACATGGGGGCCCATGGGCTGTCCTCGAGGGTGGGGGGCGCGCCCTCCTGCCTTGAGGACATCCCGATGCCCCACCGACATATCCCCAGGTCCTATATATTCCGTTTCGCGGAGAAAAAAATCAAGGAATTGTCGCGTTTTACGAGACGGAGCCGTCGCCAAGCCCTAATCTCTCTCGGGAGGGCTGATCTGGAGTCCGTTCGGGGCTCCAGAGAGTGGAGATCGTCGCCATCGTCATCATCAACCTTCCTCCATCACCAATTCCATGATGCTCACCGCCGTGCGTGAGTAATTCCATTGGAGGATTGCTGGACGGTGATGGGTTGGATGGGATCTATCATGTAATCGAGTTAGTATTGTTAGGGTTTGATCCCTAGTATCAACTATGTTCTGAGATTGATGTTGCTATGACTTGGCTGTGCTTAATGCTTGTCACTAGGGCCCGAGTGCCATGATTTCAGATCTGAACCTATTATGTTTTCATGAATATATGTGTGTTCTTGATCCTATCTTCCAAGTCTATAGTCACCTACTATGTTTTATGATCTGGCAACCCCGAAGTGACAATAATTGGGACCACTCCCGGTGATGACCATAGTTTGAGGAGTTCATGTATTCACTATGTGTTAATGCTTTGGTCCGGTACTCTATTAAAAGGATGCCTTAATATCCCTTAGTTTCCAATAGGACCCCGCTGCCACGGGAGGGTAGGACGAAAGATGTCATGCAAGTTCTTTTCCATAATCACGTATGACTACATTCGGAATACATGCCTACATTGCATTGATGAACTTGAGCTAGTTCTGTGTCACCCTAGGTTATAACTTCTACATGATGAATTGCATCTGACGTAATTTCCCATCACCGATCCAATGCCTACGAGCTTTACCTATATTGCTTGTCGCTTATTTACTTTTCCATTGCTATTATCACAAAAACTATAAAAACACTATCTTTACTATTATTGCTGCTACCACCACTATCATATTACTGTGCTACTAAACTATCTTGCTGCAGATACTATGTTTCCAGGTGTGGCTGAATTGACAACTCAGTTGCTAATACTTAAGAGTATTCTTTGGCTCCCCTTGTGTCGAATCAACAAATTTGGGTTTAATACTTTACCCTCGAAAACTGTTGCGATCCCCTACACTTGTGGTTTATCAAGACTATCACTGTGAAGAATTTGAAGGACTCAAAAACCAAGATCTTACCCTCAACTACGAGAGGAGGTAAGGAACTGCCATCTAGCTCTTCACTAGATTCTCCTTCTGTTATGAGTAAACTTGCGACACCTACTCCTGCTATTGAGTCTGATATGTCGTATGTTCTTGATGATGCTACTTCTGCTATGTATGATGAAACTACCTCTATGCCTGATACTGTGCCACTAGGTGAATTTCTAGTTGAACAAATTGCTAAGGTTAGGGAGAGTGCAAATGTTGATGATATTTATGAAAGTGATGATCAAACTACTCCCAATAAATATGAATTGCCTATTGTGCCTGAGGGTTATGTTATGGATTAAGAAACTGCTAGAGACTTTCTTGCTTGCAAGGATAGATATGATCTTAAGAAGTTATTAGCTAAGCTAAAAGAAAAGTCGTTGAATGCTAGAATGAAACATGACCCTGCTTTTGCTACTTCACCTATATGTGTCACTGATAAGGATTATGAGTTCTCTGTTTATCCTGAGTTAATTACTTTGGTTGAATATGATCCTTTCCATAGCTATGAGTCTGAAACTGTTGTGGCACATCTTACCAAGTTGAATGATATAGCCACCCTATTTACCAACGATGAAAGGATTCGTTACTACTATATCCTTAAGTTGTTTCCGTTCTCTTTAAAGGGGGATGCTAAGACTTTGTTTAATTCTCTTGATCCTGGTTGTTTGCGTAGTCCCCATGATATGATGTATTACTTTTCTGCTAAATATTTTCCCGCTCATAAGAAACAAGTTGCCTTACAAGAAATTTATAACTTTGCTCAAACTGAAGAAGAGAGTCTCTCGCAAGCTTGGGGGAGGCTTCTCCAGTTACTTAATGCTTTGCCTGATCATCCTCTTGAGATGCATGATATACTTGATGTCTTTTATAATGGACTAACCGATGCTTCCAGAGACCACCTGGATAGTTGTGTTGGTTGTGTTTTCAGGGAAAGAACAGTGGAACAAGCTGAATTATTATTGAATAATATGATGGCCAATGAAAATAATTGGACACTTCCTGAACCAGCTCCTAAGCCAACTCCGAAGAAAAGAGGTGTTCTATTTCTTAGTCCTGAAGACATGCAAGAGGCAAAGAAATCCATGAAAGAAAAAGGTATTAAAGCTGAAGATGTTAAGAATTTACCACCTATTGAAGAAATACGTGGTCTTGATAACCCGACACAGGTAGTAAAGGTAAATTCTCTTTATAGATTTGATGAAGGTGATATTCCTCGTTATAAGAAAGCTAGCCAATGCTTAGATGAGTTTGACAATTTTATTGTGAAACAAGAAACTTCAATGCTTATGTTGGTAGACAATTACAACACAATGCTTATATGATTGAACGCTTGAGTGATTATCTGTCTAATGCTAAGGATGAACTGAAATTATTAGTATACATGCTTCTATGGTCACCACTCAAGTAGAACAAGTACTTAAGGCTCAGAATGATTTCCTCTATGAATTAAAAAGTAAGAATAAGGATAATGTTGTTAGAGTTGTAACTAGAGGTGGTAGAATGACTCGGGAACCACTGTATCCTGAAGGCCACCCTAAGAGAATTGAGAAAGATTCTCGGACAGCTAATTTAGATGCACCTAGTTCTTCTAAAAAGAAGAAAAAGAAAAGTGATAGAAATTTGCATGCTTCTAGTGAACCTGTAGCTCACCCACCTGAAAATCCCAATGACATATCTGTTTCCGATGCTGAGACACTATCTGGCAATTAACATGAACCTAGTGATAATATTAATAATGATCTTCATCATGATGCTCAACCTAGCAATGACAATGATGTAGAGATTGAACCTGGTGTTGATCTTGATAACCCACAATCAGAGAATCGACGTTATGATAAGAGAGACTTTGTTGCTAGGAAGAACGGTAGGGAAAGAGAACCATGGGTTCAGAAACCCATGCCTTTTCCTCCGAAACCATCCAAGAAAAAGGATGATGACGATTTTGAGCGCTTCGCTGAAATGATTAAACCTATCTTTTTGCGTATGCGTTTGACTGATGTGCTTAAAACAAATCCTTATGCCAAGTATATGAAAGATATTATTACCAACAAAAGAAAGATACCAGAAGTAGAAATTTCCACCATGCTTTCCAATTACACTTTTGAGGGTGGAATGCCTAAGAAACTAGGAGATCCAGGAGTACCTACTATACCTTGCTCCATTAAGAGAAATTATGTTAAAACTGCTTTGTGTGATCTTGGAGCTGGTGTTAGTGTTATGCCTCTCTCTTTATATCGTAGACTTGACATGAGTAAGTTGACACCTACTCAAATATATTTGCAAATGGCTGATAAATCAACTGCTATACCTGTCGGTATTTGTTAGGATGTGCCTGTTGTGGTTGCAAATGTTACTATTCTAACGGACTTTGTTATACTTGATATTCCCGAGGATGATAGTATGTCTATTATTCTTGGAAGACCTTTTTTGAATACTGCAGGGACTATTATTGATTGAAACAAAGGCAATGTCACTTTACATGTCAATGGTAATGAGCATACGGTGCACTTTCCGAGGAAACAACCTCAGGTCTTCAGTATCAATTATATTGGAAAAACTTCAACTATTACTATTGGAGGTTTTGAGTTTCCTATTCCTACTATCCAGAAGGCATATGACATACTTATTGTTGGGGACATACATATCCCCATTGAGGTAAAATAGTGTTATTCGAAAATTCTCCGATTTCATGTTACTCGAAAAGAGTTTATTAACAAGACCTGATCAACCTTGTTAATGGATTCCTTTTGATGAAAATGGGATAGGTGAATCTAGATAGAACAAACCTTCTGTACCCTCCTTTTACTTTCTGTTAATTAGGTTAAATAAAAGAAAAATAGCATTATCTGTCTGTTTCCAGACTTATCCATGCAATAAAAAAATATCCTGAAAATAAAAGTTATTCAAATGCCATGAAAATGAAATATGATTTTTTCTAGAATATTTAAGAAAATATGGCACTGAACACACAGCGAGGGGAGCCAGCACGTGGCCTCGAGGGCACAGGGTGCGCCCCCCTTCACAGGGCGCGCCCCCTTGCCTCGAGGGCCCCACGTGGCCCCCCTCCACTTTTCCCTTCACCCATGCTCTTCTTCTTCCTCCCAAAAAAATCCCCAGCCAGCTCAAACCCGAGTTCTAGCTCATTTTGCTGCCATTTTCGGTCTCCTTGCTCAAAGCACCATTCACCAAACTGTTTGGGGAGATTGTTCCTTGGTATGTGACTCCTCCATTGGTCCAATTAGTTTTTGTTCTAGTGCTTTATTTGTTGCAAATTTGTGCTGCTATGGTGACCTTGTTCTTGAGCTTGCATGTCAAATTTTCTTGGTCCCAAGTAGTTCTAATGCATGATATAGCCTCTAGGCACTTATAGGAGTTGTTGCTATCAATCTTGTTGAGTTTGGTTAACTTTTATTGTGAGTTACTAAAAATTTCAGAAATTTTCAGAAAAGGACAATGTTAAAAAGAATATTGAGGGGCTCTTCTAGCAAGAGCTCAGAGGAGAAGAAGAAAGAAGAAAATAAGAAGCCCAAGTATCATCTTCCTCGCATGGCGGAAGTTCGACCGTGCGAGTGGCCTTATAATAATTTCATGATGTCCGCTGGTATTTACGAAGACTTTTATTGGATGGCGAATAATGCAGGCCTCACCGACTTCCTCAACGACAAAAAGAGCAGTATCTCTTACTCACCAATATTTTTACGCAAAGCTTTCATTTTCATTCTAGGAAAAGACCACCTACGGTGGAGTTTCGCTTATATGATGTGGTTAAGGAGATATCACTGTTAGATTTTTGTGAAATATGCAAAGTACCCTTTGAAGGAATACTTGATGAACCACGTCATGAAGACGTCAAAGGGTTTACTGATATGATAGCCGTAGGTGAAACTAGACAAGTTTCAGGGGCAAGAATCACCAGTATACACTTCCCTGTTCTGCGCTACTTAGCTTTATTTGCTAGTAGGTGTTTAATTGGTCGCGGGAACAGTGGGAATCTCAGTGCCCCTGATATTATCATTTTACGCCATGCTTTGTTTCGTGACACAACTTTTAGCTTGGGCGCCGTCGTTGCCAAGCGATTGAGTCTGAACCGCTCAAAGGGGCCCGTCTTTGGAGGCATCTTTGTTTCTCACCTTGCTGAACATTTTAATATACCTATTAGGCATCATGAGAAGGAAGAAAAATTGCTTGCCCCTGTTTATCTAGACTACAAGAGCATGGTAGCTCATGACTTTATTGTTAAAGACAAAACTATGCAGCTACTTTATAAATTGAGGTTTGATGAAATATACTGTGAAATTGTTACCTTGCCCGCACCATCTCTGTTTGATCTTTCCATAGGCAAGTACCTCATTACATTAGATGCCTTCTACCAGTACCAAGGACAGGCACAAGCTTCAGAGCCTGAGCCAGAACCACCATTTGATCCTTCTCGTCAATCTGTTTATGGGTGGGACCTGGACGAGCTCGCCAACCAGTGGCATCCAGAGGACACATCTCAGTACACTGGAGGGAGTGGCTTCGATCCTTGGCCATAGACCAACTTAGGCCAAAAGCCTAAGCTTGGGGGAGTACGTGTTTCTCACCGACTTTACTTTCATGTTCACACTTATTCTTTTTGTCGGTGCTCACACTCTTTCACTGTACCATCCATGCTTAGTTTAATTTTCGTTTACTTAGTCTATTTCTTGTGTGCTAGAAAAAACCAGAAAAACAAAAAATTAGTTGTAGCTTCTAGCTAGTTTACTTTCTTTGCTTGTAGTAGTAACAAAAAAGTGAAAACCCTAAAAGACTTCCCTTTCTTCTTTTGCTTGTTGGGAGCTTTCCTGTGTAAATAGTTTCTTTTCTTTTCTTTAGGAGTTAAGAGTAGAAGACCTTGATTAAAATGCTTAGTGGCTCTCATATGCTTTGTTGTTGATTTAATCTTCAGCCATATTACCTTATGTTCTCTCTTGTATTAAATGCCTGCAGATTCCAGCTTAGTCCAATGCACGTGCACTATTATTATTATCCACACTGTTCGGTTGTGCGAGTGAAAGGCAATAAGGATGATATATGATGAACTAATTGAGATGAGAAAAGCTGGTATGAATTCGACCTCTCTTGTTTTTGTAAATATGATAGCTCATCGTTCTTGATTCAGCTTGTTATGAATGAAACATGTTTGCAATGACAATTAGAGATCATAGCTGCTTATGCCATGCTTAATTAGCTGAGAGTTTATAATGGTCTATCTTGCGTGCCAACATGATATTAAAATGGTTGTGATGTGGTATGATGGGTGGTATCCTCCTCTGAACGATTTAAGTGACTTGACTTGGCACATGTTCACGCATGTAGTTGAAACAAATCAACATAGCCTTCACGATATTTATGTTCATGGTGATTTATATCCTACTCATGCTTGCATTCATTGTTGATTAATTTTAATGCATGTCCATGACCGTTGTTGCTCTCTAGCTGGTCGCTTCCCAATCTTATTCTAGCCTTCACATGTACTAAGCGGGAATACTGCTTGTGCATCCACTTCCATAAACCCCAAAGTTATCCCACATGAGTCCACCATACCTTCCTATATGCGGTATTTACTTGCCGTTCCAAGTAAATTTGTATGTGCCAAACTCTAAACCTTCAAATGAAATTATGTTTTGTATGCTCAAACAGCTCATGTATCAACTAGGGATGTCTATATCTTCCATTCTAGGTGGGTTATTCTCACGATGAGTAGACTCCGCTCATCATTCACGAGAAAATGGCTGGTCACCGAGATGCCCAGTCCCATGCTCAAAATCATAATAATTAAACAAAACTCCCCCAGGGTTGTTGCTTGTTTGGACGGTAACCCATGGATTCGGCTGGCCGTGGAGTGTGCTTGTTGGTGGTTGGGGGAGTATAAACTTTACCATTCTGTTTGGGGACCGCCTATAATGTGCGTAGCATGGGAGATATCGAGATTCTTGGTTGTTATGTTGACAATGAAAGTATACCACTCAAAATGTTATTCAATCTCTATTTAAAAATCGAGCTCTGGCACCTCTACAAATCCCTGCTTCCCTCTGCGAAGGGCCTATCTATTTACTTTTATGCAGAGTCATCATCCTCTTATCAAAAATCACCAGTAGGAGAGCACCTCTGTCGTTCCATGTATTACTATTAATTTGCATTGAGTGTGATCATGATTGGATCTCTTTTACCATGAATTACAATGTCTAGTCAGTCCTTGATCTTTAAAGGTGTTCTGCATTTATGTTTTGCGGTCTCAGAAAGGGCTAGCAAGATACTATCCTGTTATATCATATCATGATTGTTTTGAGAAGTGTTGTCATCCGAGGTTTATTATTATTGCTCGCTAGTTGATTATGCCATTTATGTGAGTAGTCTTGAGACCTGAAAGTTATTGTGAATGTGGTTAGTTCATTATCTTGTTGAAAACCTGAATGCTAGCTTACATATTTAAAACAACAAGAGCAAACAGAGTTTGTCAAAGTTTTTCTTTATCACTTTCAGTTTATCAACTGAATTGCTTGAGGACAAGCAAAGGTTTAAGCTTGGGGGAGTTGATACGTCTCCAACGTATCTGCTTTGCCAAACACTTTTGCCCTTGTTTTGGACTCTAACTTGCATGATTTGAATGGAACTAACCCGGACTCACGCTGTTTCAGCAGAACTGCCATGGTGTTGTTTATGTGTAGAAATAAAAAGTTCTTGGAATCGCCTGAAAATCAACGGAGATTTATTTCAGAAAATATAAAAAATACCGGCAAGAAGATCCACACTTGGGGGCCCACGGGTTGTCCTCGAGGGTGGGGGGCGTGCCCCCTTCCCAGGGCGCGCCCCCCCTGCCTCGAGGGCACCCCGATGCCCCACCGACGTATCCCAAGGTCCTATATATTCCGTTTCGTGGAGAAAAAAATCAAGGAGAAAGAATTATCACGTTTTACGAGATGGAGCCGCTGCCAAGCCCTAATCTCTCTCGGGAGGGCTGATCTGGAGTCCGTTCGGGGCTCCGGACAGTGGAGATCGTCGCAATCATCATCATCAACCTTCCTCCATCACCAATTCCATGATGCTCACCGCCGTGCGTGAGTAATTCCATCATAGGCTTGTTGGACGGTGATGGATTGGATGGGATCTATCATGTAATCGAGTTAGTTTTGTTAGGGTTTGATCCCTAGTATCCACTATGTTCTGAGATTGATGTTGCTATGACTTTGCTGTGCTTAATGCTTGTCACTAGGGCCCGAGTGTCATGATTTCATATCTGAACCTATTATGTTTTCATGAATATATGTGTGTTCTTGATCCTATCTTGCAAGTCTATAGTCACCTACTATGTGTTATGATCCGGCAACCCCGAAGTGACAATAATCGGGACCACTCCCGGTTATGACCATAGTTTGAGGAGTTCATGTATTCACTATGTGTTAATGCTTTGGTCCGGTACTCTCTTAAAAGGAGGCCTTAATATCCCTTAGTTTTCAATAGGACCCCGCTGCCACGGGAGGGTAGGACAAAATATGTCATGCAAGTTATTTTCCATATGCATGTATGACTACATTCGGAATACATGCCTACATTGCATTGATGAACTGGAGCTAGTTATGTGTCACCCTAGGTTATAACTTCTACATGATGAATTGCATCCGACGTAATTTCCCATCACCGATCCAATGCCTACGAGCTTTACCTATATTACTTGTCTCTTATTTACTTTTCCGTTGCTATTATCACAAAAACTACAAAAACACTATCTTTACTTTTATTGCTGCTACCACCACTATCATGTTACTGTGCTACTAAACTATCTTGCTGCAGATACTAAGTTTCCAGGTGTGGCTGAATTGACAACTTAGTTGCTAATACTTAAGAGTATTCTTTGGCTCCCCTTTGTCGAATCAACAAATTTGGGTTTAATACTTTACCCTCGAAAACTGTTGCGATCCCCTACACTTGTGGGTTATCAGATGTCCCACTTGTTTGCACCGTGCCCGAATCGTCGCTTGCATTGCCACTCGTTTCCTTGCAACCATCTCGTGGGACACCCGGTAACCGGGAGCACCCCACTGTCTTGCATGACACACTCACGCCGCCCTTCTTTTGTACCGATATCTCAACGAGGTGTCGGATCACCGGAACGTTGCCGTGGCACCGTATCCGTTTTTGCTGCCACGACCCCCTTTTCTTTTCGTCGTGGCGACAAATGCTCCATATCATCTTCATGTCAACTTTTAACTAAAAATTACATAAAACTTGCATTTGTCATCTGCATCATCATAACAACATCTAAATGGCTAAAATTGTTGTTTGCTTTAATTTGCTAAATATGACATGGGGATTTTCCGGAATTGTTGTTGTTATTTCTGGCCTCATTTAAAATGACAAGATAGCTAGTTTACTTATGCTTCACCTCTTGCCATGTTAGCAAATATTTAACCTTGTCTTGTAAATAAATGAGAGTCAACTAAATAAATATAATGTGGTGTTTTGTCAATATGCAACTCGTTGCATATTGAGCTCCACTTAGATTGTGGTGTTGTTTGTGCACTTTGTTATGCATGCATATTTAAACCGGACATGCATCATACTTGTTTGTGCATCATGCCATGGTTATGCTTGTGTGTTTACCATGTTGTTTGCTTCTTTCCGGTTTACTTCTCTCGTTAGCTTCTGTTTCATTCCGGAGTTGTGAGGATTTGTTCGACTACTTCATGGTCTCATTCTACTTCTTTGCGGGATCCCATGCAAGATGACCATTCCCCAATATCACCTCTATCTTTGCCTATGCTAGCTGTCTCGTTCTTTAGCTATGCCTCGATGCACATTCTTGTTTGTCAGTCTTCTATTGTTGCCATGAAACCCTCTAACCGCCTTCCTAGCAAACCGTTGATTGGCTAAGTACGCTTTTGCTCAGCCCCTCTTATAGCATTATTAGTTGCAGGTGAAGTTATTGAAGATTGCTCCATGTCCGTACTTGTTATTGGGATAACACAATATATACATGTTATAAACTAATGCACCTATATATTGGCAATGGGTGGAAGGCTTGGCCTTCTGCTTGGTGTTTTGTTCCACTCATGCCGCCTAAGGACCCGATAAACCGGTGTTATGTTCCTTGGTTTTGCGTTCCTAACATGGTTGGGGTTTATGGGCCCCCCGTGATAATTCGCATTGCTTAAAGCTTTTCCATCAAGGCCCAACTTTGGTTTTACCATTTGCCTAACAACTAAAACTTGTCAAGGGAGTAATTAACCTGAGGATTTATTAATCAACCCCCCGGGCCAGTGCTCGTCTTGAGTGTTGGTCCAAACCTGTCAATCGTCGGTGACCGCCAGGGGCAACTCCGGTATTTTGGTCTACCAGGAAGTTTGGACAATCCGGTCGTGGCCTGAGGCGAGATACGCGCAGCTACTATCAGGGTGTCGGCACGCCGGGAGGTCTTGCTGGATTAGTTTTAGCTTTGTCGAAATATCTTGAGCCCGGGATTCCGAGGATACTCGGGTCTTCCCAATTTGGAGTTGCGACTCCGCAGATCGTGAGCTTGTGATGGGCTAAGTTGGGACACCCCTGCAGGGTTTTGATCTTTCGAATGCCATGCCCGCGGTTATGTGGCAGATGGGAATTTGTTAATATCCGGTTGTAGAAAAGTTGACACCATATCCTTAAGAATACACTACCTGTGTGAGTAACCGTGATGGTCTCTTTTCGAAGGGTTTCGAAAAGTGAACACGGTGGGGTTATGCATGATGTGAGTAGCTAGGATCACTTCTTGATCATCCTTGGTGACCGTTGGCACATTTCTCATCTCGCTCTGAATTTGTAAGCTAGTTGCTTAGTGCTTGTTGCAGACACTTTATTACCCCTCCACACCTAAAGGATTTGTTTGTTTTGATACCCGGGAATGGGATTGCTGAGTGCTACCTCTTGAGCTTGCGTTGCATTCCCTCGAAGAGGAAAGGGAGATGCAGCACAGTAGTGTAAGTATTTCCCTCAGTTTTTGAGAACCAAGGTATCAATCCAGTAGGAGACCATGCGCTAGTCCCTCGCACCTGCACAAACAAATAAGAACTTCGCAGCCAACACGATAAGGGGTTGTCACTTACGATAGGGAGATCTGATGGAGATGATAATTATATTTTTGGTATTTTTGGTATAGAAACAGAAAGTAAGGAAAGAAAATAAACAACGGCAACAGAAATTGACGGGAAAGTAATATGATAAAGATAGACCTGGGGGCCATAGTTTTCTCTAGTGGCTTCTCTCATGATAGCGGTATTCTACGGCGGGTAAACAAATTACTGTCGAGCAATTGATAGAAAAGCGAATAATTATGAGATTATCTAGGCATGATCATTGTATATAGGCATCACGTCCGAGACAAGTAGACCGAAATGATTCTGCATCTACTACTATTACTCCACACATCGACCGCTATCCAGCATGCATCTAGTGTATTAAGTTCATACGAACAGAATAACGCCTTAAGCAAGATGACATGATGTAGACGGATAAACTCAAGCAATATGATGAAAACCCCATCTTTTTATCCTCGATGGCAACAATACAATACGTGCCTTGCTGCCCCTACTGTCACTAGGAAAGGAGACCGCAAGATTGAACCCAAAGGCAAGCACTTCTCCCATTGCAAGAACTATAGATCTAGTAGGCCAAACCAAACCGATAATTCAAAGAGACTTGCAAGGATATTATGAGCACACATAAAAATTTCAGAGAAGAACCAAATATCTTTCATAGATAACCTTGATCATAAACTCACAATTCATCGGATCTCGACAAAAACACCGCAAAAAGAGATTACATTGAATAGATCTCCTCGAAGACCGAGGAGAACTTTGTATTGAGGTCCAGAGAGAGAAGAAGCCATCTAGATACTAGCTATGGACCTGAAGGTCTAAGGTAAACTACTCACAACTCATGGTGAGGGTGATGATGATGATGATGATGAAGGCCTCCGTGATGGATCCCCCTCCCGGAACAGGCTCCAAGATGGGATCTCCACGGGAACAGCAGCTACGGCGGTGGAATTAGGGTTTTCTCTCTGCGTATGGAGTTTTTGGGGTACGTAGGTATATATAGGAAGAAGAGGGGCATCAGGGGCCACAGGGGCTGCCCTCGAGGCAGGGGGCGCACCCTGGGAAGGGGGGCGCCCCCCC
>LR738715.1:801239050-801273631 GCA_902687465.1 Secale cereale
CACCCTCGAGGGTGGCCCTTCCGTCTCCTGGCATGGCCCCGAAGTCTATCGTGCGTGATTTCCTCCAAAAATATCTCTCGTGAAGGTTTCATTCCGTTTGGACTCCGTTTGATATTCCTTTTCTGCAAAACCCTGAAACAGGCAAAAAAACAGCAATATGGATTGGGCCTTTGGGTTAGTAGGTTAGTCCCAAAAATGATATAAAAGTGAATGATAAAGCCCATTAAACATCCAAGACTTCATAAATAATAGCATGGAACAATCAAAAATTATAGATACGTTGGAGACGTATCACTGAGTCCTTGTGACTCACTGATTACAACACACACCAGATGCAGGTACAGCTGAGTACTACGTAGGAGATGGACAAGAACTTCACTGGGAGTTCGATGAAGAGCATGGTCGTATGTATGTGACTTTTTCCGACGATCAGTAGTGGCTCCTACTAGGGGCGATCAGGACTTGTGTTATGGTATCTTTCTCGTTTGGTTTTCGCCCGTAGTCGGACCCTGTGTTCTTCGGATGATGTATGATATTGTATTCATTGTGTGACGTGGCGAGTATAAGCCAGCTATCCTTTCAATTTCATCCCTGAACTTTTACATGAGATGTGCAAAGATACCATACTTGAGATCATTCTAGTATGCGCTCATGTCTTTAAGTCGTGCCTCGACACGTAGGAGACATAGTCGCATACTGGGCATTACAAGTTGGTATTCATAGCCTTCTCCGACCTAGGCACACACACACACACAAAATGTTTTGAGTCCTATATATATCGGAGAGTAGGATTTCTTTATACTCCTCTTCCCCTTCATCGCTCTGGTGAGGACTCCTGACGTTGTTTTAACTGCACTATTCTCAAAATGTCACCAAATTATTTTTAGGATCACGCGGGTATTGTTTGGATTGTTCTGATATCTTGTGACGAGAACATTGTTCTCGATGCCTCCTGTCATTTAGGGGTTGTGGCAGTGTCCCGGGGAGTTGAGCTCCGAGGTGTTGTCGTCACAAATGTATCGTAGCGGTTCTAGAATACCAGAGGCGGCCGACATCGAAAACTCTTCTATGCGGTTAGTGGTGAGATAACCCCGACGTCACCCAGTACTGGGGAGATAGTTCGGGAGTATTGCCACAGTTAGTATAGCGGATGCGTTTCGAAGGTCTGAGGTAAACAGTTTCCGAGGATGACTGGTTATGTGTTGACGGATGGATACAGCTGGATGTAGGTTTAGAGTTGAGTGCGCGGTGCTTCCCCTGTATCCCCAACACTAGATTGCATAACCGGAAAGCTTCGGGAATTAATAGGTGGGTTTCAAGTAGCTCGTAGGTAATCTTCCAACGGGTGCATGGTATGAGGTTTGGGGTTCAACATCTAGTGAAGAGGTTTCATGGGCGCTGTTCCAATTGGGAGTTGCATCTCAAAGGATCCTTGGCTATGCTGATCCGGAGATTGCAAGACCCTTTGTAACACGTTCCATGGGGCATCAGCACGAACATGTGGGAAGAAACCTCTATTATGTATTTGTTCCATCTGTACCTTGTTGTTTTATTCTATCATTTTGTTCTCCCAAGTGGCTTCTCGACAAGTTGATGTACCATTAAGGTACGGAATTCATTCGTTCAATTCTCTGTTTGAATGATATTGTGAAGATTATGTTGCTACATATCTATCCTTTGTTTTTGTTTTGATTGCGGTATCCGAGTTGCTTCGATGTCAGGTGTTGATTCCATACCTTTCCTAATCGGTGTTCTCATATTCCTATGGGAGTGCTAATCCTTCTTGATCATCAAGATTGTCATGTTAAATTCTTCTTAACTGGCGTGCTTCTCTTCAAGTTAACCCGATCCTTTTAATATACGCAGACCAAGTCTTGGGTTTTCTCAATGGTGTCTGTTTCATTCATCCCAAGTTATCTTTGTTTTTCCCCGCCCTCCCACCCCTCTTCTTCTCGGAGTCAGAAATTCTAAAATGAAATATCCATTATGTTCATGTGATGTTTCTTCATTCTTTTCCTTCAATGTTCTTATCCGGTGATTCTCGGGAAGAGGCTCATGAGCTTCAAGTTTATCATTCTCCGTTCTCGTTTCTTCTCTGGTGGACTAAATTCAAGATTTGGTGTTTATCATATTTGTGCCTCTTGTTTCACATGTTTTCGAAATTCTTATCCAAGCCTCTCCTATTTACTCAACTCTCTCTATGTCCATATCCGGAGTTTACAAGGTATCTCAGAAGATTCATGTTTCAATTCTTAATCCGTTCAAGCTATTTTGAGGATTGTCATCTTATTCAAGCCATTTAATTCACCGGTGCACTATCTCTCAAGCAATCTTTCACAAAGGTGTTTCTTTTGAGTGGGCCCTAACCCACAGGTCTTTTTTTCCAGGATCTTACCTGACTCTTCTAATCTTTTCCAGAGTTATTCTCAGATCCTTTCAAGTGTGACGTAAGAATGAATTTACATCAGTCATATGCCTTCTCCAAGATCGCTTTCAAATTATTTTCATCGTTGGTTCAACATTTTCATTCTTCATTCAGGCGTGCCTCGATAAATTCATGGTGTTGTATTTCGTCGTCATTCTCAACATTTGAAGACCGGAGAAGAGTTTCTCTTAAATCTTGGCCCGTTCTCTTGAAGATTCGTGGTTCTAGCTTCATGACATCCTCATAGTTGTCTCGGTCACGAGGAATCTTTTCATATCATCCGAAGCATTTCATGAATTCTTTCCATTGTGATCCTCCAAAGGCCATCATTTCATAAGATTTCTTCGTTCTCAGTTTTCAACTTCGTCCTCTAACTATTCTTAATTGATGCCTCTTCGTTCGTCTCCATATTCTTACGGTGGTTCATTCAAGATTACTCTTTCGTTGTTATCATATCAATTCATTTGTTCTTTTCATAATCCTACCAGTGATTTGTTGAATACTTTCTCAAGTTTGTGCGAGATCTCTCTTTAATTCTTGCAACGGGAATAAGTAGTATGCCAAATCCATTGCTTGTCGTCAATTTAAATTGATGAAGGATATGCATAACATAATTCTTATTCTAGTTTCTTCCAAGAGATTAATCCCTTCCTTTGGAGTTTGTTCAGTAGGAATAAATTCTTGGTTTCAAGTTGTTTGTCTTGTTTCCCAGTGTTTTAAGCTCTCTCAACTTTCTCATCGCGAAGATCCATCTAAATCATTGCAAGGCTTCAATCTTATTCTTTTCATCCTTCACTTCTCGTCCTTTTGTTACCGGAGTTCTTCTTGGTGGTTCATCATGATTTAATTCATCCTCGAAGTGTTCGTCAAGATTCTTGTTGGAGGAGCTCAAGTATTCTTCATCTTGCATTCGAAGTGCAATTCTTTCTACCTTTTTCTTTTGAGGTGGTGTTATGTTATTCTTGACAATTTCCTTCATGTTTCATGATTCACAAGTTATCAAGAATGAAATATGTAAAACATCATTTTCTTTGTTCAGGAGATTTTTCCAACCCTTCAATTTCCTCGTTGGAGTTAACTTGGGTTATAATTCACCTAAAGCTTTCCCTCAGGATGTTGCTATGTGTGGTGCTCCTAAATGACCCAAGTTCTTCATTTATCCTCTCGGTGAAATAACTCTTTCGTCTCCTTGCTTATCTCAATCCAACCAATTGTTTTCGTCAGTGGCTAGTTGTCACCTCATAATTTTGAGATGTTTTCCATAAGCCCACATCAGGCTTATTCTTTTGTTGTTGATTATTTTCAACAACTCCGTTCAACCCTTCTTCGTAAGGATGATTTTCAAATTCAATTGTGGGAGAAGTTGTCATTTTATTCTCCGTTCTTTTCTTTCCATCAATCTAGCTTCTATACTTTCGTTCCGGAGGTATTGTGGTCTTGATCTCTTTGTTTCGTCATCTCGTTTGGTCAAGATCATGTTCTTTTCCTTTCTGTTCCATTCAACATGAGTGTTGTATTCTCCATTCAAGTTTCCTCAACCTATCAAGCTTTGCCTCTCTTTTAAACTGGAGTGCTATCTGAAATCTTTCGTATCCCGTGTGCCATTCTTTTAATTGCTTCGGAGGCAATGTGTTGCTGATTTCATCAAGTATCATCTAATCTTCGCAAGCTCATGTTAATTACTTCCATTTTCAGACGGATTGTTGTTCAAATTTTGTCATTCTTATTCCTTGGCTATACCGTTACGGTTTCATATTCTTTTGGTTCGTAAGCTCTTGTTTCATGTCTTTCAACCTACAAGGTTCTCGTAATGTTCCTTGTTCATCTTGTCTAACAGAGAGTTTCAATTTCTTTCATCTCCGTTGTGTCATTTCTTCAAGTTTTCAACCTCTCAAGGTTCGTGGTTTCACTCGTTTGTCGAAGAAGCAAATTTGTTTTACCTCTTATTTTCCGTTTTATCCGGTGCCATCCTTAGGATCTCAGGTCGAGATCCTCTGTTAGTCTGGGAGAGTTGTGACACCCCAAGACCGATGCTCCAGAAGACTTCCAGCTATTCCGGGTTTCGCCATGTGCTTCTTTTGCTTGCTTTATTTATTTTTGCATTGCATCTTGTCATCATGCCATCATGTCACTAATCTTTTCATCTCAACTAAATAAATTGCATAGATCGTTTGATCTACTTAAATCGAGGGATATTCACATGGTGATTTCTCTTTATAACATATACTCCCAATATTGTAGGGAGCTATAATAAAAATATTCCATTTGTTTCGAATTAACCCAAACACACTTGCATATATCCCGCATGCCTTTTCTACTTCAAGTTTGGTTGCCCAGACGTCGCCAACAATTCTTATCCCTTTTATCGAGGCTCTTCCAAAAATTCTCAACATTTTTGGACACCCCCTAAAGTCTAGACTCCATTCGAACTCCTTCGGTGCAAGTCAAATAATTTTGGTTTTAACTTCCCTTGTTTTGTCGGAACCACTTTTGTCGGGGTGGAAATATTCCATAAAGCTTTACAAAATATGTTCCACCATTTTATTCTTGTTCATGGCCTCTACTGTTAATTCCTTTGATCTCTCTCTATTTTTTCCCTGCTAAAGAGAATAGAGAGAGAGAGAGAGAGAGAGAGAGCACAAAGCCAGCAACCAGGCCAGCCTCCTTCCGCGCGGCCCATGTGACCTCATGGCCCAAGGCCCAAGGCCCATCCCACCTGTTAACCCTAGCCCCGAACCCCCTCATCTCGCTCTCTTCCCTCGTTCCTCCCGTGCGCCACCTCTACCCGATCCCCTCTTCCTCTCCCATCTCTCTCGACCTCTTCCTCCTACCCGCCACTCCCGCTCAATCCCATCGACCGGCCTCCTCCTGCCTCGACGGAGTAGGGCCCCGGCGCCCGTGTCCGTCCCCGCAAGCCTTCCTTCCCGTCCGGGCCCTCATGCACCAGCTAGCAGCCACCAAGCTCCTCCTGCCTCGACCTCGCCAAGACCAGTGTGGCCCTCTCCTCTACGCCAAGTTCCTCCTGCCGTCGTCCGGCGTCCGGCGTCCGTGCTCCAAGCGCCACGCCTCCTCCTCCCCGCTGCGGGCGACCAAGGCCGTCGGAGCAGCCCGGCCGACCAGGCTACCAAGTCCTTCTCGCCGCGGCGCCGGCCTCTTCCTCGTCTCTGGCCTCGCCTGCACCTCGACCGCTGCCGCTTCACGCCTCCCGACGCTATCGCTGCCTCGCGTCGTCTCTGTCGGCTCTGTCCCCGCCTCGGGCCTCGCCGATCTGCTCGAGCGCTTCAAGACCCCGGCGCTAAGCTACACGTCGCTGCCTCTGCTTCGCTTCGATCCCTCCTATGCGTCGTTTGCTCAGGCCGCCAGCAGGCTCAGCGGCTTGCCCGACCCGCTACCTCGACCACGCTCGTGCGCGTGCGCAAGGGCTGCAAGGCCAACAATGCCTCCCCTTCGGATCTGAGGCCTTCAAGTTGCTTCTATTTGGATGCACCAAGTTCCTCTTCGACAAGTGTACGACTACGCCCACATGACTACAAGGTGTTGCGCCAAGTACCACTATCGTCGCTCCAAAAACGATGGATTCGCCAAGTACCTCTCCGAAACGAAATGTGAACGACTACTTCGATGACGACCCCGTGAACAACTACTTCCTCTACGTAAAATGTGAACGGCTACAAAACATGTACCACTACCACCGCGTGTACCACTACTTCTCTCGACGTCTCGAACCCCTCCGAAACGCACGCTACAAAGGTATACCGCCGAGACGATTGTTGCATGTGTTGTATGAGATGTCCCACTTGTTTGCACCGTGCCCGAATCGTCGCTTGCATTGCCACTCGTTTCCTTGCCACCATCTCGTGGGACACCCGGTAACCGGGAGCACCCAACCGTCTTGCATGACACGCTCACGCCGCCCTTCTTTTGTACCGATATCTCAACGAGGTGTCGGATCATCGGAACGTTGTCGTGGCACCATATCCGTTTTCGCCGCCACGACCCCCTTTTCTTTCTGTCGTGGCGACAAATGCTCCATATCATCTTCATGTCAACTTTTAACTAAAAATTACATAAAACTTGCATTTGTGTTTAATTTGCTAAACGGCTAAAATTGTTGTTTGCTTTAATTTGCTAAATATGACATGGGGATTTTCCGGAATTGTTGTTGTTATATCCGGCCTCATTTAAAATGACTAGATAGCTAGTTTACTTATGATTCACCTCTTGCCATGTTAACAAACATTTAACCTTGTCTTGTAAATAAACGAGAGTCAACTAAATAAATATAATGTGGTGTTTTGTCAATATGCAACTCGTTGCATATTGAGCTCCACTTAAATTGTGGTGTTGTTTGTGCACTTTGTTATGCCATGCATATTTAAACCGGACATGCATCATACTTGTTTGTGCATCATGCCATGATTATGCTTGTGTGTTTACCATGTTGTTTGCTTCTTTCCGGTTTACTTCTCTCGTTAGCTTCTGTTTCGTTCCGGAGTTGTGAGGATTGGTTCGACTACTTCATGGTCTCGTTCTTCTACTTCGTGGGATCCCATGCAAGATGACCATTCCCCGATATCACCTCTATCTTTGCCTATGCTAGTTGTCTCATTCTTTAGCTATGCCTCAATGCACATTCCTGTTTGTCAGCCTCCTATTGTTGACAGGAAACCCTCTAACGGCCTTCCTAGCAAACCGTTGATTGGCTAAGTACGCTTTTGCCCAGCCCCTCTTACAGCATTGTTAGTTGCAGGTGAAGTTATTGAAGATTGCTCCACGTTCGTACTTGTTGTTGGGATAACACAATATATACATGTTATAAACTAATGCACCTATATATTGGCAATGGGTGGAAGGCTTGGCCTTCTGCTTGGTGTTTTGTTCCACTCATGCCGCCTTAGGACCCGATAAACTGGTGTTATGTTCCTTGATTTTGCGTTCCTAACACGGTTGGGGTTTATGGGCCCCCCTTGATAATTCGCATTGCTTAAAGCTATTCCAGCAAGGCCCAACTTTTGTTTTACCATTTGCCTAATAACTAAAACTTGCTGAGGGAGTAATTAACCCGAGGATTTATTAATCAACCCCCCGGGCCAGTGCTCGTCTTGAATGTTGGTCAAACTTGTCAACCGCCGGTGACCGCCAGGGCCAACTCTGGTATTTTGGTCTACCGGAAGTTTGGACAATCCGGTCGTGGCCTGAGACGAGATACGCGCGGCTACTATCAGGGTGTCGGCGCGCCGGGAGGTCTTGCTGGATTAGTTTTACCTTTGTCGAAATATCTTGAGCACGGGATTCCGAGGATACTCGGGTCTTCCCAATTTGGATTTGCGACTCCGCAGATCGTGAGCTTGTGATGGGCTAAGTTGGGACACCCTTGCAGGGTTTTGATCTTTCGAAAGCCGTGCCCGCGGTTATGTGGCAGATGGGAATTTGTTAATATCTGGTTGTAGAAAACTTGACACCGTATCCTTAAGAATACACTACCTGTGTGAGTAACCGTGACGGTCTCTTTTCAAAGGGTTTCGAAAAGTGAACACGATGTGGTTATGCATGACGTGAGTAGCTAGGATCACTTCTTGATCATCATTGGCGACCATTGGCACATTTCTCATCTCGCTCTGAATTCGTAAGCTAGTTGCTTAGTGCTTGCTGCAGACACTTTATTACCCCTCCACACCTAAAGGCTTTGTTAGTTTTGATCCCCGGGAATGGGATTGCTGAGTCCTTGTGACTCACAGATTACAACACACACCAGATGCAGGTACAGCTGAGTACGACGCAGGAGATGGACAAGAACTTCACTAGGAGTTCGATGAAGAGCGTGGCCGTATGTATGTGACTTTTTCCGACGATCAGTAGTGGCTCCTACTAGGGGCGATCTGGACTTGTGTTATGGTATCTTTCTCGTTTGGTTTTCGTCCGTAGTCGGACCCTGTGATCTTCGGATGATGTATGCTATTGTATTCATTGTGTGACGTGGCGAGTGTAAGCCAACTATCTTTTCAATTTCATCCCTTAACTTTTACATGAGATGTGCAAAGATACCATACTTGGGATCATTCTAGTATGCGCTTATGTCTTTAAGTCGTGCCTCGACACGTAGGAGATATAGTCGCATACTAGGCATTACACCTGGCTTATTAGGGATGATAGACTACTCATATCAATAAGGAATTCCTTCTTTTCCGGGAGCCCATTCGGATAGAACTCCAAAGTTAAGCGAGCTCAGCTTGGAGTAGTTTCAGGATGGGTGACCGACCGAGAAGTTGCTCCAGGGTGCGCACGAGTGAGGAAAAAGTGCGCAGAAAAGACTAGTATTGATATGTGGGGCCAGTCTAGATCCCGCCAGGAGTAACGACCACCGGCGGGTATGTCCGGGGCGTTACAAGTTGGTATCAGAGCTGACCCTCGCGGTTACACACGGATGTTTGCGGACATGTGTACGGTCATGTTATTCATGACGTTTGTGACCCGTCGTGGGACACGGCATGGCACATGTACCGGACTAGATGCACAGACGTATGTGCCAAGAGGGAACGTTTCTTTGGCCCGACGAGGACGTCGGTTCCTCTGAGTGGGGGTGTATGTGATAGCCTGACTTATTAGGGATGATAGACTACTCATATCAATAAGGAATTCCTTCTTTTCCGGGAGCCCATTCGGATAGAACTCCAAAGTTAAGCGTGCTCAGCTTGGAGTAGTTCCCGGATGGGTGACCGACCGGGAAGTTGCTCCCGGGTGCGCACGAGTGAGGACAAAGTGCGCAGAAAAGACTAGTGTTGATATCTCGCCTTGAAGAGCAGCAGGCTATCATCCGCGAATAAAAGATGGTTCACCGACGGAGCCGATGGAGCCACCTTGATGCCGCTGAGCTTGGATGATCCAATCTGAGATTTTTAACAGGCAAGAAAGGCCCTCTGCTGCCAACATGAAAAGGTATGGAGAGATAGGGTCTCCCTGACGAATACCTCTGGATGGTGAAAATTCTTCTGATTTGCACCCATTAAACATAACTGAAAAAGAAACTGTTCTGACCATGGTCATGAAAGTGGAGACCCGTGGAGCTGCAAAGCCCAGTTTCCTCATTATAGCTTCCAAGTAGTTCCACTCCACTCGGTCATACACCTTCATCATATCAAGCTTGAGAGCACAATAGTTATTGTTCTTTGACTTATTCCTCTTCATAAAGTGCAAACACTCATATGCTGAGATTATGTTATCAGTAATAAGCCGGCCAGGCACAAAAGTTGATTGTGCTTCAGAAATAACATCAGGAAGTATTATCTTCAACCGATTAGCTAGAACCTTTGAGGCTATCTTGTAAAAGACATTGCATAAACTGATCGGTCGAAATTGAGATAGAAGAGTTGGTTTTGATACCTTAGGGATTAATACCAAAAGAGTGTCATTCACATACTCAGGGCTTTCTTCTCCTCGGACTATGCTCAGAACAGCTCATGTGACCGCCACACCACAGATATCCCAGTGCCTCTGAAAGAAGTGCGCCGGGAAACCGTCCGACCCCGGAGCCTTGGTCAGGAACATCTGGAAAAGTTCATTCTTGACTTCTTCCTCCTTGTACGACGCCATTAGAGTTTCGTTCATCATACCTGTCACCTTTGAGGGGACATGTTGAAGTACATCATCTAGCCCCTCCACCCCCTCCGAGGTGTATAAGGCTTTATAAAAGTCAAGTGCCATCTACTGCATCTCTGTTAACTCCTCCGTAATAAGTTGCCCATCTTGCTTCTGCAATGATTTTATCAGATTCTTGCGTCGTCTATTTGAGGCGCGGAGGTGGAAAAAATGTGTGTTTCTATCCCCCTCCGACAGCCATGCCACCCGTGAACGTTGGCGCCACATTATTTCCTCCCGAAGATATAGTTCAATCAAACGATCATTTGTTTTGATCTCAACAACTAGGTGCAGTCCTCGCTGGATCACTCCTGAGCCGCTCTAAGTCTTTCTTCAACCTCCTTATTTCAGCCTTGACACTCCCAAAGGTTGACTTGCTCCACTCACCAAGTTATTGGACAATAATCAAATGGTTATTAGTAGACGTATTGGACGACTGCGGGCCGACCGGCCCAACTTTGGGCCGGCGCACCGGCGCAGAGTAGTGGCCTTTTATTATTGCCTTGCCGCCCATATATGTGAGACCTCCTACGTGCCGCATTTTGCGGCGTCGCGCGGCGCACAGGGGTTGTGCAACTGGGCCGGCCCATTCGTTGTCCGTCAAGGAATGAAAAAATCGCCCCAAAAGAGCATGCTATAGCGTGGATTCGAACCAACGATGCTCTAGCCACTGCGCCATACTAGCTACTCTCATAGAATAGCAGCGGGAGTTTAAATAAACTGTCACTGCGACGAAAAATAAAAAGCAATTCAGCCAATTCCGTAAATTAAAACAAATTCAGCCAATTACAAATTTTCAAAATTGCAGTATTTTTTGGAATATGTGAACAATTTTCGGAAACAGGAACAATTTTTTGAATTAGTGACAAAAATTAAACATGCGGACAATTTTTTGAATTTGTGAACAAATATTGAAACATGAACACTTTTTGAATATGAGAACAAATTTTACGAAATTGAACAAATTTTGAATTTCCAACAGAATTTTTAAAACATGAAATTTTTTTGAATTTGTGAACAGATTTTTAAAGCACGAACGATTTTTGAATCTTGAGAACAAATTTGGAAGCGCGAACATTTTTTGAATCTTGAGAACAAATTTTGTATCGGAGAACAATTTTGAACAATCCTGAACAAATTTGGATGCACGAACAATTTTTTAAAGCAGGAACATTTTTTGTATCTAGAGAACAAATTTTGAAATGGAGAACAATTTTAAAAAATCCCGAACAAATTTGGAAGTGTGAACATTTTTTGAATATGTGAATAAAAATTTGAAATCTGGTACATTTTCTGAATTCCAAAAGTTTTAAACTTTTTTCTGTAATGAGAACATTTTTTGAATTTAAAGAACATTTTTTTGAAACACGAACAAAATTTAATTTTTTAGGATTTTATGAAAAAAGAAAAATAAATAAATAAGAAAATCCTAAAAGTTTTGTAATAATGTGAACATGTTATGAAAAAGAAAAGGAATTTTGAAAAAGAGAAGGAAACGAAAAATGAAAAAGAAGCAGAAAACGAAAAAAAAAGAAACAGAAAAGTGAAAAAAAGTGGAAAACTAATAAAAGGAAAAAAAACCAGTTCATGGAACCTTCTAGAAAGTTCACAAATCCGGAGTGGGGCAGTTCGTAAGTTATATACGTATAAGTGGGCCGGCCTAAAGCATCGCTCGGTCGCTCGCCCCAGTGCGAAGTGCCGGCAGTTTGATGCAATGAGCGGCCAATAGGGTTTTCCCATATATGTGTAGCTGGAGCAAAGTTTTAAATAGCCCGCTATAGCGCCGCTATAGCACGCTATAACTTTTAGAAGAGATTCTGCGCTAAATGTATTTTGTCCAACCACATGAACGAACATTTTAAATAGCCCGCTATAGCGTCGCTATAGCACGCTATAGCATTTAGAAGAGGTCTGCCGTTAAAAGACTTAGCGCGGTATTTAAAAACTTTGAGCTGGAGGCATGTTCTTTGCAAAAATAGCACCGAGAGCATCCCATAGTTGCGGCTCCTTTGTAGACCAGGGAAGAAAGGTAGTTTGTCGAATCCGGGATCTTGGTCCAATAGAGTTGAGACATCTTCGTGTTTACCTCAAGCGTAGGCAAATTTTCGTGTTTTGACCTTTTTTGCGTCTTATTTCGACATCTGACCCCTGTTTCAAAAAAAATCGAGATCTGACCCTTTTGCCTACCATCAGAGGGTCCGGCGATAGGTATCCGCATGCCGTTAGCTGGTCTGACGGCCGGGCTGACGTGGAAAAGGGCCCTACCGCCATGGGCCCTAGCGGTAGGATACTAGAGCCTACCGCCAGAGCCTCTGGCGGTAGGGTCCTGTGTTCTGGATAAGGTGGGGAGGGGCTGGTTTGTGGGCCCCACCACCACTCTTCTTCCCCACTCATCTTCTTCCCCGTGCTCAGCTTCTCTCCCCCTCTCTCCCCCTCACAAACCCCCCTAGATCCCCTCCATTTGCTTGAGATTTCACCGGTGGATCCGGAGCATTTTCATCACCCAAGGTACCTCCCCCATCCCCCCTCCTTTTGATTGGTTGATATCTTTGTTTTCTGTTGATTTGGTCAATTTATTGCAAACCCTAGGTGTTGATTTTGTTGTGTGCATTTATGATGCATTTATGACTAGTGTTATGGTTATGTTAAGGGTTAGTGGTATGGTTAGGGTTAGGGTTAGGGTTATGGTGGTTATGTTGGGGGTTATGTTGGGGGTTAGTGTTATAGTGGTTATGTTGGTGGTTAGGGTTAATGGTTATGTTTACTTGAGTATGAATAGTAGTTATTTGTCTAATTTGTGCAAAATTTAGTTTATTAGTCCATTTGAGTTGGTTGGATGACATATATGGATTGATTATATTGTTTCCAATTTCTTAGATGCATAAGCTCGTAAATGTTCATTATTTGGACAAGTCGACATTTATGCTTGGAAATGACGATGAAGGGGAAGAGGCTATGGTTTTTGACACAAGTCCAAGCTTTGATGATCTTATAGTTAAAGTGAGAAGCATCTTACATTGGAATGACCCAAATGCCGATGTTAAGCTTATTGAGAGGTATGACCTTGGATTGGGAGTAAAGTCTCGATTGAAGAGTATGCCAATCACATCCCAATTGCATTGAAATGTGTACAAGGAAAAAGTAGACGCCTCACAAGACAAGTCTCTTGAGATCTTTGCCACAAAAGTTGATCCTCCTCCTCCCTTGCAAATTGATCTCAACCGTAATGTATCCTCCCCAATACATGATGATAGTGCCGAGGTGTATGTCCCCAATTGTTCTACGCAACCACCAAGTAGCCAACCCAATGAAGATCATGTCAATGCTAGCGCCATAGTACTCCGTCATGATGCTATTCGTCATGTTGAAGAGGATGCTTGATGCTATTGTTGCTCAAGAGGATGCTTACTCGGAGAATGAAGAGATCCATTACAATCCTATTGGTAACTTGGATGTCATTGTGTGACAACAAGACATGGACCGTAGCCTCCCTTATAACTGTATGTGTGGGTATAACTCGGATGACGAGGGTCCGGAGGAAGAATTGGATGAGGATGGGTTGACTCCGCAAGAAAATGAAATCTACAAGAAGGTGACCGGCAAGGAGAGAGGTCCGCCGTTGTTTAGGGATGTGAGTCTTGCGGATAATGCCATTGTTGACGGTGGGCTGAGATTCGAGTTGTCTGATCCAACACCGTGCCCCAAATTCAGTGATCCTCGACCAGAAAATGCGGATGAGAATCCTCATTTGAAGAAAGGCATCAAGTTTGGTTCTTTGGTAGAGTTCAATATATGGTTGTGTGACTATGCCATTAGGAACCATAGGCCATTTGTTGTTGGTCATTCAAATCAAAAAGTTCGGTACACATTCAAATGTGATCAAGAAGGTTGCAAATGGATGGTCCGCGGTAGAAAAATCAAAGAAACCGGACAATGGGTGTTGAAGAGTCTTGTTGGCACTCACACGTGCATACCCCCGGACAAGGCCGACCGAAGCAAAGGACACTGTCAACTCACATCCGAGTATCTAGGATACAAAGTGTTGAATCAAGTAGTACATGATCCAACCGTGAAGGTCAAGTTTCTCATGTCTTCGACTGAGGAACTTTTCGCATACCCGCTCAAGTATGGGAAGGAATGCATGGCGAAGGCAAACGCTATTAGGATGTTGCATGGTGATTATGAGACCGCATCTGTTCTGCCCCTCATCTAAGGCCAAATCTAAAAATATACCAACTAAAATAGTTGAATGATCAACTCGCAAGCACATACATAACTCAACTCAACATAGTTCATTACATCCACGAATAACACATGTTCAAAATAATTAAAACATGACCCGGTTCGAATGACATCAGTTTAAACAAATAGCTCAACCTCGACGGCGCATTTTCTAAACAGGTAACAGAAGTCTCATACTTATCAGACGTTCAACTTGTTCCTCACGCGCTTGATTAGGCTTCAGTTGAAAGTCGGTGGATCCTGCCCAATGACCCAACACACCATCAATCTCACGCAACCAGGACCATGCAGCATGGCGGGCTGGATTCTCTGACACGCCTTGTTTGATTGCCCATCCTATGATCTGGCCGGGTTTCCTCAAGTTCATCTCAAGGAATTCTTCTTTCCTGGCGGTGAACGCAATCTCAATTGCCAAAGAGGGTCTGCAAGCATATTCCCGGTCTTGCACCTCATCAAGCATCCTCTCTTTTTCTTTCACAAGCTTTCGGAAAGCTTTTTTGTCCCTAGCATCAGAAGGTTCCTCGATGAAGTGATACTTGTTGAAATCCTTCATGGCCGCATTTGCCTCATCAAAACTCGTCAACCATGCTTCACATTCCCTCTTCAAGCAACGATGTCGCGCAGACATGAGTTTCTCACACATAATATTCATAGTCATGGATTGAACGTCCATCCTACATTAATATAAGGGAGGGTTATTATGCAATTGTATGTTCATCACAAACATAACACGGAATGGATCATAGTAATTGATTTTAGCACACCAAAATAATGAACTAGGGTTTGCAACCAAATTATAAGTTCGAATCACATAAGTTGCATAAATGATAAGGGTACATGCCATTATGGTGCAAATAACACTTCTGACACTTCAACCACTTTTATTCGACCATCAACACGACATCTTTGTCGTACGGTCCCGGGTTGCAACAAGTGACATCATTTCTTTCACGAACCCAAGCCCAACGAGAAGCCCGACTAGCTATGGGCGATGACGGTTGCCTAACTAGCCAGTCAATGATCTGGCCAGGATTTTTCAAGTCCATCTCATGCACTTCATCCCTTGTTCCACACAATGCAATTTGCCTTGCAAGAGCACGGCGATGAAATTGCTCGTCCTTCTTGAGCTTATTTATCAATCTCTCCTTAGCCTCGTACAACTTCAAAAGCTGATCCTTGCAGTCTGACACATAGTACTTTGAAAAGTCTCTACAAGCCGCATTCAACGCATCGACGGCTTGGACCCACGTGTCCATTTTTGCCTCAATGACCGCACGTTCACGCTTCGCTGCCGCCTCCGCAGAAGTCTCAACAAAGATGATCGATGCCATCCTACAAGTCGAGGATTACTATAACGGTCACCCAAGGCAAAAATCCTAACCGTTTCGTGCCAAAGACGGTGATTATAGACAAATATTTAAGCATAAACCTAACCATAACCTTGACCCTAACCATGAGATTAAAACTAACCATAACAAAAAACTAAATGCTACTTCTTATTAACCCAAACACTTGTAGTCACAATACATTGTCAAATCACAAACATTATTAACCTAAATGCATCATATACATAGATTCCACCACAACAAACACATGAACTAGATTTGCAACAAAATGACCAATATACATGATTCCAACCGATCAAAAGGAGGGGGGATGGGGGGAGGTACCTTGGGTGATGAAAATGCTTCGGATCCACCGGTGAAATCTCAAGAAAATTGAGGGGATCTAGGGGGGATTTGTGAGGGCGAGAGAGGGGGGAGAGGAGCTGAGCTCGGGGAAGAAGTGAGTGGGGAAGAAGAGTGGTGGTGGGGCCCACAAACCAGCCCCTCCCCACCTTATCCAGAACACAGGATCCTACCGCCAAAGGCTCTGGCGGTAGGCTCTAGTATCCTACCGCCAGGGCCCATGGCGGTAGGGCCCTTTTCCACGTCAACCCAGCTAACGGCGTGCCGACACCTACCGCCGGACCCTATGGTGGTAAGTCGTCTAAGGCTACCGCCAGAGGCTCTGGCGGTAGGCAAAAGGGTCAGATCCTGAATTTTTTTGAAACAGGGGTCAGATGTCGAAATAAAATGCAAAAAGGGTCAAAACACGAAAATTTGCCTCAAGCGTATACAAGTTTGATCAGACATTAGACCGGTCCCTACCAATCCAGTGCACTCTGCCATGACCATGACAGACGACAGCATCACGATCCATGACCGCAAGGTCCGTGTGCTTGAGCCGTTTGTGAGTAGAGAACCCGTCGAAGTCGAAGGTGGCCGTCGACGCGCCCTGGTCAAGTCGAAGGTGGCCGTCGAAGCGCCCTGGTCAAGTCGAAGGTGGCCGTCGACGCGCCCTGGTCCGTCCAGCGGCGGCGGAGGTAGCAGCCATCGACCACGAGGTGGCTCCACCGCTTGCATGCCGTGGCGCAGCGGAGGAGTGCGGCCGCGTCCCTCACGTGCGAGTATCTCATGGACGAGGTCCTCCGGGAGCGCCACCGCCGCTACCGGCGAACATGTTTGTTCCATCTTTGACCTGTAGCGTGATCGCGGGCGCAGCGCGCTGGCGATATGGCTCGACTACTGTCGAGTATCCGTAGGGTTTACGGTTTTTTTTCAGTAACATCCGTAGGGAGCTACGTCGCTGTTGGGTCACAAATCCATCTTACCATCTTACACATGGGCCAAATAGAGAGGTCCACGACTGCGCGAAGCCCACATGCTGGCAGTGGCCGAAGCAAACCTGAAATATAAACGGCTAGATTTCTACCCGTTCTGTTCTCCACGGGAAGAACCGACCAGACAAGCCAAACTTCAGGAGATGCAAAAATCTTCCTTTTCTCTACCCGAACAAAGCCCTTCCTTGCGTCATGCTCTGACCGCCGCCGCCGGCCTTCTCCGTAGGCTCAGCTCCAGGCCGCTGCTGCTCGGGTGGGGGGTCGCTTCGCTCCCCATGGCTACCTCTCTCTAGCTGCTCGCGCAAGCCTCCCCATCCCAGGCGGCGCGCTTCCGAAGGGCAGCGCCTGGATCTATCCTCTGCCTCCCCACTCCGGTGAGTTGCTGCAGCGATTTGCCCCTCTGGTTTGACCAGCGGTGGCCCTTTTATCTACTCCTTAATCTTCCGCCTGAACCATTGAAAGGTGCTCGGGCTGGCTGTATCGAGCGAATCTTCTCCCGGGTTTCTGCATCTGGCTGAAAGGTGTGTCCGGCATGTCATCTAGGGCCAGCAAGATGCCGTCAGGGGAAAAGCAGAATGCCGCAACGGGGAAGGGGCCTGTAGAGAAGGCGGAAGGGGTGGATTACATGATGGGGCGCCTTAACCTCCTTGCGGACGACACTGATTTTGTGGAGATGAGTGATGACGAGGAAGGGGATTGCTCGATGCTGGTGAAGTGGTCGCTGATCGGGATGATCCTCTCGCCCACTGTGATTCACGTCAGCACCACCACGTCGGCAATGCGCCCGGCCTGGGGAAATCCTAGGGGGCTTAAGCTCAGGAACGTTCGAGACAATGTGTTCGTGGCTGATTTCGCGAACAAGTCTGACAGGGACATGGCTCAAGAGGGAACGCCATGGATGGTGGGTAAACATGCGGTACTCCTTCAAGACTACGATCCCCGGCTTCGTCCGTCAGATATCAGGTTCGACTCAATGTCTATCTGGGTCAGAATTCTGAACCTTCCCTTTGAATGGATGAACAATCGCAAGGGCTTGAAGATTGCAAAACTGATCGACAAGAACTGCACGGTGGATGTGGACGAGGGTGGCGATGCCTCAGGCTCCTTTCTACGAGCCAGGGTGTCCATCCCTGTTGAAGAGCCCTTGCGCCGGTGGGTGACAATCAGAAAGGGCAGCGAGGATGTGAAATATGACCTACAGTATGAAAAACTCCCCTTTTACTGCTTCAGCTGTGGCCTCACTGGGCATGGTGAACTTGAATGTCAGTCCCCAGCAGATCGAGACCAGTTTGGCAAACTACCATTTGATAGAGGCTTGAGAGCCCCAGAGGAGAGAAGAAAGCGGCTGCAATCCTTTGGGCAGGCTGTCGTTTCGGCCTCCTGGAGCAGTGATAACAAGGACAGAGGTGGGGGAAGCCGTGGCTCTATCCCTGATTCTGCCACGAGCAGAACTTCTCGTGGGACGGGGGCGAATGAGACTGCGAAGCCCGGCGAGCAAGAGGTGACTTCACCACTCGCAAAAAACAAGACTGTCCCAGGAAGAAACAAAGTGTCCGAGATTGCGAAGAAACTATTCTCCACGGCCCCGGAGATGCCGGAAAAATCGGTACGTAAGAGAAATCGGAATCCAGGGCTGGAAGTAAAGGAGGTCGGGCTGCCAAGGGGAATCTTTTTGCAGCTCCCCTGCATGATTCTAATCTCTCTTTGGTCGTCGCGGGCAAGGGCTTAGCGGGGGGACCCTGTCTCCCGCTCACTGGTTTGGATGAGGACGAAGAGCTGACAAAAAACACAAGAATGACCAATTCTGTTTCCAAACCCAAGGGAATCAAAAGGGGGTGGGTAGAGATCAAGTTGCAACAAGCACAGACGTGGGGCTGCTTATTCAGCCCTGCAGTAAGCAATGAAGGTCATCGCTTTCAACTGTCGGGGGCTTGGGAACCAGCCGGCAGTCGAGGGCCTTCTAGAGCTGCAGAAGGCTGAAGACCCTGATATCCTCTTCCTCTCAAAAACAAAGCTGGACAGGGAGAGGATGAAGCGACTTAAGGTGTGGTTGGGAATGCCCAACATGGAGGTAAAGGACTGTAAGGGGCAAAACAGTGGCTTGGCCCTTCTCTGGAAGAAGGATGTAAATGTTAAAGTGAAGCCTGGGATGTCGCGCTACCACATCGACGCCGATGTCACTGGGGAGGATGGGTTCGTTTGGAGGCTTACTAGTATTTATGGTGAGCCGAAGCACGGGGAGAAAGAGAAGACTTGGAAGCTCTTGCGCATCCTTCATGGCCGTTCCACTCTGCCTTGGATGTGTTTCGGTGACTTCAATGAGATCCTCTTTGCAAGTGAGAAGCAGGGGGGTCCGGATAGATCCCATGCATGCATGGATAAATTCCGGAGTGCTCTGGAGTTCTGTGAGCTCGAGGATTTGGGCTTCGTGGGGGATCCTTACACTTGGCGCAATCACAGTCACCGGGCGGACACTTACATTAAGGAGAGGCTTGATCGGGCTGTCGCAAACTTGGGATGGCGCTCCCACTTCCCGGCCTTCAAGGCAATCAATGGGGATCCTAGGCACTCCGATCACAGACCTGTGATTGTGGTTTTGGAACCGGAATACCAGGGCAATAACACTGGGTGCGTTTTTGAACAACCAAAGTTCGAGGCAAGGTGGCTTGAGGAGGAGCAATGCGATGAGGTGGTGCGCAATGCCTGGCACTTGGCAATGCTTACTGGCAATAGAGGGATTGTTGCGGCAATCAGAAGAGTGGGGATGGAACTGCACACTTGGAGCAAAGAGGTCTTGGGCGATCTTAAGAACCGTATCAAGAAGGTCAAGAAGGAGCTCAATCGCTGCAGGAAAAGAATCATCTCCCAGGAGCAAGTTTCTCTTGAGCAGATGCTAAGGTACAAGCTCGAGAGACTTCAGGACCAAAAAAATATTTATTGGAAGCAGCGAGCGAAGGCTCATTGGCTGCATGATGGAGATCGAAACACTAGCTTCTTCCATGCTAGTGCCTCAGAGAGGCGAAGGGTCAACTTGATCAAATCTCTCAAGAATGACGAGGGCGGTGTGGTGGAGGGGGAGGAGGAGCTGAGAACCTTTATCACTAACTACTACAAGTAGCTTTTCTCTTCTTGTACAGGAACTAGAGAGGCTGAGCTCCTTGACAAGGTCTCCCCGATTGTTACTGCTGAGATGAATGTCTTCCTTAAGAGACCTTTCACCATCGAAGAAATAAAATTGGCTCTTAATTCCATGGGTGATCTGAAGGCCCCGGGCCCAGATGGCATTCCAGCGGTCTTTTATAAGCGCTTCTGGGATCTGGTAGGGGACTTGGTGCAGAGCGAAATTCTCGAGGTTCTAAACGGAGGCCAAATCCTAGCGGGCTGGAACGAGACAGTCATTGTCTTGATCCCCAAAGTCAAGAATCCAACCCGCCTTAAGGAACTGCGGCCAATCAGCCTTTGCAACGTGGTGTTTAAGATTGTCACAAAAGTGATTGCTTGTCGGATGAAGGAGGTGCTTGATGTGCTCATTTCTCCTTGCCAGAGTGCCTTTGTCTCTGGACGGCTGATTACCGATAATATTCTGATCGCTTATGAGACCACCCACTTCATGCGCAAGAGGAAGGGAGGAAGAGATGGGCTTGCGGCTGTCAAGCTGGATATGAGTAAGGCTTTTGACCGTGTCGAGTGGTCTTTCTTAGAGAAGATAATGCTGAAGCTCGGTTTCTCTCATAGCTAGGTGCAACTGGTGATGCGTTGTGTGACCACGGTCACATACAGGGTAAAGGTGAACAAGAATCTGACCGAGGTGGTGGTGCCTCAGCGTGGCTTGAGGCAGGGGTGTCCTCTATCACCTTACCTTTTCATCTTGTGTGTTGAGGGGCTCTCGGCTCTCTTTCGCCGGGCCGAGGAGGATGGAACCCTACAGGGGGTTCAGGTTTGCCCTATGGCTCCCAAGATAAACCACCTCTTCTTCGCCGACGACTCCTTGATCTTTATGAAGGCGAATGAGCCAAGTGCTCGAAGACTCCAAGAGATCCTTGCTCTCTACGAGGATGCGTCTGGCCAAATGATAAACAAGGAAAAGTCTGCTGTTATGTTCAGCAAGGGAACTACCCAGCGAGCAAAAAGGAATTTTCAGAGGGTCTTAAATATTCGGGACGAAGCCTTCAATGAAAGATATCTTGGTCTTCCAATTTTCTTCGGAAGATCAAAAGCCAAGGCCTTTGAGTATCTTAAAGAGAATCTGGAAGTTGATCCAAGGGTGGAAGGAGAAATTCTTGTCTAGAGCAGGGAAGGAGATATTGGTTAAAGCCGTGGCCCAGGCGATCTCCATCTATGCCATGTCCTGCTTTGACATCACGAAATCTTTCTGCGATGAAATTAGCTCAATGGTCTGTCGCTATTGGTGGAATAATCAAGATGAGGAACGACATCACTGGCTGAGCTGGCAATGTCTTACAAAGCCGAAAACTGAGGGTGGCCTTGGCCTTCGTGATCTCCACATCTTTAACCTGGCCATGTTGGCTAGACAAGGTTGGAGACTGCTGCAAGATCCCGAGTCTCTATGTGGGAGGGTGCTGCGGGCTAAATACTTTCCTGATGGGAAGCTTCTGGACGCTGTTCCCGCCCCTGGCATATCGTACACTTGGCGCAGCATCTTAAAAGGGGTGGACTTATTAAAGGAAGGGATTATTTGGAGAGTGGGGGATGGGACTAACATCAAGGTGTGGGAAGACCCTTGGATCCCCGAGGGCAATACGAGGAGGCCTAGAACTCTCCCAGGGCGCTCCCCAATCACTCTTGTAGCAGACTTGCTCAACCCAAACACCGGGGGCTGGGACGAGGAGTTGGTCCGTGATCTCTTTCAGGTGGAAGACGCAAAGGCCATTCTCTCCATTAGCATCTGCGAAGGGATGGAGGATAATTTTGCTTGGCACTTTGAACAGCGTGGCATCTTCTCTGTCAAATCTGCCTATAAGATTGGTGTTATGCTGCGCGATAGAAGGCTGGGAAGAGATGCTGCAAGCTCTAAGGAATTTTCTTCTAACAGCACTGTCAAATTTGATTAGAAGCATGTCTGGTCCTTGAAGGCCACCAGCAAGATGAAGATGTTTGTGTGGCGCCTTGCCCATAATAGTCTGGCTAACCGCATGAAAATTCAAAAGCTGGGCGTGGACTTGGACACTAGATGCCCTGTTTGCCATAGGTTAAATGAAGATGGAGGCCACACCTTCCTGAAGTGCAAGAAAGCTAAAGAATGCTGGAACATTTTGGCTTTGGGAGAGATCCGAGAAAAGCTCATGCTCTGCAATTCAGCCCACTCCATGCTTCTGGAGCTATGGAGGTGTGATGAAGACACGCAGCTGAAAGTCGTGACCTTTATGTGGGAATGGTGGAATGTTCGCAACAAGGCCAATGCTGGTGAGGCGGTTCCAAAGCCTCAAGCGGTTTGCCACCGGGTGGAGAAGTTGCTGATTGAGTCCCTGGACTTGCGAAAACTAAACAAGCCTCCCAAGCCACCGGACATTCACAAATGGAGCAAGCCCCCGGTGCATCATGTGAAGGTTAACTTCGACGGTGCCTTTGATGAAAATACATGTGCAGGGGGCTGGGGTTATGTGGTCCGTGATCAGGCTGGTGAATTTATCGCTGCTGGTGTGGGCAAGTCTGTGAACCTGAAATGTGCTTTGCAATCTGAATCTGTTGCCTGCCTTGCTGCCATTGATGCGGCGATCAGGATTGGGGCAAATCGAATCATCTTCGAGTCTGACTCCTCAACCCTCATTCATGCTTTGAAGAGCAACGATTATGACAAGGCAACCATTGGTGTGTTGGTGAAGGAAGCTAGAAGCCAATGCATTCTAAACTTTGATTCCTATGCATTTTCTTTTAGCCGACGCACTTGTAACTCTGTAGCCCATGAGCTTGCCAAGCTGGGCGTTCATTCTGGGTCTGATGACTCCTTCTGGGAGGCCTCTGCCCCCAACTGCATTGTAAAACTGTTAGCCAGTGACACTGCTGTGCTTGAAGTTTAATGGAATTTCCATTTTCCCGTCAAAAAAAAAAAACTTCAGGAGATGCCGCGTAACAAAAGGATGCGACCCGGGGAATGGAACAGAGGCGGTGTCAGGACTATGCACAGGATACCAGTTCACAGAATAATACCATCCTCGAAAAAAAAGATACTAATTCACAGGATACAACCAGTACTATGCACATACAGACACACCAGGCCTGCTCACTGATGTTATACACACACATCGCACGCCAAAATTGCCGACGGAAAATACATACATGGACAGAAAGCTACAACAACCAACACCTCTCAGGATGCATAGGGACTGTTGCCTCAACTCTAGGGTATATGGCTAAGTTACGTATGGATGGGAAGTGGAGGTTCAGACGGTGTTCCACTTGATCTCGAGCTGCAGCTTGCCGTTCTTGGAGTTGATGAGGTGGTACTTCTCGTTGATCCGCCCGTTGTTCACCACGTCCACCAGGTTGATGTTCACATGCCCCAGCGACTCCTGCAAACCAACACAACAACACGCACAGAGAACCTCCGCCGGCGTCAGATACTCAGAGGGAACGGTGAACGGCAAAGGCAAAGACAAACTGTTAGGAAAGAAAAAGTGGGAGCAGCAAACCTGGGTGCGGAACGGGAGGAGCCTGCGGCCTCTGCTTCTGATCTCGATGTGGATCTTCTCGTCCATGGGGGCCTCGTCCACCACGAACTGGAACTCCTCGCTCCACCTCGGATCTCGGGCCTTCCTGATCACCTGCAAGTAAGGCAATTAACATCCTTGAATCGGTAGCCGGCGATAGAGTCTTCCTAGATTAAACCAGAGGAGAAACTTCCTAGATTAAAACAGACAAGTCGTCATTAGCAATGTGGCCCACTTTCTTGGTTAACTATCGACACTTGGCGGCACCATGGACAGGATCTACAACCTGCTCTGCAGTCTGGACGCTACTACCGAAATTCAGACACGGATAACATATTTGTAGGGTTATCTGCAACTTGACAGTCCAGCGATTCAGAACTGTCAACACTCAGCACTTCAGCAGCCTAGCGACCGATAACAGAGACCTGGCTAAAAAGTCTGGCAACCTCCCTCTCAAAAATAGAATAACAATTCTGTTTCTTCAAGCTGACACGCAGTGCTATTCCGAAGAATTACCTCACTTCTTCCATTCAGCACTACATACATAATGATATATTGCTCTGTTCTGGCTAAACAAATCAAGCTATCAATTTCTGTTTAAGAACTGTTCCACTTGTTACGATCCTCCTAAAAATGCTACTAGTAGTTGTAATGGTAGTTGCTCTAGGAAGCAACTGATGTATTAAATCATCTAACTAGTATGACACATAAAACACAATGGACGTTTTAAGACAGTGGTTTGTCATCGTAAGCTAGCCTTTTCTGCAAACTGGAACTAATAGCAGCATGTCAGATAGGTTTTAACTGAAGAAGCAGCTTTGCCATGTTTGAGAATAGTCATTTAAAAAGTAAAATAAAATAATTCATGGAAGTTGCAGGATTAAAACTAACCTTGGTTTCCCTCTTTTCACCCCTAAAAAGAACCACGGCATACGGATTAGTGTGACGCTTCCCTTCAACATCTTCTGCATTTTCGACCGAAACTAACAGCACCCCACCACCGTCCGGGACATCCCTTTTTAGACTGGTATTGCCTTCACCATCTGAAATCAGAGGACTCGTGCTGTTTTCCTCTCTGAAAGGATCAAACGTCAGTTCCACGACTAGCTTTCCTCTATTCTTCTTGTTTTGCTGATCATTTGGATTCATGCTTCTGAGAAGGTCTAGTGTGAACAACTTGCTCTCGTAAGGAGTAAGCAAGCGGAGGGGAATCACTTGCACGCCCATTTTATCATGCATTTTGACCTTCACAATCAGAACAAGAGAGCTGGTTAGTATCTGATATCTCTGGCAAATTTTCTGAGCAGAAAAAGCATAGCAAATGGACTATTTTTCAGAATGACAAGAAAACCTGTCTTCAACTCTATAGTGTGAGGGTTTAAGAAATACTTTTAGAAAGGGCAGAAAGTAATTAAGTTGCATGCAGCATGCTAAACCTTTTCCCAATCAAACATCTGGAGCTCAAGGACTTGCGTCTCAGGATCCTTGACTACGAGCCTGAAATGTTCGTTCCATTCAGGATTCAGGTTGCTCATCTTAACAGAGGTTTTCTTCGACGGCAGTCTCTCGCCACTCAGCCGAAGCTTGACATAGGGATCAGATTTCCCAAGCAAGTCCATCTTGGGAAGATTCATTGCACGAATTACCTTGACATGCAATACTCCCACTGGTTTCTTTGTAGCACCACTGCAGCATGATACAAATTTCATATCAATAATTAATGCTCACATCCAAATTAAACCAGAAAAAATCCATAGTCAAGAATAATGCTTGTTTCAACTGTAACAAAGTGTACCCCCACCGTTTCTTTCCTTGAATAAAGGTAAGTGCGTGTTTGTTTATGCAAAACCCAAGGATCGCTGTTAAAAGTTTCGATACTAAACTTTCCCTCCTCCAGATATAATGTTACTTACAGTTTGAATAATGTGTGTGGAATATAATGACATCATATATCAATGTAACTGATGGTAATCAAGAGGGATTGAATTCATACATTGACATGGAAGCAGGATATTAATATACAATTTAGTTTTGTTTTAGCATCAGTCACTCTTGATTTTATATTAGCAGAAGGACATTATGGTTGATATATTGCATAACTTTCACGACAGTAGGTACTTGTTCGGATATCATTACAGAATATCACCTTGCTCCATCTAAAATAGGAACTTCTATAACCTTAGGCCAATGATACAGGATTGCAATTTGCTTTGATATTTGCTCCTGTGAAAAACAAAGAATATAGTTAACCATGTAAGTCCAAATAAAACCAAGTATATATACCATCAGTAATGAGGTAGGAATTATGAAATTATTCAGGAAGTTTTAATACAGTGTCCACCCAGTAAAATTATGTAAAGGAGTAGAATAACAACTACCTGGACAAACCGATACAAGCCAGGAATTGCCATGACATCTCCACCCAGCAATTTCAGTCCGAAGTCAACATGCGGCTTCACAATAATAGCAATTGAGTCAGTTTCTTAGTGAAGTTGTTACGAACCAAGTTGATTGCTGCTTCCAAACATGATAGAAGTTGTGTGCACATCTGTATAGTAAAGAAACATATTTCTACCTTCTCCATTAGTGAAACACACACACTGGCAAAACAGGGAAAACTTGGCACAAGTGGCTTCAGAGTCGCTCGTGGCGTCAGCATTATATGCAAATCCAAAAGCTGAAAATAGCAATATGATCACGTCAGAGGTTCGTATAACGAAAAGTACCTAAACACATTGTCTTGTCTGTATAATGAAGCCAGGGACAAAACTGACCTGGGCGGACAATTCGAAAGAATGCACCTTCACATTCACAGTTACATTTGCTATGCTAGCCCACCGAATCACAGGTTCAATTACCAGTTCTTTTTCTCGCATTTCATAAACTTTGATTCCTGTTTGTTTAACCAAGGAAATGTAAAGAGAGATCATCGGACCAAACATCTTCAATCTCTACATGAGGATCAGAAGAAAAGGTTGGAACTGAAGTAAAACAATCCTTTTATCCCCGGTTTGAAAATGTATAGCAACAGAAGTATAGAATGTATATCGCAGATTCAAATTCTAGGAATAGTTGGCTTTACATGTTAATTTTTAACAGAATACCTCCTAAGATAATCTTATATTACGACTGAACAAAGTTTGGTAAGTCCATTCCCATCACTAAAGTGAGACTGCAGTGAGGGATGAGTGCAAATTAATTACAGGTTTGAATTGGCGTGTTAATTTAATCTACTCGTATCTTTTGGTTGAGGTTTATAAGAATGAAAGGCCATTGTACTTTGTGTGGCAGGCATCATTTGTCCCACTGAAAGGATTGCATCCGAATACTAAGTGGTTTAAAGGAAATTACAGACCTTGGAGTGTAGGTGGAAGAGCGCCAAGTGTTAAGTTTCCAAATTCAATTGATTCTATGCCATATTTTCCAACATACTGATCACATATTGGCTTTGCTACACCTCTTATTATTTTGCATATTGCCTGTTATAAACAGAGAAGAACTATTAGGCTGATCATGTTTGTACAGATCAACGAAGCAATGAATAACACTCTAGAACATTCATTAAAAGAACCTTATCCAGGAAAGGCCACATATCACAAATAAACTTGTTCATCCAATCAATCTGCAAAATTAAATTAAATGGCATGAGTTAGCCACTCGCAGTACTTTTGACAACATAACAAAGGTTGGATTACGGCAAATATAAAACTGAAACAACAATGGATAAATAAATGACGCAGTAGTGTACCGAGTACAAACCCGTTCATAGTCTGGATACTTGACCCATAACGGAATGTCATTTACCATCGTCTGCAATGTCTCGTAATCTAAATCTCGCAGAGGTCTAATGACAGGATCCTGCAAAAGTCAATCATGAAAAATCAGATTGGGATATAAATGCTGATCATCTTGCATAGTCTAACTGTAAGAGAAACTGTCGACCGACACCGACACACCGTTGTTAACTACAAGAACAGTCTCATCTCGCGTAATTTCTTAGTGAAACTGGGCTGGCTGTCCATTTGGTGTAAAAGATGTATGTAATTCCATTTCACATGAACTGCTAATAACTGGAACTTCTGTCATATGTAGCCAATCACACAAATTACTTTGGCAGCATGTTTTTAAGTGTGTCGGGGCCTTTAGGGTCGATACTGTCATTACTGAACAGAAATTCATTCAGCAATAGTATGATGGAGAATACCTTAGATCCACTGAAACCTAACAAGAAGGGAGTCTTAAATCGCGTACCAAGAGAAAACAAGGGCACTAAAATCGCTTCCGTCGTCGTCGGCGGCACTAAAGAATGGCATCGGCGCCGGTGCGGTCACGAGTTGCTTGCCGCCTACGCAGTAATGCCGATGCCGGCGAGACCAAAGGTTGCGCGCGCCGGGGACTTGGATGCGCCGCTCTTGTAGATTCCATCGTCGGCATGGACGAGGATCGGGAGGATGGGTGGAGGGCGGCGCGGCGGAGAAGACGATCGTCGGAGATGCGGAAGCCACCGCGGAGGGGGTGGGGGTGGAGGAGAAAGAGGTGGGTCGAGGAGCAGGTGAGCTGGCAAATGCGGGTGACATGTCAATCCACGTAAACAAGTTACTGTCCACGTCATCAAAACCATGGCCTAAAAACTGCTCGGACGTGAAATGGCGCAATAGTATCCTCGAAAAAGAAATGGCCCAGTAGAAATACTCCCTCTGTGTATTATTATAAGATGTTCTGTTTTCTTTTTCCAGCTTTGGGATGTGTATATACGTATTTTAATATATTTGTTCACTTATTTTAGTCTGTATATAGTTCATATTAAAATATTCAAAATATCTTACAATGGTGACTGGAAGGAGTAGTTTCAAACATTCTTTTGTTTGGGTGTACTAAAGCTACACCAAGTTTCTTGGTACATTGAGCGTTATCAAAATAGAGTTCTGGAGATAGCACCGCTTGTTAGTTGCGCCGAACTTCAGGCGGTATTTCTGAGTTTGTATTAGTAGATTGTAACACCAAAAAACTATTATTAAGGAATAAACCCAACTTTATCTTGAAAAAATAATTCATGAACTTGTCCCAAAAGTCAAAACTTAATGGGTGTGAAGTACATGGGCTTTTGGCCCGGACTCATTTTTGACCCAAACTGGTCATGGACCCTGGAGTGTCAAGTTGGTATACTGCTCCTATTGATGGCAAAGTGCAATAGCCGTTACGAAATCCATTACCTTGAATAACATAGAGTCAGTGTAAAAAAAAGGTGGTTATGACCTATGATTTCTTTTACTTAATAACGGCGTGGATTTGATATACATTTGGAGTGCAACATGAACGAACTTGTCTCAGAAGTCAAAACTTGGTGGGTGTAAAGTACTCCTACGACTCATTTTGACCGTGGACGCTGGAGTACTGTCAAGTCGGTATACTGCTCCAACTGCAATTGGTGGCAAAGTGCGATGGTCGTTACAAATTTTGTTACTACCTTCAGTAACATAGATCGAGTCAGTGTAAAACAGGTGGCCATGACCACTGATCGACTTTGCTTTTACTTCACGCGGTGGATTTGATTCTTTCTTTCCTTCCCTAACGAAGCAAGCAAGCAATTATTCTTCTCAGCGAAAAGGTTTCAACAAAAGCATGCTGGATTTCCGTGGCGAATCCCCAAGTTTTTCATTGTCGCATTCAACCAGCATACGTCATTGGCACCCCTATACATGGTCCCTAGCTAGCAAGAGAAAAGCAATACGGCACCATCAATATAATCGAAGCCGTTTCATATCACGCCGATCGATTATGTGTAGCCATCTGCAGCAATCTGATCATTTGGCACCGAAAGTAATCACTCCTCTTATATAAACAACAAAGCCCCTACGAGGATTTCGCACCGATGTGCATAGACTGGTCACATTTGTTCTCGGGTCTAAATCGGTGTCAGGTCGCCGTCCTCCAAAACTTGTTGAGCAGCAGCTAGTCCCATCGTCGTCGGATAAAGGGACCTGTCTGTCTACCTGGCCGCTGGTACGAGATCGATCGATCGCTGGGAATACGGCAAAGTCGGAACCGGATACGCAAGCGAGCGGGCGGCAAGCTATGCCCGGATCGATCGAGCTGGAGAATTGTACGTTTGCCAACCAACAAAAAAGGGACCACGACGTGCCTGGTCAGAGCAGGCGGAAGCACCCCGGCGAAGGCAGGCATGGGGCTTTTTGAGCACGGCACGGCACGGCAGACGGCACGACCCACGAACAGAAACTAGACTAGATCCAGGACCGGACGCCGGCCGTATCCCGCCACGACAGATGGCGTCCCTGTCAAATCCATGGGAGCCGGTGGCCAGCATGCACGGCATCGACCGATCGGTGTGCGTTGGTGACTGGTACGGGAGTGGATTGCTCGCGGTCGCGGAGACCCAAGTGAACTGATTGATCCGCGTGGTTGGATGGCTTAGAGCTAGCAAACCCAGCGACGGAACTCACCTGGAGACGGCGGGGGCAAGGCGCGACGAAGCGGAGGTAGACGAGGCAGGCGGCGGCGAGCCCGAGGGGGAGGCCGAGGCCGAAGCCGAGGATGCCGCCCACGAGTCCCATCGTCGTCCACGCACCCGCATGGAGGTCACGTCGGCAATGGGCTGCCAGGAGGCTCCTCCTCGCCTCCTCGGAAGCGTCGAACGGCTCCAAGCGAGCGGCGTTTCCCGCGTTTTTTTATGGGGGTGGAGCGGGCGGCGAGTGGGATGCGCGGGGAATCGGAGGAAATGATGGCGCGCGTGGGATTTTGTATGGGTTTTGCGGGCGCTACTACCGATTACCGAAGCAAGGAACGCTCGCCCACAAAACTCTAGTAAATGACAAGCTGGGCCCACTATAGCAATGTGATGCTTATTTGTTGCCAGTGATGAATTATTATGTCGTTTTTTTTTCAAGTTTCATTACTTTTTTATATTTAAAAATTATGAAAATAATTATATATAAAGATTGCGCATAACTAAAAAAAGCATTATGTGTTTTAATAATTCATGAATGATCACTTTTTCTTTAAAAAGGGATTTTTTTTTTTTGCACTTATACCCTTTTATTTTATAGAGAGAAAAAACTAGCATTATTTGGTTTCGTCTTTTTTTTGGAGAATTAGCTTATCGTCAACTCCTTTTGACTCCAGAAAGGTAAGTTGTTGAGTTGTTATATTGCTTGATACTTAAACTGGCCATGGACAACCCGGCCTGATAGCCCGAACCCAAAAGCCCAAGAGAGCCCTAAATGCCCAAAAACCGGTCCGAATGAAATATAGCAATATTAATATAAACCCTAAAAATATTTAAAATATTATTATTAAGTATAAAATAACCTTTATTATTTATTACAGACAATGCCTAAATTGTAATTTTAGGGCCGGTATTTTTAAAGCCTGTACCGAAAAAGCCTAGCCCTTACGCAGGTGAATACTCCCTCCGCCCCAAAAAGCTTGTCTTAGATTTGTCTACATACAAATGTATCTAGACACGTTTTAGTGTTAGATGCATTTGTATATAGGTAAATCTAAGACAATCTTTTTAGGACGGAGGTAATGGAGGTAATGCTCAATACAAATTAATCTGTGGCAAACGAGTATATTTGTCGGGAATCTTATCAACTTCTGTAACATAACGTCACTGTGTATGACTTTTGGTTATGACTTTTCTTAACTTAACACATGGTGTATCTGATTCTTTCCTAGTAGTGTACTATCTTATAATAAAGTAATCAGTTCATCTTTTTTCTTTAGAACCACTTTTTATTTTCTCAACTGAAAAGGTTTCAACAATGCATGGTGGATTCCTATGGCAAGTTCCCAATTTAAATTTCCCTATATCCCATTTTTTTTAAAGAGCCTCAATATCCCATTTTGAGCGTACTCTCCCTCCTTTTCAGTTTAGTATAGGTCATCTAAATTTTTGGAATTTTCTGTTTGTGCGGCTCGCAATAACTCTTGGCTCCTTATTAGCTTGCTCATTTTGGCAGTACGCAACTACCATTAATTCCAACTGCATTATCTTTTCTAAAAAAACTGCATTATCCCCCAAAAAGATCCAACTGCATTAATTTTTATATATTTTTTGCGGGAACTGCATTAATTTTTTACATCGTATAGTACTACTAAAATAAAGGGCCTAGCTACATTTTGCTGGCAGTTGGTCAGAATTGATGCCGAATCAGCCGGGAAGCAAGCAAGCAAGCATGCAGAGCCAGATCGAGGAATACTGCAAAACGGGAATAGGATACGGAAGCCAGCAACCTGCTGGAAAATAATGGTTCGTCGCCAACTAAAAGCGGGCATGGGTCGTGTGCCACTGCCTGGTCAGAGCAGGAGAAAACCACCTGGGCTAAGGCATGGACCTTGGAGCACCGCACGACCGAACTGGCTAGACTCATACGTCACATGATTTGGCAATATCCCACCGGACTGCAAACTGTAGTATACTAATCAAGACGTCCCTATCAACTCAAATCCGATGGAGGACTCGAAGATAGGGGCCGGTGACCGGCATGCACGCACGTACGGCCTCGATCGGAGGGCCACGGCGGAGTGGTGAATCCCATCAATTCGATACGCGCTGGCCGGTGCGTGTGGGATTGAATTGCTCCCGGTCCCGGAGATCGAAGTGCACTGATTAGTCCGCGTGGTATGGTTGCAAGTTGCAACATGGTGATCCGCTGGAGTTGGAGGAGCGACGGAACTCACCTGGAGACGGCGGCGGGGCGCGACGAAGCGGAGGTAGACGAGGTAGGCGGCGGCGAGGCCGAGGGGGAGGCCGAGGACGAAGCCGAGGACGCTGCCCACCAGTCCCATCGTCGTGCACGCGACCGCGGACGCAGCACGCGCATGGAGATCGCGAGCTCACGACCGGTCACCCGCCGCGCGCGCGCGTCGGAGATGGACGGGACGGCCGGCGGTGCGCGCCTCGGCGGCGTCCTCCCCGTGCGCGCGCGCTCCTCCTCGGAGGTGTCGAACGGGGACTAAAGGCAAAGATCACGGGGGCCAGCAAGGTAGGTAGCTAAGCAAGTGCTAGGATGCGCCAAGCGAGCGCCGGGCCGGGTTTGTTTATGGGAGGTGGGGAGCGGGCGGAGAGTGGGATGCGCGCGGCGGGGGATCGGAGGGAGGAGAGGATATGTGGATTTTGTATGTGTGCTGGCGTGTTGCGGGCGCGCGCCGGCCGGCCGCGGGTGCCACCAGCTTCCAACCGCCCGAACGCTAAAATGCAAACTAGAGTTCGAGTAAAAGTTCTCCTTTTTTTTAAGCGGTGTTCATACAAGATGCCAGATGCAGCGTCACGATTTATATCCAGCTCTGGTCCATAGCTCAAGAGAAGAAAGGGATAAAACCAATCGGTCAGCTTTGTGAGTTACTTCCTCCGTCTCATAATATAAGAACGTTTTTGACACTAATATTAGGGTACAGAGGGAGTACAAATAAAGAATTGCAATATTCTCGCAAAAAAAAAAGAATTGCAATCAATGAAAAGAAAGGGATAAATCTGACTACAAGCCAAGTCACTCCATATCATGTTTTTGTATTATTGACGATCCGATTTTCCTCTTTTAACAAGCAAACGTTCGTTCCAGGGGAGTCTTAGCGCGGCGGAAGATACGCTCGGTAGGGAGGGAGGATCCTAATAAATTCCTAAGCATGATTGCGCGCCAAGAGTGAAACGGCCCAGACCCATTTAGCTCCCACAGTCGTACCTAGTCCTATATCACGAATTTGGGCGGAAAGAATTAATCAAAAATGCTATCTGATGAACGTTCACTAGGAGTCCAACCTGGAAAATCCTATACGCGGCTTACTGCGTCGAACTGTCGACGCTTCGCACAGGGAGGTGCGAGCGAGCGATCGATCGGGCTGGCCCATTTATAGCGCGAAGCAGGTTTTCGGGAAAATCGTTTCAGGGTTTTGGGAAACTTCTAGAATTTCCTAGTCGGTTTTTCCTAGTTTTAGGAACCTTCTAGCAGGTTCCCTGAACCGGTTTTCTAGTTTCTTTTTTTGGTTTTTTGTTTATTTTTATTCTTCCTTTTTTATTTTCTTTGACTTTTCTGTTTCTTTTTCGCTTTCGTTTCTATATTTCAATTTTTTAGTTTCTTTTTAGTGTTCATGTTTCAAAAATTGTTTGGAAACCTAAAAAACCTTTGTACTTTTAAAAAGGTTCAAATTTTCTTAAAAATTTTGTGTTTTAAAAAAAATGTTCATATTAAAAAATGTTCGCATTTTTCCAAAATTGTTCGTGAATTACAAAAAATGTTTATTTTTTCAAAAAATGTTCAAAAGTTTTTTATTCATTTTTCGAAATTTTAAGTAATGACCAGGATTTTAGAAATTGTTCACAAATTTTTAAAAAGTTCTCTTTTCTAATTTTTGTTCATGTATTAAAAAATTGTTCGCATTTCTAATTTGTTTGGAATTTTCAAAATTGTTCTCTATTTCGAAATTTGTTCAAGATATTCAAAATATGTTCATGATTTAAGAAATTGTTCCCCTTTTGAAAAAAATATGCAGATTTTTGAAAAATGTTCGTAGTTTTTCTAAATTTGGATTACAAAAATTGTTTAATTTTTTCAGAAACAATACTTGGAATATCAAAAAAAAAATGCGGCATTTCGAATCAGTTGAAAATTTCAAGAAATGTTTCTAAATAGGCCTTTTTTTTCAAAATGACAACCCTGGTGTCTGTTCTTACAGAGTTTAGCGCCTTAATTTTTACAAGCAGCTGTCTGGTGGAGAGTGGTAAACTGGTCGCGGTCAGTACTTTGTTGTGAGCGAGATCGTGGGATTGAAACCTAGTGCCTGCTCGTTTTTCTGAGGGTTTTTTAGGTCGCGCGCGATGCAGAAAATAGAAACGGATTTCGCGTCGATGGGCCGGCCCGCGCAATGGCCTGGGTGAACGCGTGGTATTTTTTTGTCCAAAAATTGCACAAGAAAGGCGATCGAGGTGTGTG